>CM069903.1:161235435-161345195 GCA_036172215.1 Camellia granthamiana | reverse complement strand
AAGTGCTTTTTGAATTGACTTGAAACAGAATGCTTACTATAATTTTATGTCTTGGCAGAAATTTTTTTAAGAAGACATCCAAAGTCCCTTATTTACTTTCATGCAAAGTCTTTTATTGCTTTGAGAATTTCCCAGGAGATGAAGATGTTAGTAATTAAAATATTGAGAACCGCAATGTTAGGTATCATGAAAAACCTTTCATGAAAATAATTATGAAAGCTTCTTGACCCTTAGATTACACTTAGAATAAAGCACCACACACTAATCAAGATAATCCAAAGATCATAAATTTTTCATGATCATTTTCATGACAAAATTTTCATGATCCCTAACTTTTCCCTATTGAGAAAGGGTCTAGGTTTTCTGCTCTTTTGTTGCACAAGGAAATCAGTGTATTCATTGATGATGCAGTGATCTGAAAATTGGAACTGTTTTGGTAATAGTTTTTTTTTTTTTGTTAGTTATAAAATTTTGAAAAATATAAATAAAAATTTGCTTGGTGTCAATTTTCATTTTTAAAAAATTATAAACAATTTATAAAATTTACAAAGTTATTGTAGCTAAAAGGAAAACAAAAAGAAACACAGAAAAGAAGCTATTTTCGGTTATTTCGAAAATAATTCCTCTCTCCCACCTCCTCCTCTAGCGCCTATTGACCCATTCACCGCTCATCATCCCCCTCGGCCATTACATCAAGCCACTCACACCTTCCGCCACTGCTATCGGCAAGCTCTGGCAACTAGGGGTGTGTGGGTACGCTTCGGATAATTTGAGAATAAAATTATAAATTAAATGACGAATTAGTGGATTAATAAATTGTGATTTGAGAGATTTTGGATGAATTGAAAAATATTTTAACTAATTATCAAGTTTTTTCATAATATATGACATTAATTTGTATAATATTTTTTATATATATAACACAAATTAATTTTACATAATATTTTTCATATACATAATTACTAATTTGTAATAAATTTCACATAGTAAATCTATCTCTTACTCATTTTTATTTTGATATTTTATTATAAGTTAAAAAATATATATGTATTAATTATAGTGGAACGGAACGATTTTGAAAGTGATTTATAAATTTTAAAGTCTAAATTACAATTAGTAGATAAAGCAGTGTAAATTAATGTAGATCAATACGATTTTAATAAATTGAATATAATATTTTATACAATCTTACAGGCAACCGCCTTTGGCCACCGCCAACGGTGAAAACTTCCTCTGACAACCACCTTGACTTTTACTTTTTGTGATTAACAATCACCCTTACCTTCATATTCGGTCATTGATAACTATTTTTTGTGATTAACAATCACCGTTACCTTAATATTTGGTTTTATAATCGATTTTCACCCTCTTACAACTTTTTATATAAATTAATTAAAAATAGAATAATCGTGGGCACTGCCATAGCAAATGTAATGGGACAAGTTTCCAATCATGTCAAATGATGAAATAGGAGTAAACTAATCCAAACATCCAAACGAGTTTGGTCGGTCCAATAAGAGGATACTTGAAAATGATGTAATATTTTGTCGTGTATATACCCTACAACAAACAAGCTAACTTGCAATTTATTTATTTTTTAATTTTTTATTTGTTTGGCTACTAGTATATCATTTTTGGGGGACTGATATGCAAATAAAAAAATTTATGTATAAAAAATTTATAAACAAAACATTGTTTTTTCCTTTCACTTATTATTATGATTCATAATTATAAATATATAATTACCATATTATTCTAAATGAACTTTATATATAAAAGTTTTATTTTTATATATATATATATAAATATTTTTTTTTTTACCAAGTTTAATGGTTAAAAAGGAATTTCACTCCTCATACACAATATGGGGTGCATGTTAATAGAACTGAAAAAAACAAAGTTATTTAAGTTGAATTTATATTTGGTTCATTTAAAAAAATGTTCAAGATCAACTCAATTTGTAAATTATGATTGAAAATATTTTAAAACTTATTAATTTAATAAGCTCAATTTGGTTAAAATTTATTTGAGATTTACACAAAAATAAATAAATAAATAAAATTTGCGCCTGAACTTTAACAACATATACTTCGACTTTATCCTATGATGTGCACGCTTTTGTACGATACCATAAAAATGTGTAATTTTATTTCAAAATGTGTAATTTTGTCATAAATTAACGTAATAAAATGTCCAAAACTTTATGATTCATGTTGTACAAGTTTGTGACTTGGTTACGATATTTTTTGTTATGTCAATTTATGGTAAGATTATGTATTTTATAATTAATATTACGAAATTTTATAATAAATTACATATTTTGTAATAAGGTATATATGATATACACTCTTAAAAGGGTGCACACTATAGTATTTCTCATCAATTATTTACCTATTTTCAAACCTATTTAAGAATGTTTAAGTCCTTCGAAAGTAGAAAAAATGTATAAAAATGTTCTAGTTTTGTTGAAAGAAAAAAAAAATGTTCTTTTTCACAAGTTAAAGTGACCCATAAAAGTTTGTCGAATTAGTTTTTACCACCAAAAAAAAATCTTTGGAATTAATTTTAACAGTTAGTTTCTAATTTTTTTTAATTATTTTAAATCTAATTGTATTTTTATTTTCTTTTTTCTTTTTAATTTTTAGGATCGATTTTTTTTCCCCAAAAACACAAAACTAAAAAACTATTTATAAAAATAAAAAATAAAAAGTTCAGATATAATTAACCCAAAGATATTTTGGTATACAGTAACAAGAATGAGGACACACATAGGCAATCAACTTTGGATTTAACCAGATCTCATTTGACAAAATATCCACGTACCTCTTTCCAACATTAGGACAAAAATGCAACCAAGGGATGGTAACTCTACTCCCCCATCCTTATCCTTTCCTTCCTACTCACTTTAACTTATTCTCTTAATAATTGATATTGAATTTAAATTTTCCCCTATTACATGATCAAAGTAAAAATCTTTACTTTCATGTATAGAGTTATAATATTTATTTAAATTACAATACCAATAGTTTGCAATTATTATATATATATATATATTCTAGATCAAAAGAGTTTTGGCCTTTTTTGTATACTTATTTTTTAAAATTTTTTAATTTAGATTTGTCTGGTAATATTAATAGAGCAATTATTTTTAATGAGTTGCCATAGCTTGAGTTTTTTAAGATGAGATTACTTCCACCAAATACACATAATCCTCCATGTGAGAGGTAAAATCATGCTCATAGTAGCACCTTGGTTGATTATGTTGCCAAGGAAGGACATGATGTTGATAGTGAAAAAATAGAACTGATTAGCAAAATGAACAAAGTTATGCTAAGCAACTATTTTATTGGCATTTGGTCCAATTACTCTCAAAAGATATCTAATGTTCATAATGGTGATTGATTGATAGAATTAGAATATTAATGAAAGTTTTTAATAATTGATAATATCGTTATTTATGTGGAATCACTATTAGAAAGATAAGTATGTCAGAATATGATCCTACAGGAGACGAGTCAGTAACATAGATTTACTCATTTACTTGAGGTTAAGTCAAATACTTTATGAATTAGAGAAATTCCACACTCCACACTCTGAATGTATGCAAAAATTAATCAACACAGACAATACTTTCTTACCCCAACTTAAACATCAAGTGTCTTTCCAACTAATCAACCGGTCAATTCACTCTAGCCGTTTGCTAAAATGTGCAAGATAAACATTAAGACTTCAGGCGCCAATAGAAAAAGAATAAATCAGACTTATCCCACCACAATTCATAAAACACATACTATTATTAGTTAATTCCAACTTATATATCATTAACGAAACTCAAACATAAAATGTAAAAATTTATGATTCATTCCACTCGTGCAATACTGATTTACCTTTACTTGAAGAAAAAAAAGCAAAGAACTTAAGAATCCTAAAATATAATCTCTAAATTTATTCATGATTATTGAACTATAATTGATTTAAAATTTAGGAAAAATTACTCATCAAAGTACTTTCTCAAAAAGAATTTCACATGAATGAAAAATATTATACATTTCAATAATTAAATTTATAAATATTTTGTAAAATTTCCATTGAGGTGTAATTTCCTTAAAATCTATCCCTTAAGACCTAATTTCTACAACTTAGGAATGAATTTAAGAGTTCGTTTGGCATAAAAAAGTCAAAGGCTTTTTTAATTAAAATAGTCATAAAAAGACAGAATAAATTTTTAACCTAATAAGATAAAATATCACATTTAATTCATAATCATTTTATTTTTTTTCTATTAAAAAAATTAAAAAATTTATCCTAAACGAAATATTTTAATCCAACTAAAATAAATCAAAAAAATTTTAAAAATCAAAAAAATCAACGCACATTTCAAACGACCCCAGATATCACCATCAAATAGAGCTTGAGAGAAGATCATCTAAAGTAGTAATATTTGGTCAAAGATCACTGGTAAGTACTGGAATTAATATGTGTGGTCCAAAACAAATCAACCTCACCACCACGCGTCACTATCAGATGATACCAGCTTCCATGATGGTCCACCTAATGGACGGTTCGCGTGGATCAGTTGTTGTCTGTTTGTTGGGGTCCACCATTGCCGACCCAACCTAACCTTTTCCCTAGTCCCCATCAACATATTATAAAAATTCTTCTAACCTTATACACACTTATATCACATAATTAACATAGAGCTTAGTTGCGTCGGTCCATATCATTCCAGTTACTGGCCGGCCATCTCTTTCTGCACGAGTTTCTAATGTTAAAAATAGAGGGAATTGAATTGATCTAATTGGAAAGGTATTCTTGGACTCGATAGACCATATCATTCCAGTTACTGGCCGGTCATCTCTTTCTGCACGAGTTTCTAATGTTAAAAATAGAGGGAATTGAATTGATCTAATTGGAAAGGTATTCTTGGACTCGATAGACCAATTTTGAAGTTTATTTTAATGATTTAAATTAATTTTTTTTTAAAAAAATAAATTGATTTAAATATCAATAGTTTATGTGATTAATTTTTATTTGTTTTAAAAATAAATAACAAATATGATTGTGATCCAAACTGAATCGATTATTTGATTAATTGATATCTGAAATGAATTATCAATTGATGATGTTGTTGATCCAAAGGAGGGGGAGTTGGGTTGACCCACGCTTCCTGCACTTCTCGCGAGTCATGAGCTCGCTGGTGTGCTTGCATCCAAACTGAATCGATTATTTGATTATTTGATGTCTGAAATGAATTATCTATTGATGATGTTGTTGATCCAAATGAGAGGGAGTTGGGTTGACCCATGCTTCCTGCGCTTCTTGCCAGTCACTGAGCTCGCTGGTATGCCTGCAAAAATATCCAACGGGGAACGAGAGTCCCCCAGCGGATCTTTCGATAGCCAAGTTAAAAGATAAAAGATTGATGGTGTGTAGAGAGAGAATAAGAATAAAGAACTTAACATTTGATGTGTCTTGGAAGTCTCCTTATATCCTTTGTCCATCATTTCCTTATCCACTCCGACTTGTCGTGTTGGCCGAAAGTCTATACTCTAGCTTGCATTGTTCACGGTGAGGCTGCTCATTCCGACATGAAGGGGTTATCGTATTTAATGCTGCAGGAGTCTCATTAATGGCTGATGTGTGGTGCAATAATTCTGCAGGATCTTTGTCTGTTTACGTGACTGGTTCTCCTCTTGACAAGTGTTTAGATATCATTGGTTCCTGGTGCAGCGTTGGGTTTTCAATGGTGTTGGGTTTTAGTATTTGAACCGTGAATTAGGCTCTAAGTGATGGGCCAAAAACTGATGTAAGCCCACCAATGTCATCTATAATTAGACATTTAGCTAGAGAGATGATCTTGAGTTAAATATTGACCCAAACTATTTATTGTGTAAAAAATAAAATTAATAAATACAATTTTTAAAAACTATCATTTATTTAAGATAATAATAATTATTATATAAAGATTAATATTCAATTATCTTTGATATTTTATATGATATACTGCTCAACCATTCAAATAGAGATAAATCTTGAGACATATTTTTTTTAAAATGATTAGATCTTGGCATATACTCTCCTAATCCTTACAAATTATTAGATGTCGAATCAAAAAGAACCCATTGCTTAAAATAGTACTAGAATCGAGGTACCCACCTCACTGTGGTCGGCCACCCAGCCCTATTATCTTAGAGTCCACATGGCCTTAGAAGAAATCACCACCACACATTGGGAAGACCGTGAGCTCTAATTGGGCCCTCCCATTAGCTGTAAAATGATGCCGACGAGTGGCTTCAAGAAATTAGTTCCAAAAACAAAAAAAAAAATGTGCATTCGAAAAATTGGGCTCTCATTGTTGTTACCGGGAACCGGTCCTGCCGGTTCCTCGGCCGTTATTTTACGTATGTATATATATATATATAGCAAGTTCCACACTTTCACTTGATCAAGTAAGCTAAACATAGAGACAGAGAGAAGAGCAAGCAAAAAAAGGGCATTTTGCAAATAGTTCTCTATTAGCTAGAGAAGGGTAAAGGAGAGTATAGTGTTAAAAAAGAAAAAAAAAAAATGCCAATTTACAGAATAGCTGTGGGGACGCCGAGAGAGGCGAGCCACCCCGACGCTCTCAAGGCGGCGTTGGCGGAGTTCGTCTCCATGCTCATTTTTGTTTTTGCAGGAGAAGGGTCCGGCATGGCTTTCAGTAAGTTTTCATAACTAATCTCAATTAAACTTTATTTTTAAAAAATAATTTTTTGACTTTTTAATTAAAATATGAAATAAAAAAATTAGTACGTTTGAAATATTTTGACTTTTTATAAAAATATGTACAAAAAGTAAAAAGAAAATAAAATTTTGACTTTTTAATTTTTTAATAATTTTTTGGTTTTTAAGTTAAAACAGACATATGCCAAACAAAGCCTAAGTTTTTTACTTTATTTTTAATTTGTCTATTGAAATACTCGTGGTGATATATAGCACTAAGATGGACAATGTTTTTTTCCCCAAATTTGAGCCCCCGAATCCCCCGAATCGGAATCAGATAGAAGAGAAGAGAGAAAGAGAAGAGAGGGGAAGAGAAGGAAGAGAGGGGAAGAGATGGCAACCCCTCCGCCCGCCGTCGCCTCCGCCCGATCGTCGCCCCGCCGTCGCCTCGTTGCAGCAGCTCGTCACAGCCTGCCGTCGCCGTTGCCGTCGCCTCCGCCTCCGCCTCCGCCCCCTGCCTCTACCTCCAGCCCGATTTTGTTGGCCCCTCCAGTCCAGTTCTTTTTCTTCTTCTTCCTCCTTCTCTTCTTCTTCTTCTTCCTCCTTTTTCCTTCTCTTCTTCTGATTTTCTTCTTTTGAAAAAAAAAAAAAATCAAAAACGACGAAAACGACGTCGTTTTTGAATTCGGGAGGGATTCGGGGGCTCAAATTCGAGCTATCAATCACCTCTCCACTAAGATATTATTTGGGGGTTATATATTTTAATCAAAAAAGTTATTATAAATTATTATATTACTTTTTTCATTTTTTTTATATATTTTTTATAAAAAAGTTATTAAAATAGTGTGTTGCAATCGAGGCCAAGCATCATTTGAAACTACCTTTTTTATTACTTTTCAATTGTCTTTTTTTTTTAAAAAAAAAATTAAAGAACTTTTTAATGAAAAAAATACTTCTAAAAAGTAAAATTATGAATATTAATTGTTGATGTCAAACTTAACCTGAAATACAAAAGGAAATACAAATGGTGTGTGTAGCTCTCTCCAATATAAATCCTCCCAAGCTTGAATAAAGGGCAATAGGAGAAAGTTCTCTTGTATGAACCTCAATATTCTTATGTAAAAATTTATTTTGTTGTTTAATGTCTATAATGATAAAGATTTTGATTTGAAATGAATTAAATAAACACTATCACGCTCCCTGGAATGGGGTTACTGCTGTGTAAAGGCTTGACACAGCAGTAACTGTTGTGCCTTAATTTGAGGTTTATTATGGGCTTAATTTTATGATTCGAATTGTTCATTTTGTAGGGTCCCTTGAGTACTTCATACTTATCAAAAATCATATTAATCGGATATCAATAACTATATGATCGAATTACATTTATCATAAAAAAATAAACAATAAGTTTTTCTTTTGAGAAATAGTATAAAAAATATGTAATCTGATCACATAGTTATTGAAATCCGATGAATATAATTTTTGGTAAGCATAAAGTACTGGGAGCTTCTATTTACACACACTAAACCCCCTTTATACACACACTTAATGAAGGGGGTGTGTAAAAAGTGTAGTGAGGAGGGATGTGTAGAAAGTGTGTATTGTGTGTGTAAATAGAAGCTCCCTAAAGTACTCAGCGAATCTTATAAAATGACGATTTAAATCATAAAAATAAATTTATAATAAACCTCAAATTAAGGCACAACAGTTATTACTGTGCTAAAGGCACATCAGTAACCCTCTCTACACCCTAGGGCATGACAAAGTCACAACTAATAGAATAATTAATTTGCATTTTTTTGCTCAAAACCTTTTATTAATGGATTCAACTACAATACAAAACTAGTGGTTTGTTAGGTACTGTATCAAAAAAAAAAATGATGCTAAATATGATCACATTGTGTAATAAGTAAAGTCAGTTCCAAACTTCCAATGATTAATAGATTGCTACATTGTATAATAAATTTAGTCAAATTTAATGGTAAGTAGGGTCAAATCAATAGCCAATTTTTTTTTTTTTTTTTTTTATAATCTAAATCTAATTGTTAGAAATGATTTTTGGATACATTATTATTTTATTTTTTTTTTTTGAACCATTAAAAAAATTCTTTACCTATTTATGATGGGCCCAAGAGGACTAAATTAGTGATGGATGGTTTTGGGTTTTGACAGATAAGCTGACGGATAACGGGTCGACCACTCCGGCTGGGCTTGTAGCTGCAGCATTGGCTCACGCGTTCGCTCTTTTTGTGGCGGTTTCGGTAGGTGCAAACATTTCAGGGGGTCATGTGAACCCTGCTGTGACATTCGGTGCCTTCCTCGGTGGCAACATAACACTGTTGAAAGGCATTCTGTATTGGATTGCACAGTGTTTGGGTTCAATTGTTGCTTGCTTGCTTCTCAAATTTGCCACTGGTGGATTGGTAAGCAACTCATATATATATATATATAACACTATATGTGAATTTCAAACTAATCTTTTGATACAAATCTTCATCAATATATCTATGGGTTTGATCAACTTTGAGGGTCTGGGGGGCCATCACGAGTAATTTTGATTAGATAATCGTAATATTTTTATTTTGTTATATTTGTATTAGAAAAAATGAACGATTTTTGAAAATTTTCACACTCGATCCCTCGCAGGAAACATCTGCATTTTCCCTCTCGACTGGCGTCTCCGTATGGAACGCATTAGTCTTCGAGATCGTGATGACATTCGGCCTAGTCTATACTGTCTACGCCACGGCAGTTGATCCGAAGAAGGGCAATGTGGGGATTATAGCACCAATCGCAATTGGTTTCATTGTGGGTGCAAACATTTTAGCAGGTGGTGCCTTTGATGGTGGGTCCATGAACCCAGCAGTGTCTTTTGGTCCAGCCGTGGTCAGCTGGACATGGGCCAACCACTGGGTCTATTGGCTCGGACCACTCATTGGAGCTGCCATTGCAGCCCTTGTCTATGATAACATCTTCATTGGTGACAATGCACATGAAGCACTACGCACCGCGGATTATTAGAAAAGTTTCTAGGTGCTCTTTGATTTCTTGATGCAAAATCATGTTTTAGTTGTTGTGTTGTAATTTTCTCTTCCCTTTTTATTTAAGGAGGTAGGTGTATGTTTATTGGTTGTTGTCGTTGCGCGAATCAATGAAAATGTCTTGTTTGTTTGTTTTGCTATTATATATTATTCCAATTTTTCTCTATCATGTTGTTTTCGTATAATGATCAAGTGTTTTTTTGTTACAAGAAGACAATTCAACAAAGGACATAATTCAACGATTCATGTTAAAATTGAAATAAAATGATATTAAAGCCATACACATTAAACAATGTAGTTTTGATTCAAATTTAAACATAAGGCTTCGATTACTACAACAATATGGAGAGATATATTACAGAGAATTCTAATCTACCATACACATGGGTTGAAGATTTTACAAATAATTTTTTTTGTTCGGATGTTAAGAATGGCCGATACAAAAAAATGCCAATCTCATGATTAAAATGGATGGGATTCAAAAGTTTACTATCTAATCTGTGGGGCCCACCACGGGTCGATTTCGATAATCTAAATTATTTATTTTGTAAGGCCTCCTAATCAGCATGACACTTTCATTTTATGGTGTTTATCTCTGGAAAAATAGACAACGATTATGGTTCTAAAAATCAACCATCCATTTTTTGAAAGAAACTTGTCACAAAATTTTGTGCATCTCTAATTGCAACCAGACGAAGATGATTAACTAATTGTATGTATGTTTTGAAAAGTATCTAAAGACCCATATGAGGATGTTTGGAACACTGCCCAACAATGTTGTCTTCAACTTCTTCAACAAACTTGTAAGAACACTTCCTTTTCTTTGACTGTGGTGTCCCTTTTTTCGTGCTGTTCTTGCTTTGTTGCTTTGGGATCTTTATTAAACAAAGTAGTTTCCCATTTGATGCTGTTATGATCAGTGGCTCCAAATTGAAAACCTCAAGCAAATGCTCCTTCAGAACAATTGCATCCTCCTCATTAGTAAATCCTTCCAATTTAACTGCTTTAAGATGACGCGGTCGTGCTCGATTGACTTGTTCTGAGCATGGATGACAGACAGTGCTTGCGATGCAGTAGCTTGTAGGATCAATCTGCAGAATTTCATAAACAGGGTGGAAAGCTTAATTAGCTATGTTAAACCTTTGCAAGAATGACTTCTGAAGGAACATGTTAATCTTCTTATGTATGCAAATGAAGTGGTGATAATTTTCCCTGGTAGTGCAGGCTCAAGTTACAAAAAGAGACTCTATAAAAATGGGGATAAGGCTGAGTACATCTTACTTTTTTCAGACCCCATTTTAACCAGAACCTCGTGTATTGGGTTAACCCTTTTAGCACAAGGCTTATGAGATCAACTTGGAAAGAAATACTTCTCCTTAAACCTCCCTTAAAAGCCTTTTGACAGTCCATTTTAGTTGGTGTCAGTTAGGGGTCTTGTGAATGTCGTAGAATTGGAGCACAGATCATTGTTCCATCCTCAGTCTCATACCTATGTCGATGATACAAAGAGCAGGACAGATAGTCCCATGTGGTAGAATTGCTTAGTTTGGATATGTTCTTTTTGGGGGAAGATAATCTGTTTTCTAGTTACCTATCCATTTCATGAAAACAGTCTAAAAACTTTGTTTAATCATTCATGCTATAATTGACATGAGATATATGCTGATGAAATCGCAATATATGAACTTTTTTTTTCTTTTTTTTTTTCATTGAAGGAAACTTACATTTATGAAGAGTCTTTCCAAGGAAGGACAGATTTTGAGCAAGGAGACCAAGGCATCAATCTTGCTTTCTTCCATTGTAGTATTGATCCACCATAAATCTGTTAAATTATTGAACCTCAAGTTTTCATGTCCTGAGGATAACCATGGGCTGATAATAGCCTGCAAGAGAGAAGTCCATGAAAAATCATCAGTATATACAGAATCAAGAATTAATCAGAAACCATTGTTGGAGACAGTAATGCTATTTTTGGACCTTGAATTTACTCATGGGAAAGGAAAATGAAAGAAATAAATTTAACTTCTTTCACTTCATTTCCTTCTTTTATATTTTCCCTTTTCTTTGACTTTCCCTCCATAAATTCATGAATCAAATATAGGCTAAATGTGAAGAGCACCCACACCTCAAGAGATAACTTTTGGGTTGAGTTCTACTCAAGACTGTTCAACATAGTATCAC
Source organism: Camellia granthamiana (assembly GCA_036172215.1). Lineage (NCBI taxonomy): Eukaryota > Viridiplantae > Streptophyta > Magnoliopsida > Ericales > Theaceae > Camellia > Camellia granthamiana. The sequence continues at coordinate 161,333,271 of CM069903.1, read as the reverse complement.
AGTGAGTACCTAGGAATGGGTAAGATGCGTGTCCCTAGCTCGAACGTGGCTAGTGCTGCAGAGTGAGCACACTTGCTCGTGAGGGAGTGTGTGATGTGTGAGAACACCTTCACCTCAACCGCTAACTTTTGAAGTTGAGTTCTACCCAAACCCATGTAACAATTCAAACATACAAAAACAACAAAAACCTACCTCAAAGAACCATCCACTTAGTGTGAGAATTTTGACATTTTCTATGGCTAGTAGAAGTGAGTCATAATGCAGGTACTTATAGGCTTTGTAAGCAGGGCCTGCTCTAAAATCAAGCATGCAATCTTCCCAAGAATGAACACCTGTGAGTGAAAACCAGCAAAGCCTGCCTCGGCATCGAAACGATTTGAGTTCATAAGCTTCAATAAAAAGTGAATTCAGTTGAGGACAGTCCAGAACAGTAAAGCTCTTGAGCTTGGAAACAACATCAACTCGCAAAGATCGCAATCCAACACAGTTGGCAATTGTTAAGCTTTCCAGATTGTGAAAATTTGAAACCAAAGAAGAAACAATCTCATTTGTAAGGTAGCTCACAGAAGTCAAATTAAGGGTTTTGACAAAGAAAGCCGAAGGAGATGGCTGGTGGGTCGGGTCAAAGCTATTCAGCACCAGAAACCAACCAAACTGTCTTGGATAGTATGCTTGCTTTTCAGAACAGAACTTGAGATGAAGTTTTTTCCTTAATCCGATTGTTGCTGAGAGTATGAGACCTTTGCCAAAATGAAAGTTTAGTATCCGCGGATGTTGTAGTGGATTGTGGTGATCGAAATCAAGCAGAAAGTCAGCAACTGCACAATCAATGCCTTCTTTAGTACCATGTTGTGTTAAAGCTTTGTTCCATACAATTCGCCATCTGTTTGAAAGAGCATTGGTTTGTAAGGCCGATTCAAAAGGGATCAAGGAGAGGAGGTGTAGGAGGATGTCATCTGGTAAATTGCTGATCAGATCATCTTTATTTTCTTCAAACTGTCTGCTCCCAAACCCCCCCAAAAACAAAAAAAAAAAAGAAAAAGAAAAAAAAGACCCATAAATAATTCAATAAAAACAAGAAATAATCTAAATAAAGAAACATACGGAAAATAAAAATAAAATTCCTATATGTTCTTTTCAATTGATTGTCATTGATGGTTTTTCCAGTCCCCATATGGGGGAATCGCTGAAAGTGACTGCAGCAATAGCCGGACGTGGTTGTGGGCAGTGGGTGGTGACCGGAGAAGTTGAAAGAATAAAAACTTGTTTTCGAAAACACTTTTTTTTGTGTTTAACAGAAAGAGATCAGTTGCTTACCTTGTAGCATTCAAGATGACAAAATTGAGACTTTTTCTTCTGATCTCATCGCTCGCATAGGAATTCTGGTTCTGATTCTTATTTTTCTTTGGGATCTTTTTGGCCATTTTTAGATTCAACTATGAGCAGGGGATAGAAGTCGTGGAAAAAATATTATAAAGTCAGCAGCTTTTTATGTTAATAACCTATTCTTCAACCTATTTTTCTTAGAGACTAAAGAAATATTATTCCTAGTTTTGGATAAAAACAAACACAGTGCTAAATGCTAAATGATGTTAGTTCATTCCAAGAAACATGTAGCTTCCAAGTTGGTTCCAACCCACCCTCCTATTTAAAAGATTATTTGTTTTCTATTTCAATTCCTTTGCAATTGTTTAATCATGTTGTAAGATTTTATTTTTGGATTTTTTATTTATAAATCTCATTTAGAGGTGTTTAATAAGTCCATTACGGAAAATTATAACTTAGTAATCTTATATATTTATACTTTTATTTCATCAGATTATTTTTTTCCTGATTTATATTATTTGTTAGACTATTATACGTTTATGTCTATTGTTGATATATATTACATAAAAAAATGATATATACATTTTCCTTTTGTTACTATCTCTATTTTGGTAATTAGCATTATTAACATTTTTCTTTTTGATCAGTTTCATTTACATTTGTGATATTGTTTCATTGTGCTAGGGTTTCGAAACTTTTATTTGGTAAGGTTTAGAAACTTTAGTTTATACATGGTGGTGAAAATAATATTATGTTCCTCTATTATTGCGGTGAAATTTTGTATTCCTCCATTGTCACTTTGTGTTTGAAGTTCTGTATTCGTCCATTATTGCTCTGTGTTCAAAATTCTATGTTTCTCCATTATTGTAAGTCGAAACTCTGTTTATATTAGGGGTGAGCAGCGAATATTTTGATCCACCCAAATCGCCTGAACCGAACCAATCCACTGCATTTTGGATAGATGCATGATGACGAGCGGACAGTTGCAGATTGATTTTTTCCAATTCGCCTAATTTTGGACAGATAACAGATTTGAGGTTTCTTTGGTTGCAACCGAACCGCCAAACCTCGAGCACCCCTAGTAATTTATAAGACTTTGTGTTTTCAATTTGTTTAGATATTCTGTTTATGTTTTCAATTTAAAAAGAGTTTAGATATTCTGTTGTGTTTTCAATTTGTTTTCAATTTAAAAATCTTTTTATCAAATGGCAATGGTTGATATTTGATATTTTTGTGTAGAAAATATAAGACTTAATTTTGTCACTTTTTTTTTTGTAAAAAAAAAAATCTACTTAAATAGTTTTTGAATAAAAAAAAAAGTATTGAAATAGTTTTGATAATGCATAATTTTCTTATATGTATTTATTATTGGTATTTGACAATTTACTTGATAATCTTTTAATTATGTTGAGTTGGATTGTTATCCAAAAAAACATGTTGATAAGTTGTTGTATTATGTTCAAAATTTGTAAAAGTTTAAACCGTCAAACCGATCCGCATTCATCCGCTAATCTGCCAATTCGCTCAATCCGCATCTGTCAATTCGGTGGATGAATGCAGATTGATTTTTTCCAATCCGCCCGTCCGACGGACGGATGGTGGATTAGAGGTTTATCAGCAACAACCGAGCCGCGAACATCCCTAGTTTATATCCAGCCAATTTTGTTATAACCATATTTTTCAAATGTGGGTTTGGTTTAATTTGGATTGGTAAAATAGTAAAATTGCATAGATTGTTAATAATTATAATAATGATAAAGATGATGATGAAGATGAGGATGAGGATGCGGATGTGGGTGACATTTTTTTGTTTTTATCGTGATTGAGTTTTCTTTTAAATTTCTAATTTTATTGTTGTCATTGTTTCTATTTTTTTTTTGGCCATCAATGTGAATGTTCACATTTCACATTGTTTGAAAGTCTCAGAAATAACTGTTAGAATATAGATATAGACATAATTATATATTTTGCAAGATGTGAATGTTCACATATCATTGGTTATTTATTACTATACTTGTTATTTGAATAATAATTTTTTTGTTACCATTAAACAATTGAAATAGTCATTTTTTTTCCATTCAATTTTGTTTCATGTTTTAGTGTGAATGTTCACATTGGTATGAATTTAGTTTTTCTAAAGTTAGTTGTATGTTAATTGTAAATTGTGAATATTCACATTATATTTTGGTATGAGTTTTTTTTTTTTAAATTTTTTTTCGAAAGTTAGTTGCATTTTGTTGTTCTTTTTACTACGCTTATTGGTTGAATAATCATTTATGTTACCACTAAACAATCGAAATAGTCGATTTTTACTTTTTTCGATTTTATTTTATGTTTTCACGTTGTAGTGTGAATGTTCACATTAGTATAAGTTCATTTTTTTAAACTAGTTGTATATTAATTGTAAATTGTGAACATTCACATTGTATTTTGATATAAATTTTATTTTTTGAAAATTAATTGTATATTTGTTGTTTTTGTTACTATGCTTGTTAATTGAATAATAATTTTTTTACCATTGAACAATTGAAATAGTCGATTTTTACCCTTTTTTTCAATTTTATTTTATGTTTTCACGTTGTATGTAGTGTAAATGTTTACATTGGTATGAGTTGTGTCACGTCCCAAAATTCGAGACCGAAAAAGGGATGTACAATATACAACTCAAACAGGATAGAAAACCAAAATATTTTAATATACACATATAAGCAGAGTTATATAGCATAGATAATTCATTTGTGTCCCACTATAGGATTACAAAACAATGTCAAACCAAAAGACAAAAGAAAAAAAAAACTACTAGTCGAAATCTTCAAGTGAACCACGGCTCCAACACTTCATCTTGATTGCCTTCGGGATAACCTTCACCATCGTAAATTGCTTTCTCACCCGGCATGACACGCCATGAGTTTAGAATGCCCAGTAAAAACACACACACCTCTATATCTTCTATCAACCAATCAACCATACACAGAACAAATCAGGTAACATAACATACAATCTTACAATAAGGATCTATGAATTAGTAGTTAGACTAGATATATAGAATCTCGCAAAGAGATTTTTCTACCCAACCACAAGGTTGAACACTGGACTACTTAGAACTCCCCATTTTGCTGTTTTGCTGACCTTACCACCTATGTTCACCTCCCAATTATTTACCAGTCAGCGACATTGGTGGATCTCAAAAGGGACGGCCAAATAAGTGGGCTCGCTTACACCCAAATTGTGTCTAGGGCTCGTTCACACCCTGCATATACCATACCAAAGGGTTCGCTTATACCCTAAAACCACCATGTAGAGTCTAAATACATCCGTGTCATCCTAGGGGTTTGTTTAGACCGCTTGCGCAAGACTTAACTTATTTGGTATTAATCTCATTGATATGTATATTACATAAATCATTCTGAAACACAAGTTGTGAACGTCACCTGTAGACACCCCATTTTTTACTGTCCTCAAGACTTGGTTGTGCTTGTAGATACACCCAACAACTGGTAAGATTGCTCGTCGAGTACTCAACTATCGCGGCGGAATGTCACCGGTTCGAGTTTCCCGGACCATGTATCCTTTCTGCCTCATTTTTTGACCCTGACTAGGTCCTGTTAGAGTGGCCCTCATAGTGCACTGCCGGCCATGGCATGGCACTTGCCGGCCCATGGATTTTTCCCCTGCCGGCCACTGATGAAGCCCTGCCGACCATCAGTGTGGCACTGCCGGCCATTACTGATGGCCGGCACCCCCCCTATCTCAGCTGGTTTTCAGGCAGATCTTTTGAGCCAACTGGATTTTCATTTGCTCCCCTTCATACACGTATATAGAGGGATAGAAGCCTTGAAAATCTTGTTCAAGAAGCTTTGGCTTGGCATTGTTCTATATAAGGAAGAGCCTTCTTCCTTAAGCAGGGTTCTGAGTTTTGAAGAGAAAAAAATCTGTCTCTCTCTATATTGTGTGTGTTTTAGGCTTTAGAGTTGGATTTCCTTGCCCTTTTGCACTACAACACCTAGATATACATCTCTCATCCTCCATTCCAGCACCTTGGAGGCCATTTGAGGAGGTTGGAAGCTCAAAATTCTGGACCAAAACCTGCTGGAAAGCTGCTCTTCTAGGGTAAGTGCCTATTTCCCTCAAACTTGCACTTTCTTGCTTCATCTATAAGCCTTACTTGCAAGCATTTTTGGATTTTGTCATGAACAGAAAAAGATCATATTTTGAACTCCTCTACATGTTTGGTCAAGGACTCTTTGCTGTTTGAGGCCTCTTCCTACCACTTGTCTCTTTATCCCTCTTTGTAGGCCTTTTTTTGCATGATGTATTAGCCTCATTTGTGAGCACTTCTGGCTCCGAGCTAAACTACAAAGTGTATTATTTTGAGCTCCTCTTCAACTTTGTTGAAGGTCTCTCTTCTGTTTGGGGCCAGCTTCTGTCCCTTGTGCTTTATCTCTCCTTTTAGGGCCATTTTTGCATGATAGATTAGCCCTATTTGTGTTCACTTTTGAGTTTTGATATAAACTGGAAAAAAAATTTTTTGACCTCCTCTTTAAGATTGATTAGGTCTCTTTGCCTTTTGGGGTCATCTTCCCCATGCATGCTTTATCTCTTCATGTTTAGAGCCATACATGTGAGTATTTGCATTGGCCTTGTTTTGGACTATTAGCCACTGAAATCCAGTGGATTTTCAGTGGCCTTGTTGTGTTCTTGAAGGCCAAAATTAGAGGGGTGGTGACCCCCCATCTCTCCTTGTCTTGTTTGGTGGCCTTTTGGCCTTCCAAAGAGACCCCATTTTGCATGCCTCTATGCCTTGTTCCAGGCCCTTTTCAGTAGGTTTTGGGACCCTCTTGAGCCATTTCCAGAGTTGGTTTGGTCTTGTTGATGGTCCATCTTGCATGTGCCTAATAATCCCCTTGTGTGGCCCCTCCAAAGAAGCCCCTCATTTTGGCATGCATTGGCCGCATTTCCATGATTATTTGGGCATATTTTGGCTTGTTTAGTTCACTGATTTTTGCTGGTTTGATGAGTTCTTACCTGCTTCATACACTTGCCATGTAAACCATGTTTGCTGGCCAATCTTGCATGCTATGTTAGTTCATCATGCTAGCACCTTTTGGCCATGCTTTGAACTAGAAATGTTCATGTTTTGGGGCTGCCTTGCCTCTGTATTTATGCTTCTTAGTCAAATAATACATGCTTTGTATAGCTGTAGTGTAATTGACATTGCAAGCTTTGTGTTTCGGTGATACATGCATGCTATCTTTGAGACATTTAGATGATTTGGCATCATTTAATGCTTCATTTCAGAGCATGTACCATTGTTAAATTACCACTTCATCCATGCTTCAGGTGTCTTGGAATGTCGTGCATCGTTGCCTAGCTTAAGGCTTAGCTTGTGTGCTTACATGCCTAGGTACTTGAGCCCTCGTTCCAGCATGTTTAAGTCTTTTGTTTAGGCCTAATTAAGCTCTGTCCATGCTTAGTTCATGTGTTCATGCCATGTATTGCATGCCTCATTTGTATTGTTTTTTGCTAGCTTTCATGACTTAGGACCTTCGCATGCTTTGCTTGTGCTATTTAAATGATTTGGCATCATTTATCATCTCATTTCAGTGCATATAGTGTTGTTACACTTGCACATTTGTCACTTCTTAGGCACTTTTGAAAGTTGCCCTTTTAGGCCCCTTTGATGAACCTTTCGCATTTTGCATGCTTGGGTGTTTTGTGTGGCTTAATTCATTGCCTTTGGCTACTAATTTGGACCTAGTTGAGAGTTGTCCAGCTTTGGTGTAAGCCCATTTTGCCATGTTGTCGCATGCTCATTACATGTAGTATGTTGTCGCATACCTGCTTAGCTTTACATGCCTTGCATGTTCATATGTTCATATTGCATTTTGTCATAGGTTGTTGCCTCATATTATGCTCATATGCTTGTTGCATGCTCGATTTGATTGCATGTTTGCATACTTAGGTCATGTTGCATGTTTGCCATGCTTATGTGTTGCATTGCTTGGATTAAGTGTAAATCCGAGCACGAGGAACGAGGGGCGTTTCATACTTCAAGTGACGGAACGCGTCTCAATTCTCGGTCGCCGAAGCTCTTGATGATCCATGATAGAGTTCTAGGCTTTACTTGCTCTATTTGTGCATTCATTTTCATATTGATTTGCACAAGTTGGATCTTTGGCCATCATGCATCGGGATGCGTGATTGATGGTCGTGGATCCGATTTGGCCTCTCCCTTGATGTTTTGAGGTGATTTGGAGTGCCATGGTGCGTACATGCCCTTGGGAGGCCCTCTCTTTTCTCTATTTTTGTGCTTCGTTGCAGTTTGGTGTCGCAGCACACCAGTGGTTGGCAGCCTGCCATTGATGGCTGGCAGTGTGCCACCCTTGGCCGGCAATGGGCCATCTCTGGCCGGCAGCTCTCCTTTCTTGGCCGGCAGGCCACTGGTAGCTCCCCCAGCAGTGTTTTGGTAAGTCTCAGCACCCAGAACTGGAGGACACCCTGCAAACAGAGCCTTCAAAGAGCAAATGGAAGGCATTCCAAAGCGAGGAACCGAAGCGAGCATGCATGCCTCCCTTCTTCAAACAGGGCTGGAATAGCACCGTTTACTGCTTTCCCTATTTGTTTGTTGTCGTTCATTAATTTGTTAATTAATTAAGTTGTGTAATAATTAGTTGTAGCTAGTTATTCATTTGGTTCTGTAATAATTAATTAGCTTGTGAGTTAGTTAATTAGGTGGCCTGTATTATTTATTCGGTCCCTCCGAGTGAGGGCAAATTTGTAATAAGTGTGCGTGGGTGTGTGTATGTCTTCCAACCTCACGTCTTTCTTCCCTTTTATTTAACCGCTTACAATGGTTAGATTTAGGGCATATCTCAATTAGCATTCTTATGCTTCGCATGTTTGCATCCATTCATTCGTATTGCATGTACCGGGCTCGGCGCATCATGCTAACTGCATTGTATTTCAAATTCAATTTGAATACGTGTATCGTTCATCACGTTCCACATGCCATCCTAGGATTAGCCGAGCCGAGCCTACTTAGTTGCATTTTGTATGTGATACATTAGCCACTTAACATGAATTAGGGTCATGCATGTTTTGCTAACTAGTTTCATTGTTTTGGCACGGAGTACGATATAAGTATTTATGCTTTAGCATCTCGCATGAGTGTGAATGTTAATATGACAGCATGCTCACCATGTGGCTAAGTGCTTATTTGATTAACTGCCTGAATGCCTGTGCGTGAAGTTTGGATTACTTGAATTGGGATAATTCATTGAAATCCGTATTTTAGCCTACTTGCGAGTAGCAAATTCCAAAACATTTCCAAACAAACGGATATGCAATGCTTCGTTCCAAATTAGGCGATCTAGTCTCTACTTTTGTGTTGTGCGCGTCACATAGTAATTCTAACTAATTAATCAGAATAAGAACGCATGTGTTTTCAAAAACGAGATATCACGGTTAGTAGAGGCCGATCTTCGGATCGGGCGAGAGGGGGTGCTCATAGCTGACCTTCCCCAATCGTATCCAAGTTCCCGAGCCGAGGCAACTTTGGTGATGACGGACACGTGGCCTTTGGCACCGAGTCAGGGTTTCCTAAATTTCCCCATTAAAAAATATTTAGGTGGCGACTCTGTATCTGGCAAAGCAGTCCATGTTTGGCATTTCTTTACAAAAATCTGTTTCTCAAAACGATTTGCCGGATTTGGACTCTTTGGTTCAGATTAAGAACCGTAACAAATCGAGTCCGAACTGTAGCACGAGGCCCAAGGACGCGTCTACATCACCCATTACCAATGTAATAACCCCAATCCACAATTAGCCACTAATCAGTAATTAAGGATGTTAATTAAGTGGATAAAATAAATTATGGATTTATTATGTAATTTGCATGATCTTTGGCTTTCTATTTGTTACTTGTAGAAATATCTGTCTGGAATTCCGCTTAATATGAAAATTGAAAGCCTTATCGGCATCCAAAATCGAAATTGGTTACACGAATGTGTTATTTGGAATTTTTAGAACACTATGGCAATTTTTGTTAAAAATTGATTCAGATTGATTAATTAAGTTGTGTTTGGATGGACCAAATGCTCTAATTAATGTATTAATACATCACAAGTATATAAGTTGCCTTATAAGCTCATTTGTGCTCAACAAACTTGCTTCAAGTGGGAAAATCTCAGAATTCATCCTAGAGTGAGAGTGAGACTCCATTTTAGAGAGAGAAAGTGTAGATTCAAGGAAGAAGTTGAGGATTTTGCTAGAGTAGCTCAAGTTTGGCAAGGATCTTGTGTAATTGAAGGCTTTTGGTGAGCATCTAATCCATAATTCATGAAGAATTTGTGTTATAAAGATGCATTCATGGAGTTTGTTATCATCATTTGCATATATTTCTAATGGGTTTATCAAGAAAATGAAGAATTGGCTCATAATTCTTACATGTATGGAAGTAAGGGTGTTACATCATCATTTTGAATATAAGCCTTGTTATCATGTTGGGTTTTGCCATATCAAGTTTAATTTTGATCCTTCATGTAGAAATTATAGATAATTGGCTCATGCATGTCTGAATCATCACTTAATGCCTTTTGAATCATGTTTTGAGAAAGAGTTTTGTATATATGTTAAAGTCTAGAAGCTCAATTTTTCTATGAATATGGACTTTGAGGGAAGGAGTTTTTGAAACATACATGCATGGGAGTTCTGAACTCAATTTAGCTAAATCCATGAGTTTTGAGCTAAGGGTTTGTAAATGATCGTATATTTGTGTCTTAGAAAAGTTTTCCAAGTGTTTTGATCAAGCTTCGCATGAGTGAAACCATTGAAATTGCATTTTGAAGCTCAAAACTCTGTTTTTGGAAACCCAGAATTTCACAGTCCGCTCAAGCGAGGAAACCTGCGCTCGAGCGAGGAATGCGAGCCCTCAGTATTTTTGCAGGCATAAGCGCTCTGCTCGAGCGACCACTTGGACACTCGAGCTAACCCTTTGCATACTGTTGATCCGCTCGAGCGTGGAAGTTGTAGCTCGAGCGTAAATTGAGACCAACCAGTACTTTCTCCAAGTTTGCAGACCGCTCGAGTGAAGGAAGTCTCGCTCGAGCGACCCCTCTCATGTTTGCATGTCCGCTCGAGCGAGGAAAGCTACGCTCGAGCGGGGGACCTTGTTTTCAGAAATTTTACCAAGTGTTTTCCAACGCATTTTGGCACCCTCATTACATCTTAGGCATTCCTAAGACTTAATTAAGCCATGATAATGAGGTTATGGATTAGAAACGCACTAAGAGAAGGAATGTACTAAGTTAAGAAATTGCAAGTGTGTGTGTGTGTTTAAGCATTGTGATAAGAAAGAATAAGAATCAACGTATCGAAAGCTAAGCCGCGTTGGCCAAGTACATGTGTAATGATAAGATATGTTTGTGTTATGTACCTTTGTGTTTGTAGGTCAACGTCTGAGGATTAATTGACCGTTTACGGGAACCACTGTAAGTAACATTCCTGTAAAGATATGTTCATATGAATTATGTTTCAAATGTTATCTGTTAAGTTATGATTTCTGACATGTTATCTGTTTGCGTGAACGAATGTTTCATGTTTGAAATCTATTATGGCATCCATAGATAGTCTCAAGTCATGGAGGACGGCATGATAATACGGGTCCATGACATACATGTGATTACGAGATCTCGTTAGCCACTTCATTGTGGTGTTATGTGTTTAATCGGTATCCGGAACCGATTATTCTAGTCGGAAGACGATTTGTGATGTGTTCTATGGGATGTACTATTATTATGTTCTGATACAAGAATGTTTATGCTATGATCTGTTTTACGCTTATAACATGTTCAGATTTTGTTCACTAACCCCTTTACATTGATGTTATTCACTGGGCTTTAGCTCACTGTGTGTATATATATATATAGGTGCGCATTCTGGAGATCGAGCCTGAAGGCTTTGTCTGGATTTGTGTCCTGTTGTCAGCCAACCATTGCGCCTCACATGGAGGTTCCGGAAGTGTCCTGTGTTAAAGTTCTACTATTTCTGTATATGAGAGTTCTTTGTTTTATTGGTTGTACTTGAGAAGTTTTGCTAAGTGTGTGGGTATAATGAGAAAATGATTTTTGGTTATGTATATAAAGTTTTAAATATTCCGTTTCATATAAGTCAGCACAGCTCATCAGACAATTATATTTATGTATTTGCTTCCGCTAGCCTTTTAATTTTGTTAATCAGTTCAGAGGCCTTCGGTAATCTAAGGATTACTGGCCGATTACGATGCTAAACCCATCGGGGCGGGTTTGGGGTCGTGACAACCAACCCCTTTCCATTTCCCGTTTATTAGATCTCTTGATAAACAAGTTAGTCACATTCGGTAATTCGGTAATATAAAAGAGCATGAGACAAACATAAGAGAGGAAATATAGCTCATAGTAATCATACATAAGTATGGTAAGGCAAGCAAACAACATTAGGCATGTTTTGAAATTTTTAGAGATAAATTTGTAAGGCAAAGTCACTAAATCAAACCCACACTTTCAGACACATCAAAAACCCTATTTACCATTAATATGCAACACAAGAGGGCATCTAGACAATAGGATGGGATGGGTGAAAGAATTGGAGAAGGCATGGGAGGGGCATGTTCTTACCTTGACTCAAGAAGGCACCCTTTTCTTCCTTTTCTTTTACCCTCTCCTTGGCTGCTGATATGTGTGTGTGTGGAATAGAGACAAGGCTCTCAATTTATATGAAATAAGTCTGGGTTCTAGCTTAATGACTAAGGAAGGCATAAATATCTAGATTTTTTTTTTCAACCAATTTTCCACCAAAATATTTTTTTATAAAACCTATGTACATATTCAAATAAATAATAATATTCAATTCAAATAAATAATAAATAAATAATAAATGAAAGAACAACAAAAACAAAAATAGAAATAAAAATAAAATGTATGAATTAATTTATAAACTATGAGGTAAATAAATAAAAACAAAGTTTTAGGGTATTTCCAATTATAAAGTGGTGTTCTAGGATTTAATTATGATAATACACATGAAAATTATTCTTTATTGGGTTATTTTGCAGACTTTTACGAAACTATGAGCTAAAATGCTATTACGCTAAGGCTCAAGGTTTCACGTGTAATTACCAAAAATTAGGATCTCTACAACCTATACCCCTTAAATAAATTTCGTTCTCGAAATTAAATCATACCTCACGTCTCAAATAGTTGTGGATAATTTGCTTGCATCGCGTCTTTACGTTCCCAGGTAAACTCTTCAATACTATGGTGATGTCAGAGTATCTTAAGAAGTTAAATTGTCTTTTCTCGCAAGTTCTTTTCTTGTCTGTCCAGAATTGCTACTGGTCCCTCCTCAAAAGTAACATCTTCGTTGAGTTAGATTTCGTTCCAGTTGATGATGTGAGAAGGGTGCATTATGTACTTCCGCAGTATAGATATGTGGAAAACATCATGTATTCCAGCCAATTGCGGGAGTAAAGCCAATCTGTATGCAACCTCTCCAATTTTCTGAAGTATCTCGAAGGGTCCGATATATCGAGGTGATAATTTTCCAAAACGAATGATCCCTCGACGAGGCTTAATTTTCAAGAAAACATGATCACTGATAGCGAAAATTAGAGGTTTTCGCCTTTTATCTGCATAACTCTTCTGAGGATCTTAAGCTGCCACTGATCTTTGTCAAATAAGTTTCACCTTTTCTATAGTTTCTTGCACGATTTCTGGGCCCAATAGACTTGCTTCTCCAACTTCAGTCCAACAAATTGGTGATCTGCAAGGCCGACCGTACAGTGCTTCGAATGGAGCCATGCCAATGCTGGCCTGGAAACTGTTATTGTATGTGAACTCTACCAGCGGTAAGTGTTGCTCCTAACTCCCTTTGAAATCCATCACACAAGATCTCAACATGTCCTCTAAAGTTTGAATGGTGCGTTCCGACTGTCTGTCAATTTGAGGATGGAAGGCGGTACTAAAGCATAATTCGGTCCCTAACGCTTCTTGTAAACTTCCCCAGAATCGGGAGGTGAAACGCGGGTCCGGATCTGACACAATTGATACAGGAATTTCGTGTAATCGGACAATTTCTTTAATGTAGAGATGACTTAGCGATGTCAAAGTGTCTGAGATTTTATATGGCAAAAAGTGTGCAGTTTTCGTTAAACGATCAACTATAACCCATATAGCATCATGTCCTCTAGGTGACTTGTGTAGTCCAGTGACGAAGTCCATTGTTACATGCTCCCATTTCCATTCTGATATCAGCAAGGGTTGAAGCATCCCTCCAAGTTGCTGGTGTTCTGCCTTTACTTGCTGACACGTAAGGCACTTGGCTACAAATTAAGCCACATCTTTCTTTATTCCGTTCCACCAGTATTGGCGTTTTAAGTCTTGGTACATTTTCGTCCCTCTTGGGTGTACTGCAAACACTGAATGATGGAACTTTTTTAGAACTTTTTCTCTAAGTGACTTATCTTGTGGTACAAACACTCTGCCCTAATGTCTTAGACTTTCATCTGAGTGAATTGTCCAATCAGGTATAAGATCGCCGGATGCTATTCTCGCTTTTATGAACTCCATCTCTTGATCATACTTCCGTGACTTTATTACCTCGTTCAGTAATTTGGGTATAGCGATTTAAGCACCAAGGTATACCTTTTCGTCCTGAGCTTTCATCTGTACTCCGAACTCATTAAGTGTTCTAGCCATGTTCCATTCCTTAAGTGCCAGACTAGCAATAATTCCTCAATTCTTGCGACTCAGGGCATCCGCTACCATATTAGCTTTGCCAAGATGATAAGATAAAGTAAAATGATAATCTTTGAGATATTCTAGCCACCATCTTTGTTTCATGTTCAAGTCCTTTATGTGAACAAATACTTCAAGCTCTTATGATCCGTGAAAATCTCAAATTGTTTACCATACAGATAATAACGCCATTGCTTTAGCGCAAAAACCATTGCTACCAACTCTAGATCATGTGTCGAATAATTCCTTTCATGCGGTTTCAGTTGCCTGGAGCCATAAGCCACCACCTTCCCTTTTTGCATTAACACACAGCCTAGCCCCTCCTTAGACGTGTCACAATACACTTTGTATCCTACGTCTCGCTCCGGAATTATGAGTATTGGGGCACTAGTCAATCTCCTCTTAAGTTCTTGAAAGGATCGTTCACATGCTTTGTTCCAATCATATTTTACCCATTTTTGCATTAGATGAGTCATCAGCTTGGCTAGTTTGGAAAAGTCTTGAATAAACCGTCAGTGATAGCCGACCAACCCTAAGAAACTGCGAACTTCGAATACTGAGGTTGGCTACTTCCAATCTAATACTACTTCTACCTTGGCCGGGTCTGCTACAATCCCGTGCTTAGGCACAACGTGTCCTAAAAATTTGACTTCTTTTAACTAGAACTCGTATTTACTTGCTTTCACGTATAGTTGGTTGTCTCTAAAAACCTGGAGAACCACTCTCAAGTGTTGCTCGTGTTCTTCTTCAGAAGATGAATAGACTAGAATGTCATCAATAAACACCACCACGAACTGGTCTAAGTACAGAGTAAAAATCTTATTCATCAAGCTCATGAACACAGCTGGTGCATTAGTTAATCCAAAGGATATTACCACAAATTTGTAGTGGCCATATCAGCTTCAAAAAGCAATATTAGGTATATAATCATCCGCGACCCGCAATTGATGATAGCCAGATCTAGGATCAATCTTTGAATAACAC
The DNA here is from genome assembly GCA_036172215.1 of Camellia granthamiana. Taxonomy (NCBI): domain Eukaryota; kingdom Viridiplantae; phylum Streptophyta; class Magnoliopsida; order Ericales; family Theaceae; genus Camellia; species Camellia granthamiana. The sequence goes on along the minus strand of CM069903.1, from coordinate 161,318,191 downwards.
TTTGAACCTCGAAGCTGGTCAAATAGGTCAACAATCCGTGGAAGTGGATATCGGTTCTTAATCGTCACCCGATTGAGTTGCCGATAATCTATGCACAATCTCTGTGTTCCGTCATTTTTCTTTGCAAATAAAACTAATGCACCCCACGGTGAGGTACTTGGTCGGATAAATCCTTTTTCCAATAATTCTTACAGTTGCGTCTTTAATTCCCGAAGTTCGGCAGGAGCCATACAGTGGGGCGTCATGGATATTGGTGCAGTACCCGCTTGTAACTCGATACTAAAATCTACATCACGATGTGGCGATAATCCTGGCAATTCCTCAGGAAAAATACCAGCGTATTCACAAACTACATGAGGAAGATTTAATTCTGATCGAGCTTCTTCATTAATGATCAAACTTGCTAACCACCCAGCAAATTGATTATGCCACCGTGTTTTACGCTTTGTCGTGCTCAGGGAATCCTCCCCTTAAATTGGAAACACGTCCCACTAGATGTGCAAGCCATCACCTTCTTCTGGTAGTAATCAATCACTGCTCGGTGGGCGGATAACCAATCCATACCCAAGATTATGTCAAAATCGGACATGTTCATGACCCGAAGGTCGCAACTCAAGTGTAACCCTGACATTTCTGATTCACACCCTCAACAGATTAATCCTACCCCAATACTCCCTCCCAAGGGTGATGTAACATGTAAAGTAGTTTCTAAAGGTTCACATTCAAGACCTAACGATTTAATACATGATGTTGATATAAAAGAATGTGATGCGCAGAATCGAATAGAACGTGAACCCAAGAATTATAGAGTATAATGTTACCTCTAATTATTGACAGGTCTTCATCATCTTCCTCTTGGAGAGCAAAAACTCTGCATGTGGCTTTTTGATTGCCAGTTGGTCCGACCTTTCAGTTTCCTCATATTGCCCCTCCTGACTTGTTCGTCGATGGCCTTTGTCTGCTAATAACTTGAACATTCGCACCCAAACCCCCTGATTGATTTCCTATCCCAGTAAGTTGGGGACATTTCAACTTCTTGTGCCCTATCTGATGGCAGTGAAAGCATTGGATATGTATAACAGGCTTGGTTTGTAAACTTCATTTCTGGTTTTGTTGTTGCAGCTGTTGTGATGGTTTGGTGTATGGTGTCTGTGCCACATTCCTTCGGTCATTTCTTCTTAGTCCTACAAAAGACTGACCCCCTTTCTTTGTCTTCATCATCTAGATCCTTTTTAAGTCTGCCCGCTCCCTTTCTACATCCAATGTCGTGTACACCACATCAGCAAATGTAGAAAGGCGCAAGGGTAACACTTTGCCTCTGATGGTAGGGTCTAAAGCCCACTTGAATTTTCGTGATTTATCTCCCTCGTCTGCGACATATCGGGCCGCGTATCGTGCCAGCTCTTCAAACTTGGCCACATACTGAGTCCCTGTCATCTCACCTTGTTTCAAAGTTTGAAATTGCCAAATTCGCACCTACCCAACTATATTTGGGAAATACTTTCTTAGAAACAACTCTTTGAACTAAGCCCAAGTCATATTTGTCGTGTCTCGAGAATTTTTCATCAAGGACCACCAATGATCCGCTTCTCCTTCTAGCTGGTAACTTGCCAGGGCGATCTTGTCTATATGCACAATAATACCCATGGTTTCCAACATCTTTTTTATTTGACGAATCCAGTTCTCAGCGACTCTCGGGTCAGGTTTACTTGTGAATACCGACGGTCTTTACTTTCTGAACTCAGATAACAAATATATCCGCTTGTTTGGTTGCGTTCTTCTAAGCCTTTCTAACTCTTCAAGAATCTGGTTTCCGACTAGTCTTGGTAACTCCTCAGTAGGTACAGGTACAAGTCCACTGCGATTAACGCCTTAATTGCGAGCTGGACATCTGCGTCTGCGTCTTACTTGATCGTTTGCTTCCACATTGTCCGCCATCTGCCAAGTATGTGCGTAATATAAGTTTAAGGTTGTTGTGAAAGCGACGAGGTATTCAATAAGTAGGCTAATTTAATGTGGTCTGAAGTGTAAGTTTTCTAAATAGACAATGCAATTAACGCAAGCAAAATAAAATAAAATATAATATAATATAATACACTAGAATAACCAACTAGATATTTTATATATATAACAACTTCTGACAAAAAGGTTACACTATTTAGGTTAGCGTGTAGCCTGTATACACCAAAACAAAGCACGCTTCAACCACACAAAACAGTATTTACAAAAGTACACAAAAAGGTTCGTTCCACGACTACTACAGCCCTAAGTCAAATGATTCTTCTGGGTTTTCTTCGGGATCCTCGTCAGGGTCCTCGAGTGGTAAAGGAGCATGTCGGGGAGGTTGGAAACTACTAAGTTGGTGCAGATGAGTAATCTGAGGTCACCTCTATAGAGAATGCAGGGGAAGCTCCGGGAAGTACTGAGACGAAAGGAACCTCTAACTCAGGATGATGAGAGCCATAACTCTCTGGTCCAATGCGACGTATCACCGGATGTGGATCCTCAACTAATACCTCTTACCTAAGCTCGACGAAAGTCTGATCATTCCACTCCATCTGTAGAGCGAACCTAAGTTCCCGATATTTGCACTGGAGGTGTCGGCGTACCAACGCCCGTCTTTCTTGCATGGTGTAGTATGAAAAGTCCTCATCCGTCTTCCGAATAGCTTTCTTTATCACACGCTCCGCTCCTAATTGACATCATCGATTAAGTCTTTGTGGACTAACAGCTACTGCCCATCTATTCTGGAAACGAAAAACTCCCTAGCTATCAATGCTTTCTGACATAGAATCCATCCTACGGTAGGTAAACAATTTTTTTTTTAGTCTACTTTTTATATGATATAGTATAATGTTAACAGAATATGATAATGTAGGAGAGAAGTATATCTCAAATCATAACTCGACACGCGTGGGTTAAGGGTTGAACCTATGGCTCTGATACCAACTTGTTACGCCCCAAAATTCGAGACCGGAAAAGGGATGTACAAAATACAATTCAAACAGGATAGAGAACCAAAATATTTTTATACACACATATTAGCAAAGTTATAGCATAGATAATTCATTTGTATCCTACTATAGGATTACAAAACATTGTCAAACCAAAAGACAAAAGAAAAACAAAAAAAAAACTACTAGTCGAAATCTTCAAGTGAACCACGTCTCCAACACTTCATCTTGATTGCCTTCGGGATAACCTTCACCATCGTAAATTGCTTCCTTACCTGGCATGACACACCATGAGCTTTGAATGCCCAGTAAAAACACACACACACACTCCCATATCTTCTATCAACTAATCAACCATACACAGAACAAATAAGGTAACATAACATACAATCTTACAATAAGGATCTTTGAATTAGTAGTTAGACTAGACATCTAGAATCCCGCAAAGAGATCCTTCTACCCAACCACAAAGTTGAACACCGGACTACTCAGAACTTCCCCTTTTGCTGCTTTGCAAACCTTACCACTTATGTTCACCTCCCAGTTATTACTAGTCAACGACATTGGTGGATCTGAAAAGGGACGACCAAACAAGTGGGCTCGCTTACACCTAAATTGTGCCTAGGGCTCACTTACACCCTGCACATACCATACCAAAGGGCTCGCTTACACCCTGAAACCACCACGTAGAGTCTGAATACATCCATGTCATCTTAGGGGTTTGCTTAGACCGCTTGCGCAAGACTTAACTCATTTGGTATTAATTCCATTCATATGTATATTACATAAATCATTCTGAAATACAAGTGTGAACGTCACCCATTACCAACTGTAGACACCCCATTTTTGACCAACCTTAAGACTCAGACGTCATCGTTTGTGTACGCGATGATTGCGCATATTTGTGCTTGTTTTGAGCGCCCGAAGGTCTCGACTAAGTGCCTTGTCTTTGAGCCTCTTAACGCTTTGTGTTTTGGCCTTGTTTTTTGTGCTAACCCTTGTTGCATGTTGCCTTGGGGAAAGGAGGGCCTTGCCGGCCACTTTTCTTCCTTGTAGGCCACTTTAAGTGGCCGATCGACTAGAGGAAGTGGCCGGCCGGCCACTTAACTGGCCGGCAGCCACTTTTTCTCCTTTTTAGATATTTGTAGATCTTTTGAGCCAGCTGTGGCTCACTGAATTCATCATCCATGCACGTGTATGGAGGGATTGAACAAGCCTTTTGGCTTGCTTAGCCTATATAAGGGGAGCTTCCTCCCCCTTGAGAGGGGTTCAGATTTTTCAGAGCTAAAAATATCCCCTCTCTCCAGAAGTCTCTTTCTCTCTCTCTCTCTATATATATATATATTGTGCTATTGTGCTTAGAAGTGTTATTTCTTTACACTTTTGCACACAAACACCTAGTCAAATACCATAACTTTGGAGCTGAGGTACCTTGGAGTTTATTTTGAGGTCTTAGCATTGGTTTTGGTCCAGAAATGTTGCTGAAGTTGCTGTCTTCTTGCTGTGCTACAAGGGTAAGCTTCTTCTCCTCTTAAGCTTGTTTGTTGTATACTAGTTTAAGCCACCTTTGCATGCTTATTTTGGCCTAGTTTTCAACTAAAAAAAACTCTATTTTTAAGTTTTAAAGATGGTTGTTTAAGGCTTTGTGGGAGTTGGGGGTGTTTCACCCCCTTGTATGTCTTATTTGCTAAGCTTTTGAGCCATTCTCTCTAAGCTTTTGATTCTTCCCTTGCATGGCCTTTCTACCACTGAAACTCAGAGGAATTTCAGTGGTTAAAATTTTCTCTTGTGGTCCAAAATAGGAGGGGGTGATCCTCCTCCCCTTTTGTCTTGCTTGTATGCATTGTTGGCCTCATACTTGAGCATGCTCTTTTACTCTTTTGTGACTTAGCTCAAGCTTGTTTTGTGACTTGTTGGACCTGCCTTAGCTCTGTTTTTGGTTGGTTTGGCCATTGGTTGATTGCTTCTTACACTTGTAGTGTAATTCTTACAAATTAGCCTTGTATGCTTATTGCTTTGGTCCATTATTCTAGCATGTATTGGCTCATCTCCAACATGTTTTTGGTGTTATTTTGGCATGCCTTAACTTTAATTTTGGTTGGTGGAGTCACCTCTGGCTTGGTTTTTGTACTTGTAGTGCAATCTTACTTGTAGGCCTGACATGCATCATGCTTTATGCCTCTAATCCTAGCTTGTGTTAGCTCTATCTCAGCGTGTATTTGCTACTATTTTAGCATACCTTAGCTCTGTTTTGAGTGGTCTTGGCCATGTGTGACTTGCTTAGTATGGTTGTAGTGTAAAGGGCCTTGACTAGTTTTGAGTTTTTGGGCCTTTAACATGTTGTGCATGCGATGTTTGCATGTTCTAGCATCATTTGGCATGGTATTTCTGAGCATGTTTCGCTGTCATACTCTCATGTTTATCACTCTTTCATTGTGTTTAAGAGTTGTGCTTTTATACCTTGTTTATGAGCCAGTGCGTGTGTATGCATTTCTTGCCTTTCATGCTATCATTTTAGATCATTTTGGCCATTGTCTTGGCATGCATGAGGTCTGTTTAGGGCTGGTTTAGTCCATTGAGCATTGTATTGTATAGCCCTAGTATTGTGTACTTCACTAGCTTTAATGCTTAAGGACCCTAACATGCTATACCTGTGTCGTTTGCATGATATGTCATCATTTGGCATATGATTTCAGTGCTTGTATCTCTGTCATGCTCTCATATATGTCACTCTTTTAATGTGTTTGAAAATTAAGCCTTGTGCCTTGCTTGCGAGCAAACGAATGAGCGTGCGTTCCTTGCTTTTTGTGCCTAAATCTTAGTGTGTATTGGCCACTATTTTGGAGCATCTTAGGTCTGTCCATATGTGGTTTGATCACTTGAGCATTGTAGTGCATGCCTCATGTGTAATGTACTTCATTAGCTTTGATGCCTTAGCTTCTAAACATGTCTTGCATGCATTGCTTGCATGATAGAATCTTGTGCATGCCACTTTAGTATTAATAGATAGGCATGTTGTATGCATCGCATTGTGTTTGGATTGAATGTTAATCCGAACACAAGGAATGTGGCACGTTTCATACTCAAAGTGATGAAACGTGTTGCGTTTCTTGGTCGCCAACCCTCTTGATCATGCATGATAGAGGTGGAGGCTCTTATGTATTGTTTGTGCATTCACTAACATTGTGCGAGTTTGACTCTTTGGCCATCATGCATTGAGATGCGTGATTGGTGGCTTGAGAGTCGAGTACTACGCTCCTTTGAGCTTGAGAAATGATAAGGAGAGTAGTTGCACACACATTTCCTTGTAAATGCAGTGTTGTGCCTTTGTTGATCTATGTTGCAGCAAAGTTGAATTCTGGAAAAGGAAGTGGCCGGCTGACCACTTGCACTAGCCTGCCGACCACTTGAAGTGGTTGGCCGGCCAATTAAGGTAGCCTGCCGACCAGTTAAAGTAGCTGACCGGCCACTTGCAGCAAAATTTTCCAAAATGCTCCTGTTTTGGGGCAGATGCAACCTGAAAGTGTGTTCGATGCTCTGAGGTCACCGCGAGTGCAAACAGAGACAACTCATGGCAACGCAGTGCATTTCTGGGCGAAGCGAACCGAGCATGCATTTCTCCCTCGCCCCGAGACCATTTAACTACTTTACTTAGTTAGTTAATTTGCCGGTTTTGTAATTAATTAGTTAATGTGTTTAGCTAATTCAATTCATCTTTGTAATATTCTAATTAGCTTAGATTAGCTAGTTATTTAATTTCATTCAGTTTGTAATTAATTAGCTTAGCATAGTTAATTAATTGATCTGTAATAAGTAGCTTAGCTTAGCTCTTATTTATTCGGACTCTCCGTTGAGAGAGCAAATGTTGTAATAAGTGTGCGTGTGTGTGTGAATGTCTTCCAACCCCGTATCTTTCTTCCTTTTATTTATCCGCTTTCAGTGGTTAAATTAGGGCATATTTCAATTAGCATCCTTATGCTTTGCATGTTTGCATCATTCATTTGTCTTGCATGCACCGGGCTCGGCACATCATTCAAACTGCATTGAATCTCAATACTTACTTGAATACGTGTTTCAAAGCATGCTATCGAGTGTTGCATTCATATGCTATCTTAGATAGCCGAGCCTACTTAGTTGCATTTTGCATGTGTTGCATTAGGCATTGTTGACATAGCTAAGATCATGCATTGATTACTAACGAGCTTCTGTTTTAGCTTGGAGTACACTATGAGTGTTTATACTTTAGGATCCTTGCATGCGCGTAAGTGATTGCCATGATAGCATGCTTAGCATGAGGCTATTTGCTTAATTTCTATAACTGCATGAATGCCTATGGATGAAGGCTTCATTACTTGAATTGGAACAATTCATCAAAATGTGAGTTTTAAGCCCACTTGAAGTGGCAAATCATCATGTTTTAAGCCCACCTTGTTTGGTGGCAAATCCGCGTTTTAGCTTACTTGCGAGTAGCATCTTCAAACTATTTAAAAAAAAAATAAACATGAGATGTTTTGTTCCAAATCGAGCGATTTAGTCTATACTTGTGTGTTGTGCGCATTACATAGTAATTTAGCTAATAATCAAACAATAACACATGTGTCTTTAAAACAACATATCATACTTAGTAGAGGCCGATCCTTTGATCGGGCGAGCGGGAGTGTTCATTTCAGGACCTTCCCCTCTCGTACCTAAGTTCTCGAGCCGAAGTAACTTTGGTGATACGGACACGTGGCCTTAGGCACAAGTCAGGGTTTCCTAAATTTTCCAAAATAAAATATTTAGGTGGCGACTCTAAAATCTGGCAAAGCAGTCCATGTTTGGCGCTTTTTGATTAAAATCGATTTTCCAAAACGATTTGTAAGATTTGGACTCTTTGGTGATTCATCAGTCTTGCATTGCACTTTGTGAGATTAGATTCAGAACTGTGACAGGAGTCCGAATTGTAATAGCTAGAACCCAAATCCGCGCCCTCTTCGAAAGGGGGGCGCGCGGAGCGAGTTCGGGCGGTCTACACCAATCCCTTTTCATTTCCCATTTATTAGATCTCTTGATAAACAAGTTAGTCACATTGGTAATTCGATAATATAAAAGAGCATGAGACAAACATAAGAGAGGAAATATGGCTCATAGTAATCATACATAAGTACGGTAAGGCAAGCAAACAACATTAGACATGTTTTGAAATTTTTAGAGACAAATTTGTAAGGCAAAGTCATTAAATCAAACCCACACTTTCAGACACATCAAAAATCCTATTTACCATTAATATGCAACACAAGAGGGCATCTGGACAATAGGATGAGATGGGTGAAAGAATTGGAGAAGGCATGGGAAGGGTGTGTTCTTACCTTGACTCAAGAAGGCACCATTTTCTTCATTTTCTTTTTTTCTTCTTCTCTACTTCTCTCTAATCACACTCTCATTCTCTCTCCCTCTCCTTGGCTGTTGATATGTGTGTGTGTGGAATTGAAATAAGGCTCTCAATTTATAGGAAATAAGCTTGGGTTCTAGCTTAATGACTAAGAAAGACATATATATCTAGATATTTTTTAAAAAAAATTTATTTTTTCAACCAATTTTCCTTCAAAATATTTTTTATAAAACCTATATACATATTCAAATAAATAATAATATTCAATTCAAATAAATAATAAATAAATAATAAATGAAAGAGCAACAAAAACAAAAATAAAAATAAAAATAAAATGTATGAATTAATTTATAAATTAGGAGGTAAATAAATAAAAACCAAGTTTTAAGGTATTTCCAATTATAAAGTGGTGTTCTAGGATTTAATTATAATAATATACATGAAAATTATTCTTTATTGGGCCATTTTGCAGACTTTTACGAAATTAGGGGCTGAAATGCTATTACGCTAAGGCTCAAGGTTTCACGTGTAATTATCAAAAATTAGGATCTCTACAAGTTGCTTTTTTTTTAAGGCTAGTTGTATGCTAATTATAAATTGTGAACATTCACATTTTATTTTGGTATGAATTTTATTTTTTCGAAGGTTAGTTGTATGTTTGTTATTTATTGTGAATATTCACATTGTACTTTAGTATGTGTTTTGTTTTTTCAAAAGTTAGTTGTATGTTTGTTGTTTACTGTGAACATTCACATTGTATTTGATTTTCATTTGGATTTTTTGTTGTGTTATTTTTAAAATTTTTAAATTATAAAAAGGTTCAGAATTCATAATTTGAGATTTTCTTCATGAAATGAGGGAGGGATTTTCTCCTCAAAATAAGGGAGAGATTTTCTCAATAGAACCAGGGAAAGATTTTCTCTTTATTATGAGTGAGAGATTTTCCCCAATTGAGAGATTATTTTTATGTATTAGTTTTCAAATAAAATCATGTGCAAAAAATTAAAAATGATGATTTGGTCATATTACATTAAACAGAGCTTAATAGAATACTAAAAAAAAAAATATGAGTTAGATGGAATAAAATACTTAGAAAAATGATTTATCAACAAATGATTCATATTTTTTTTTTTCATGATTTAATAATTTAATAACTGTGAATGAATTAGGACAAAGGTGGGGATAAAGACTTTCGAGAATAATAAATTTCTAATCCTTTTTAAAAAAACAAAAATAAAAATTTAAGGACATAATACGTGACATACATAAATAAAGTATATTTAGATCTTGTTTAACAATTACATGTTATAATCAAAAAATTATTATAAATTGTCACATCATTTTCTTTACTTTTTTATATTTTTCGTCAAAAACTAAAAAATTACTAAAATAACTTACTATGAAACGAAGCCTTATTATGTATCCTATATATATATATATATATGAATACTTTGCTAAAAGATAATAAGAAAGAATACAATATGATTAATTTCTATAATTTAAGGAGGGATTAATATTTATTTTTATTAGGAAAATGTTTGAAAATTTTCAAAAATATTCTTAAATTTATTCATAATGACGTGAGTTGTTATGGATTTGTTTGGGATGTGAGTTGGCTTTTTGACTTTTTGATTATTTTAGCCTGGGGCTAAAAAGTCTTGTTTGAGATAGGTTTTTTAACTTTTCTAAGAAAAAAAATAAAATAATTATGACTTGAATGTGACATTTTGTGTTATTAATTTTTTAACTTATTTTATTTTTTTGTGACTAAAATAACTAAAAAGTCAACTTTTTTGACGTACCGAACGAAGGTTATGTATTAATTGTTGATTGGTTATAAGTAAAATAATCAACTAAGGCCCTGTTTGTTTTCAGAGGTAGAATGAAGGGAATTGATAGTGAGGAGATTGTTAATGAGGGGATTGATAGTGAGGGGATTAAGTAAAATTTTGTTTGTTTTGATGATAGTTGTTAGTGTAGGAATTGTTAAATTATTTTTATATAAAATAATAAAACAAATAAAAAAATACAAAAAATTAAACATTAATATTCAAAAAAAAAAAATGCCCAATATGTAAAAAATAAAAAAATTTCTAATCCCCTCATTATTTTTCTAATACCACATCCACATCCACATCCACCTTCACGTCCACCTCCACCTCCACCTCCTCCATCCCAATCCCCCTTCCAACCTCCATCTTAATCCCCTCTTCCATCGTAATCCATTTTCTCAACTCTACAAACAAACACAATACTAATCTCATCTCATCCTCTACACCCAAAACAAACGGGCGCCTAAGACTTAACTCCTTCCACGAAATGTGAGCAATTTTAAAAATGATGTTTTAAGAATTTTTAACATTATTATTATTATAAAAATGGAAAATATAACATTTTCTTTTTATTTTGAGCATTAATTAATTTTATCACAATATTTTAGTATGATTAAAACGACCAGCCTCATATATATATATATATTATATAATTACATTAATCTTTCACAATATTTTAATTATTAATTAATTTTATCACAATCTTTTAATTATCACAAAATATAATATTTTCTTTTAGTATGATTAAAATTATCAAAATTAATGTGAATGATAGTTAAACACTAAAACAAATTAAAAAAATACATTTTAATAAGAAAAAATGATAATATTATTTTTTTATTCACATAAAATAAAATTTAAAAAAAAAAAAAAAAAAACTTAGCTGTTGTGATAAAATAATATTTGAGAGAAGTTAGTTTCATTCTGATAAAAGTGTGAGATTAATTTATTTTCTTTAAAAAGGAGGTGAGTGTAATTTACCTTAGGGCAAATTATATTAAATCTTCTCAAATTATCGATCATTTACATTTTATCTCCTAATATTTTAAACCTAACAATTACTCTTCAAATTATTTGACTTTGAACATTAAGCTATTTTGGGAAGATAGTTATAATCAGTTTTTTGGTTAAAAGCTTATTATAATAAGCTTTTTGTGAAAGAGAGAAGTGAGTTATAATTTGGGAAGTGGATTATAACTCACTTCCCAAAAGACTTTCTGTTGATTATTTATTAGATATTTAGATGAAAATTTGTCAAGTGCTTTGCACATGATGATTATATTAATTTTTATGACTAAATTATCTTATTTTATTTTTTGTAAAATTTTAATAAAATCATTATATGTATAGTACTTAATAGTTTTTATTCAAATATTTAATCAATGACTACCAGAAGTATATAATGTTTAAATTCAAATAGTTTGAAGTTTTTTTTTTAAATATTTAAAAAAAAAATAATTTATAGAATTGATTCACTTTTCAAACTATTTGGAAAACTAACATCCTTTTTAAAATTGCATTTTGAAAATGTGATTTTGAAATTGAAATTGCATTTTCAACATACAATTTCACCTTAAAATCGTATGTTGAAAATGCAATTTCCAAAAGTAAAGTCCATTTTAAAAATATAATTTCAATTTAAAATTGTATTTTAAAATTTTGATTTTAAAAAATAAGTTAATTTCTTAAATAATTTGAAAAGTAGATCAATTCTCTAAATTATTTTTTCTTTTAGAATATTTTTAAAAAAACTCAATGATATAGGGGCTTAATGTAATGGGAAATGATTTGTCCCACTAAAAATATCCCTCCTAATTCTCCTAATGCCTAAAACGACGCCATTTTGGACATTTTTATTTTTTTTTATTTTGCTTTGTTCTGAATTTTCGGGGGATTAGGGGCCCAAATTCGGGGGATCTAGCACGTTCCTAATGTAATTTACCCTTCATATAAAGATTTCGGGGTTTAATGTAATTTACCCTTAATATAAAGATTTCACTAGTAATATGTCATCTTCCTCGCCGGTGAAGGGTTTTGGGGGTTTTGGGGTTTTGCCTTCTTCGTCCAACCCCAATCACTGATTTTGCCTCTCTCTCTCTCTCTCTCTCTGCGAGAAGAATTGAAAATGGTTTTATCGAACAAAAAGCTGAAGCAGAAGCTGAGAGTTGGTTTGGCCGAATCGTTAACAGCATCAGAGGCTAACAATGATTCTACAAAACCAGACCCGAACTCGCAGATTCAAGACTCTTTCAAGTCCCTCCTCGACTCTGCAGCCCAGAAACCCAGGTTGTCCAAGCGAGAAAAACGTAGAAAAACTCTATCTTTGCAAGGTCCAGAGGATGTGAACGCAAGTGGTAGTGGCGATTTGGAGAAAGAGATCGAGGAAGCTGGGTCAGAAGGCGTGAATGAGAAGAAGAAGAAGAGAAAGAGGAAGATAGATGAGGATGTGGAGAGAAGTGGTAGTGGTGATTTGGAGAAAGAGAGTGAGGAAGGTGGGTTTGAGGGTGTGAATGATAAGAAGAAGAGGACGAAGAAGAAGAAGAGGAAGAGAGGTGAGGGATTGGAGAGTGGCGGTTTAGAGAAGGTAGAGGTGAAGAAGTCGAAGAAAAAGAAAAAGAAAAAGAAAAAGAAGAAGGGGAAGAAGGTGGAGAGTGAGCAAGTGAAGGAGGGTGAGGAGAGTGCAAATGGAGAGAGTGAACAAGGTGTGATAGAGACAATTAAGGCCAATGATAGGTATATTTTTCTATTTTTTCTATTTTACTATAAAATTAGCTACATTTCAAAATTGTTTGTTTTTGGTTTATATCATCATATGCTTGTGAGTTCGTTGGTTGGGTTCATTTTGTGATATGTTAGTTTTGGTGAATTAATTTGGTTCAGTTTCTGTCACTCTGCTCTGAGTTTTGTGTATGAACAGAGTTGATTGTTTGTGTGTGTTGGAGGGTTTTGGAATGCTTGAAAAGTGGATGCTTGTCATGGAAATCTTATAAGCCTCCTCGAGTTCTTGAGTAGTTAGCATAGTTGTTTTTTCTGAAATCTATGCTTTCCAGATTTAGCTTATTTGTTTGATACCAATATGAATGAGTTTATGTTGTTCATTCTATTTATTTCTTTTGTGTAGTACAAGTTTGGTTGCTGAGAAATTTGGAAGAAAAAGGGGAAAAAGAAAGAGAGAAATAAAAACTCTATAATTTAGAATTAGAAGTCAAAACCAAAGCTACTATCCTGATCCTCCCTTTATCCTTTCCTTTCATATGTTTTTAAATGCATCACAGCTTTTCTTTGGAGGAGTGTTTTCTGTTAAAACCTATTGATATTGCCATATCAAAATAATACGTCGTCTTTAAAATATAATATATTTTTGGGAGGGAAACAAAAAGGGAAAAAGCCTCCTTGACCGTAGGATGTAAGGCAGAAGACAATTTCAGCCATCTAATGATAATTTGTCTACAGGACATTTTGAACCATTAGATTGAATTGATCCTGACCATTTAATTTTAAGGTGACATGTCGGACAAAATTCAGAAACAGTTGTGTTTTGTTATATATATATATATGTTATTTTCAAGGAAGAAGATGCCTTATTTTGTAATGGAAATGACGTTGAATTTTAAGCTTTCATTGATTTCATGATTGGGTTTTATTCTTACAGTCAAGAAACTGCGGAAGTTGTTACAAAAGTTTATGCGGGAGGAATTCCATATTACTCAACTGAGGATGATATTCGGAGTTATTTTGAAAGTTGTGGCACCATAACTGAAGTTGATTGTATGAAGTTTCCTGAGAGTGGGAAATTCAGAGGAATTGCCATTATCAATTTCAAGGTAGGTACTTTCATAGATAGTTTATGCATTTTAGTGGTGCTTGTTTTTGTTATTTTCATCCATGATTCGCATAAGCAATGTTGGTTAACACACTTAACAGCCTCTTCTAAGTGCAGATTGGTGCTTTGGAAGTCAAATTAATTTAGAGTTTGTACTCGAAAATGTGTGTGTGCATGTATTTTTGTTTGTGGATGAATTTGAAGTTTACTCTCTAATCTCTAACTCTATACATTTGAATGTTATGGGTGGGTGGGTGTGTATCCAGGTGCTTTTTTTTTTTTTTCTTTCTATATTTATTTTTACTATTTTGGGAGGAGGGGAGTCGTTTGGTAAAGAGTTATGAGTCATGACCAATATTACAAATTTGACATTAAAATCTGGGAAGATAACCTATTCTTAAAAGTCTATAGCAATATGGAAAAGTGTGGAAATAATGCAAACCTTTGCTGAGATACATCAACGCTGATTCTCAGGAAGATGATTTTTGTCATTAGATAGAAGGGATTGCAAGAGTTGTCTACTGTAGCCAGTTTGGTGCTCATCACACATCTCATTGATCTTCAATCTTACTGTATATGTTGGCTGCTGCTTTCGAGTGTGAAAGTGAAGCAAGTGTTGTATTATTTCCTTAACCATGTTGCTCCCCATGGTTCCCATTTCAAATTGTTTCTCCCTCACTTGGAGAGGTATTTTTTAAGTTGTCAACTGAGTCATTCTTTATTTTATGATGCTTTCCAATCTTATGTACTAATCTTGTCATAATAACTAACTGTGGTGAAAGAATAGCCTGCCTTTAAAAATCATAGTAGATAGTTTGAGGGTGAAAGACAGATACCATTGGATGATGTAGAATATGGTAAATGACAGCAAGGGGTTGGTTTGGCATAAACTAAAAAAGTTAAAAAGCCAAAAAGTTACTACAAAAGCCAAAAAGTCTACACTATTTGGGAAAAGCTTGTGGGGGAAGCCTAGAGGTTTTAAATTATTATTTTGGAAGCTTGTGGGGGAAGCTATAGGGCAAAATTATTATGTTGCCCTTTGCATTTAACAACCCAAAAGTCAAAAAGTCAAAAGTCAACAAGGGTAGAATGGTCATTTTGGTTTTACTACAATATTTTATTACACATCTTTTTGTAAAAAGTTAAAAAGTTATCCCAAACATACATCTTTTTTTTCTCTACTTTTTTAACCAAAAAAGTCAAAAAGTGCACTTAGGGATTGTTTGGGATGATCTAAATAAGTGCACTTTTTGTCTTTTTACGAAAAGATGTGCAGAAAAATAGAGAGGTGATGTGATGGAAAAAAGATAAAAAGATGAATTATTTTAAGGATGCCAAACTTGGGCTTATTTAGAACATCCCAAACACCTACCTAGTATGGTTGGTTTTAGATGAGTGACAATGGTAATATACTTAGGCCAATAAGCAATAGTTAAGGTCGGGCTTGGATGGTTTGATATATCAAGTACATAAGACTCTCTATTCTCCCATACATACTTTTTTTTGTACTTAGGCTTGGTTTGGCAAGTCCAAAATAATCCAAAAAGTGAAAAAGTTACACAAAAAACAAAAAAATTATTACTATTCACAAATTAAAAATATTAAAAAAATATTTTATATATTTTTATAATACAAAAGTCTGATGGATACTGTTAGCCATACTTGTGAAGCAGGAAGGCCATTATACACTTTTTGGGCAAAAAAAAAAATTACATATGTAAAGCCACAAAGTTTGATTCAAACATTGGGCCCTTAGGGGCCCACTAAGGGTTCTGTTTTGATAATCCAAACTGTTCAATATGTAAAACTCATCGAGTAATATATGCCTGTAAAAAATCACGTTGATCGGATGTCGTTAACTATATGATCAAATCAATTTTGTATAAACAAAACGGATGGTGTGATAGTTAACTGTTGAAAAAAACTAATCCGATCATATAACTATCGATATCCGATCAACGTGATTTTTTACAGGCATGTAACACTCGACGAGTTGTACATATTGAACGGTTCAGATTGTTAAAATGGGACCCATGGTGGCCCCCACGGACCGACCATCACTATCCAAAAACTTTGCCCCGAATGAGGCAATTATTTTCTGTGTAAGACATGCTGGGGCAGCCGTACAACCACTCAACTTTCTTCCACTATATACTTTATTTATACAATTTTTTATTATACATTTTTTAGTGAAAAGACAAAAAGTTAACACAAACATCCATCTTTTTTTTCTCAACTTTTTAGTTCAGAAAGTGCACTTATTTAGGACACCCCAAACAACCCCTTAATTTAACTTTTTTCCTTGGGTAGAGAGAGAGATCCATGGCTACACAAGTTCGAGCAGTCTTCTTCTAAAACTTATGGGGGAACTTATATTGTCAGTGGCTTGTTCATGCTAGCACAAAAAAAGTATCCCAATTATTAGAGTAGCTAAGTATAAATAAGTGCGACCTGTGTGACCATAATCAAAATTCTCTGAATTTGGTTTCAAGTGGAAAGAAACATCTGGTGATTATAACCCAAATTGGAAGCTTTATCTCCCTAGAGCCCAAAAAGACTGTTGATTGAGGTCAATAATTGACGCTGGAAATACTCTCTAAACCTATTCTGTCTTTAAGGTTCAGTAACTCACCCCAACATAAAACTGTGGAAGGTTTATCCTTCTCTTGGCTTCTAATATATCCCTGGCCATGTAAGTGCTTAAGAACTGAAGTAGTACTTGACATTCAAGCCTCACTTAACTTCTCGAAGCACTTTGAACCAATCGTCTAGGTCCTCCTCCTGTGGAGCCTGACCTACTCTGCTATGCTTGGCAACCATGGTAATCGTCCTTTTCATAACATCTTGAACCACATCAAAACAGTGGTCTAGGTCCTTTCTGCTGTGGCAGCCTTAGCTACGCTGCTAAATGTTTGACAAACTCGGTATTCATGCTTTGCATACCGTAAGCACATCAAAGTAGTGTTCTAGTTCCTTTCTTTTGCCAAATGCTTGGCTACACTTGGCCAGTAGGCCACTTGGCAGAGGAGTGTTCTTAAGGTTATCTTTTAAACTGTATTATTGTTAATTTGATTGGGTTACTCCCGAAATCAATGTTAATTGTCTCTTCATTCTCCAAGCTCCAACAAAGATTATTCTTCAATTTTTATCTCAATGAAATAAACTCTTGTGCTTGGCCTATGTTACATGAACTTTGGTGCTGTTGTGTTAAGTGTCAGATTCATCTAGTTCTCATGTTGAGGACACCTAGACACGGCTATATTTTATATTTCATAAATACTGTCAAAATATTTTTAGGGTAAAATGATTTATAATGACTGAAATATGGCATTTTATGCATAGTTATATATTAAACTTGACAATTTTTCTTATATTTGTTGGGTGCATCTCCAACTAGGCGTATTGGATACGTCTCATATCTTTGTCCAAGTGTCTGACATGTGTACTTCACAACCTTAGAAGAGTCCATGTAACGTAGGCCTTGGCCATAAGGGTGATGGAAATTCTAGAGTTGTGTTGCTACAAAGGTCTTGTGTACTTGGAAATAAGATCAGATTGAAAGATTGGTGGCAAAGAGATAGGCTATTCTGTGGACAAATTTGTTGGTAATCTTTGTTGTTACAGTTGACATGATGAGTACCAGTGGAAAGCAAGAGCTCAATTCCAATTTTGGTTCCACCATCATTTTTAGTTCTGCTCAAACCTCGGCCCTCCTCCTCCCCCTTCCCCCTCCCCAACCAGCAGCAGCAGCAGCAGCAGCAGCCTTCTTTTGGTCAAGGTTTAAGCCAAACTGAAATTCTAAATTTCTTCAAAATGTTAGAACTCCTTGCAGAGGCCATATCATATTGGCTCAAAGTTTAGAATTGGTTGGATATAGGAGAGGAAGGGAGGGAGATCTGTAAAGATGCATTTGAGTTTTGAAATTTTAACAGTTGCATTGAACATGTATTAAAGTGAATGTAGTTGAGATGAAAATGTTTAGATAGATTTTGATAAGATCAGGAAAGACAGAACTAAAAATTAATATATTCTTAAATTGGTGGTAGTAGCACTAATTGAAGATTAGTTAGGGGAGAATAGATTAAGATGGTTTGGTCATGTACAACGAATACCTATGGATGGAAAGAAGAGAGATATAATTACCATAAATGTAAATGTTAGGGGCAGAGGAGGAAGACTTAAACTGAGATGCGATGTAGTGATAAAAAAATATGAGAAAATTTTATTTAGTTTAACTGAACATATAGCCCTTTATAGAGCATAATGGCAAAAAAAAATTCATGTAGCCAATCCCACTTGATTGGGCGACAGAATTAGTTTGGTTTGGTTATTAAACATATATTTTTTGTTAACTGGAGTTCTTGTAGGTTTGATTGTGATTCTGTATTCTTTTTGCAGACTGAAGCTGCCGCTAAACGAGCCTTAGCCCTTGATGGATCTGACATGTGAGTAACATATAAACTACATGTTATTACTCATAATCCTATTTTTCCTCTGTAATGCTGATGGAACCTTTGTTTTGTGCAGGGGTGGACTGTTCCTGAAAATCCAGCCCTACAAGTCGACTAGACCTAAAACAGTATCATCTGATTTTGCCCCTGCAATCATGGAAGGTTACAATAGGATCTACGTTGGAAACTTATCGTGGGATATAACCGAGGATGAACTGAGGAAACTTTTCTCTGATTGCAGTATTTCCACTATTCGATTTGGCGAAGACAAGGAAACAAAGGAGTTTCGAGGTTATGCCCATGTAGATTTCACTGATAGTGTCTCAGTAAACATGGCATTGAAACTGGATCAAAAGATCGTTTGTGGGAGACCTGTGAGAATAAGATGTGCGGTTCCAAAGAAAGTAGTAAGAGAGCCTTTGGAAGCAGCAGTTCCAAAGAAAGTAGTAAAAGATTCTTTGGAAGCAGTGGTTCCAAAGGAAGTGGTAACAGAGAGCGATTCGAAATCTTTGCTGATAAGTAAGGAAGCTGATAATGGTGATGCGAGTTCTGTCAGTGGAAAGATTAGGAGAAGAACTTGCTACGAGTGTGGTGAAAAAGGCCATCTTTCATCATTGTGCCCTAACAAACAAGCTGATGATCTAAAGAAAGTAGTAACAGAGAGCGATTCGAAATCTTTGCTGACAAGTGAGGAAACTGATAATGGTGATGCAAGCGCTGTCAGTGGAAAGATTAGGAGAAGAACTTGCTACGAGTGTGGTGAAAAAGGCCATCTTTCATCATCGTGCCCTAACAAAAAAGCTGATGATCTAACGAATAGCGGTGCAATGTAATCACATTGGAAATGTATTAACTTGTTTCTTTGTTGTTTATTATATAAAAAATACATAAATTTCAAAAGAAAAGAACTTTTAACATTGTTCTGGGGGACTTGGTTGTTTTTTAGCTATTGCTGGTAGAGCCAAACTGCCTTGTTACATCAACAGTTTTGACATTTTATGGATTTTTTGACCATTTTAATCTTTTTCCTCTGAAGTTTCTTGCAAAAGAAAATTTGTAGATTCTGATTATAGTTTGCATGCTTTGATCCAGGAAGTGTCTGTATCTCTGGGTTTTATATATATGTATGTATTTATATGTTATGTGTACTCCTCATGGATTTGGAGATTATTGAGCCAATGACAATTGGTCGGGTCAAAGGACCGAATCAGCCAAACATTAGTTAGTTGATTTGTGTGGTTTTTGTTGAGCTCAATTAGTTTATGAGTTTCAAGAATTGTTTCCTTGGTCTGGTATGAGCAGTATGAGTTTTGTCTTTAATGATCTCTATACTCATACATATATTTGCATAACTAAAAAAAAAAAAAAAAAAAAGCAACAAAGGAAGATAAAAATATAAAAATCTTATTCACAAAGTACATAATCAAATTAAAATTTTGGTTTAGAATTTGAACTTTGAGAGAGGAGATATTGTTCGTTACTAGATTTCTGAATTAGGAGTCTTAGTTCAATAGCAAATTTATGAGTCATAGTGTATTCGGAGGAGAACAAATATTGAATGAATTGAAAAATTGATCCTCCTTTGTTGGGTCAACCACAAATCAACGTGTTTGATTGTTAATTAGATGCGTATATGTCGAAGCTTTGAATGCTTTTAATGGAGAATAAGATTGAAGCATTGAGAATTTTGAACAAAACTCCTCTTATTAGTGTTGAGTGTGTGTAGTTTGGTGTGTATATCTTGGGTAGGGTATAATTCGAACAATTGTGTGTGGATTGAGAGAAATAAAATATTTCAAATTTATTAAGTGTGTGCCTTAAAAGATGATGTGTATGGAGAGGAAATGACATGTGGAAATAGAATTATCCAAATTTATTGATTTTTTTATTACCATTAAGTCCCTATTTAAAATGATCAAAAAGTACTTGACATCGGAAAAAGTGTAAATCAAAGTGTTTTAAATATCTCATTCATCATCAGTCCCAATAATTATTTTCTCTCTCTTCTCTTCTTACTCTCTTCACTTTGCATCTTCATACCTAACTCTATTTGCTTGAATCTATCATTCTTGCATTCTATTTCATATTGAAATTAAGATAGACAACAAAGAAGATGTTTTCAAGCAGTTTCTTATAAATAAAGTACGTTTTTATTTGATATTTATCATTTTTTGTAGTTTGGTTTATGGAATTGATTCTAAAATTCAGTATTGAACAAATTACGTTTATTCAGAAACTTGTTTCCAAACAAAATTCATATAATTTGGCACTGAGTATCTAGATGAAAATGTTGTAGCAAATTTTTTATTTTTCGAAACTGAGTATCCGAAGAAATTTCATAGGTTCAAAATTAAGTATCTAGACATATGTAATTTGTTCGACACTGAGTATTCAGATGAAAATGTTGTGACTAATCTTCTATTGTTCGGAACTGAGTATCTGAACATATTTAATTTGTTCGGCACTAATTATCCGAAAAAATTTCATAGGTTTTAAATTAAGTTTCTGAACATATATAATTTGTTTGACATAGAGTGCCCAAATGAAAAAGTTAATAGAATTGGGGTGTCGAATGTAGAATTTCTAAGATTTTTTATTTTTTATTTTTAGGGTTATAATAGAAACTATTTGGGGGTGTCCAAATAAATAAATATTTAAATTTTCAATTTGGTTATTCCAACTAATGGGGTATCCAAACTAATTTTTGAGATGCATTTAGAGTTATCCAAAAGAACCCTTTTGGTAAATATGGAAAGACAAATTATCCTCTCAATTTTAAGAATATATTTTGTCCCTCATCTCTCTTATTGAATCATTGACACCCTCCTAACTGTCACCTCTTCAAGTCGTGAGATGGGGTGGAGATGGAGGTGGAGTGGTGGCTTTGGGGTGACGGAAATGCCTTTCTTAGTTGTGGGGTAGGGTAGAGATGAAGGAGGTAGAGCGATGGCCTTGGTATATGAGGGAGATGGAAGTGGGTGACGAAGTCCAAAACACGGTAGCAGATGTGGTGGAGTTGGGCAACGACAATAGGGACGACGGGTTTTAATACAGATCTTACTTAGTTTAAGACAGATCTAACTTTTCAAACCACATCTATAAAAAGATCAGTGATTTTTTCTATATCATAATTGGTTAAAAAAAAAAAATAATAGATGAGAAGTATAGGCAAGTTTCTTCTAAAAAAATAAATAAATGGTTTGTTTAATTAAATAAGTGATTGTTTCGTAAAATAAAAGGGTAAAATCTCTAAAGATGATTTTATTTTTAATATTGTGATAAATTTCACTGTATACTTTTGATTATGTTAACGATATAGATATCTAGTGGATCTCACATATGGGTTCTATACATGTGAGTCTTACATATGTGAGACTTACTATTTGTTAAATATTTATATTAGACCTTTGTGTACATAAGCTTATTGAAATGTAAAATTTTAAAAAGACTCACAAAATTTCCTACCTAACAAAAAATATTTTTTAGCAATTATCAAGCATCTTATTTAAAAAAAAAAATTATAGTAATTAAAAAAATTAAAAAAACAATTGTCAAATTCATCTTACGAGCAAGAGCTTCTAAATACAATTATTCAATATTTAAAATATATATTAGATTGATGTTACATATTTTTAAAAAAAATATTCAATAAATTATTTTAAATTTATAATACATAAATAAAATTCATTCTAAGTACGTCAAACAAAACTTTAAAGAGTTGGCCTAATAGACATAACTTGAGCCGGGAGGTGTGACCTAAGCTCTTTAGGGCCAATCAAAAATTTGATTTAAATAGAATTTGTACATTCAAATTTCAAAAAAAAAAAAAAAATCCTTAATAATTTTTTCTTCTAATTACCTCATACTTTTATTTTATTACAAATCAATGCTCCTCTCCCAGTTGAACCCAAAAATAGCCCCACGCATTTGTTTCCCTTAGCTTCAAATATATAAACATTGCATGCTTTGAAAACCAAAAACACACACACACCAAATGACCAAACCAAGTCATCTCCTCCTCGGCAACCCACCATCTCCATCTTCATCTGCTTACCCTTCTCACAAATACCATCCTCATTCTCTTCCTCTTCCATTCAAGTTTTGATATCTCTCTCTTCTCTCACATACTATCCCTTTCTTGGTTTCTCTTCTTCAGGTTTAGTTTCAATCAATCAACTGGGTTTTTGAGTTTCAATGGGACCCATTAGAGGGCTCAAGAGGAAGAGGAAGATTGAAAAAGAGGTTGACCAAAATGCTGCCCTTTCTTCTCTGCCGTACCAACCCGAGTCCTTGGATTGGTGGGACCACTTCTCCAAGCGGATTACTGGTACATAGATTTTACAAATCTCATTTTTGGCTTTTCTTTTATGAGTTTTCTTGATATGGGTTGTCAAGCTTTTTGTTTGATTGTGCTCTGGTCTTTCTGGGTATTCTTGAATTGGTGTTTGTGAGGCTATTTAGTTAGGTTTTCTTTGTACTTGGCAAAATTTTGGGACATGGGTTGTTGTATCCTTGGTTTGAATATACTGATTTTGCTCATATAATGCACTTGGGTATCTTCCAATTTTTATTTTTTATTTTTTTTTGGGGTTACATTCCAGTTTTCTTTTGTTTAATTGTAATTTTTTTTTATTTTTATTTTGAAAAGCTGTGTGTTCACAAATATCTAAAGGTCTGTTTGGCTGCTACGAAAACAATGGTGAAGGAAATTAATATATGAAGAAATGTATTTTGTATTTTTTTGATTAGATAAAAGAAATATATTTGTGTTTTACCACTTCTCCAAGAGGTTTACTGGTACATAGACATTACAAATCTCATTCCTTGCTTTTCTTTTATTTGCTTTCTTGATTTGGATTGTTGAGCTTTTTGGTTTATTGTGCCCAATGTTAACTAGCCTTTCTGGGTATTCTTGAATTGGTGTTTATGATTCTATTAGTTAGGTTTTCTTTGTATTTGGCAAAATTTTGGGACATGGGTTATTGTATCCTTGATTTGAATATGCTGATTTTGCACATATAATGCACTTGGTATTTTCCATTTTTTATTGTTTTTGTTACAATCCGGTTTTCTTTAGTTTGTTTGTATTTTCTATTTTTATTTAGAGCATTGCTACATACACCAAATTTGGATTTGTCCGAATTATCCGAATTTGTGCATGCCGGTCGTCTAGTCGGTGATCCCAGCGGTCGTCCAGCCGATAGGATGCCGGTTACACTGGTAGACAAGGGTAACAGCCGCAGTTGACAAGGATGACAGCTGCGGTTGAAAAGGGTGACGCCAGTCGTCTGGCTCGGCGGAGCTCAAATTTGATGGATCAATCATTTTTGTTTTATTTATTTATTTTTAAGGGTTATATGTTCAGAAGTATATAATGGTCTGTTTGGCTGCTAAGAAATTAATGATGAAATTATTTGTTTTTTGTTTTATTTTATTTTATATATATTTTTTTGTTAGATAAAAGA
The DNA here is from genome assembly GCA_036172215.1 of Camellia granthamiana. Classification (NCBI taxonomy): domain Eukaryota; kingdom Viridiplantae; phylum Streptophyta; class Magnoliopsida; order Ericales; family Theaceae; genus Camellia; species Camellia granthamiana. Next base: position 161,294,295 of record CM069903.1, on the reverse strand, counting down.
AATATATTTGTGTTTTTACCTCCAGGAAATTTATTGTGTAAGCAAAATAGGCAAGGAAAATCCCAACTTAAAGTTCTTCATTGGTGTATACATGATAGCATAGAATTGTAAACTGTTTATGAAAGAGTTTAATCATTTTGTCGAAATTGGTGTTTACAACAGCAAAATATGTAACCTTAAAAATTGTCTGATGGGACATCTATAGCAATTTCACAATTAGAGATCCTCATAAACTCACTAGGTGTGATGACACAATAAATTGAATTTAATGCCTTAAAATCCAACAGAAATTTTCCATGTTAGTTTCATCCCATTCATTAGCAAGTTTAGGTTTTAGTTACCAGTCACCACTAGAGTCTGACACCATAGGAGTTCTATATCCAGTTTCAACAGATAACCAAACACATTCATCAATAGATCTCAAGAATGCGTTCATGCATGCTTTCAAATAAGACGGTTGTTTGGTGGTCAAAGTATAGTATTTGAGAACAAGATGGTGGAGGTTGAAAAAAATAAAGAACTTTCCCCTAATATGTTTGATCTTTAATGTCTCTAATTTGTGCTCTAACATTAATTTTGATGATATCTTCTTTAGCTTGTAATTTATTTATTTTGTATGGATGATCTATTCATTATTGAACTTAAATACTTTTGGCATTTGTGAAGTAATGATTTATGATTGATGAAATAGTATTTTGCTAGTGGATGATATTTATAGATTGGTAGATTGGGTACAAACCTAACCTTGGTTTTATTTGCACAAGGTGGTTGCCCTCAAATTTGAAGCCACAATCTCAAGATTGACATGCCATCACTTAAAATTTTAAATGTCACAAAAATAAGTTTTTAAGTTGCAGACTTCTTAATTCTTAATTAATGTTGAATGTTGAGTTTTTAACCTTTTTTGATTCTGCCATCGATGAGTTGTACCATCATCACCACACTCCAACATTATCGCCACTGCCGCAACCACCACCACCACCGTCACTCAACTATCTCCACCATCACTACCACCCCTCCATCTCCACTACCACTATTGGCACAACTACCCACCATATCACCACCAACACAACTATCACTACTGTCACCGTCACCACTGTTGCACCAACACTACCATCACCACTACACTACCACAACACCAACACCACTATTGTCACTCCACTACAACCACCGACACCCCACCCCTCTACCTTTATCATCACTTTGCCACTATTACCACCACCACCCCACCGCCACTGTAGCCGCCATCACTCCACTATCACCACCACCATCTTTGCCAACTCTATCCAACCTCACAACCACCACAACTGCCATGCCACTACAACAACCACCATCACACTATCTTACCACCACATTGCCATTGTCATTGTTGTCGCTACTTGCAAGATAAGGTATTTTCCATAACCTAAGATGTTCTAGGTCTCATTTTTAGTTCCTAATAACAAATATGCAAAAGGGTTGTCATAGGAACTTCAATTCTAGGATTTTTGATGTTTTGATTATTCACAACTTCTCCCGAAAATGAAATTTTAGAAGTTGACTATTTGACTCACTCTACTCCCATAGCAGACAATAAATACTCAATGGCTATGTATGTCCTAAAGTAATGAAATATGCTCATATAATTTTCTCTGAGATTGGTTTGAAGCACACATTGCATTGTCTTTGGATGTCTTCATTGTTTAGCACTTGGACACTAATACCTGCACACCAAACCTGGACACCTAGCACACATTTTGTCTACAGAAATTGCCAACACACTAAATCCTAAATCCTCTAGCAATGTTAACTAAGGAGGTAATTAAGTGCGTGACTGGTAAAGCTGCAAATGGTGGTGATGGTGTTACTAGTTATATGTGTTGTTCAAGAGGTGGTTTTGGTGTCTATCTATGGTGGTTGTGGCAAGGGTACCTTACGGCTTGTTGAACTGTGCAGAAATTATGCTCCAATCACAGGGTAGGATTATCCCATGTGATTCTTGTTATGCTTGTGGGCTTCAGTTATTTTCTTTGTCGCTATTGTGGTTGGAATAATTTGGTCTCTCAGTTTCATTAACATGACTTCATATTTTATTTGTTTTGTTAGTAGTGTGTTAAAAAGGGGGATAGTGTGTGGTGTAGTGATCCTAAGTCATTATATGGGAAAAACATGTTCAGGGTGTAATGTTGTTTTAGGATTTTTAGCACTTCACCATAATGCATTTTCCCCTTTTTTATGGTTTTATACTTGACATTGTACAAAATTGCCGCATTTTTTGTGCTTCTTAATCAACCTGCTGTTTAAAATGCTTTTTCCTTGTAGACATGTATCACTCAAATGATGGTTAGGGTAGTTATACAAGGAAAGTAATGTTTTTCTCTTGAAAGCAATTACTTTTTGCTTTTACTAAAAAAGATTCTTGTTTTGGATTCTGAAAATATACATTTGACAATTATTGCTGAGCAAGATATAGTGGTATTGACAGTTACGGCCAAGCCTTTTATGACCCATCTGTGTTCCTTTCACTTGATGAGGAAGGAGATTGGGAAGGATGTTACCCGTAGACTTAATAGCTTTGTTGTTAAATGTTCTTGTACTATGAGGTTGATGCATTTATAGTATATATATAGAAAAGAAACTTAGTAGGCAATAAGACAACTAAAGAGTAGGTTGTTGAAAAAGGATGTATGTGTCTATGATGCATGGATGTGTACAGGGTACAAGGGCCTCAATATTGACATCCCCATATGACAAAATCTGAACCGAATCAAACTGAATCAAACTAGTCTTGTGTCCCAATCATAAAATTTAGGGTAAATTACAAATATACTCTATGAGATTTGCTTAAAATACAGATTGCTCCCTGTAGTTTAAAAAATTACAAATACCTCCTTATTAGTATTTTTTATTTAACACAATTAACTAAAAACATGAAATTCATAATTGGTCTCCTGTACAAAATAAAATTACCTAAATTATTAATTGAAACATATTTCTAACATCATTAAAAACTATTAATTAATTTGATGATTTATTAATAAAATTGGTAATTTGTTATGAAATTAGAAATCTCAGGAGGTGGAATGTAATTTCCAAAACCACAAGAGATGATTCGTATTTTAATCAAATCTTAAGGGGTGTATTTGTAATTTATCCTAAAATTTAATGTTTTACGTATGCATCCAAACAACATAAGATTATTGAGTGTTTTGAGTTCCCAAGTAGGTAATATTAGAATTCATGTGAGCAAACAGAGGTGATTTTACGTGAACATGGATCCAAAACTTATATTCAACACCTCAATATTATCTCAATTTTAGAAAGAATTGATCCATGAGTTTGAGAGTGTTATATGTTTTTCCTTATGATTAATTCTAGGTGTGAAAGAATGCCTTTCTAGGCATGCCTGGAGGAATATCTGAATAGAATCAAATGCAAGTTAGGAATTAAAAAAAGTTTCCAACATATGGATATGGGTGTGTTAAATGTGTCTGGGTATATCACTGAAGCATCAGGAACTAATGCATGCCAACTCCTTACTAGAAGTGTTTGTACTAACTAGGTTGATATAATCAAATTGAAACAATGGACATCCTGATAGAAGGAGAAAGAAGAGAAACATTTGGAATAGCATAATTGATTATTTCCAACTAATGTGATGAAATGAATGTATTGAGATCATTCAGGCATGCACATGAAAGACCAATAACAACATGAAAAACTTAGTTATGCGAATTTAAAAATCCGGAGAAGGTGTTGGGATGGTCAAAGAAGATGCAAATAGAATTAGCAAGGAGTTTGAAGTGTTGAAATAATGCCTTATGAGAAAGACAATTTTTTAAAATTCCTGTCTACTTTATCATGAATCTTACAATTGTGATGTGTTTATAGTGTTGTATAGTGTTATAATATGACTATGGTAGTTTTTGGCACAAGACAAAGGTCTATTGGGAAATTTGAAAATAATGAGACTTCTTTTGGCTTGTAATGGGAGACTTGAAGCCTAGTCTATATCCTGTTAACCAAAGAGTTTCACAATTGAGGATGGGTAAAATTTTCATCCGTATGGCTACTGCATGCTTGTTTATCACATCATAAGCTGATAGCTTCTCAATCATTCCAGATAATAATTTAATGTGGTGTTGAAATGCATCCAAATCTGTAGGCACACAAATGCAGTGTTTATTTTTGAGCTTGTGAAGCTTTTTGAGTTTCTTCATGCACACATAACATAGTTTCAGGTAGTTTTGTTTATTTATATTCCCTTGTCTACTTTCTCAGTGTACTCCGTCCCTCACTTTGGTTTATCTTCTGCTGCATTTGGTACAATCTTCTTTTAGTCAAAGGCTTGTTCCAACATGCATTGATAGAGTAGGTACTAATCTCAAATTTACCACTGCTTCATTTTAAGATGAGAGTTATAAGTATATGAAGACTTACGTTGGTTGCTGTTATTGCTTACCAGTGATGCCATTGGGAAAAAATAAAAAAAAATCTTGCTGTGTGTACGTTGCCAAATTGAAAGTTTATGGATACCCAAAAACCAGTCATATCATTGTACACTGACTGCATCAGTTGAGATCTTATAACCAGAAATCTCGATCTGGTGATTTATAAGTATATCAATCAATCAAATGGTTTACAATTGGTATTTTTCCAGAAAAATACTATTTGTATCTCTCTTTTGATGTCTCAAATATATTTGGCACACTTTTTGTCTTCTCCATGGGCCATTTTATTTGTAGAGTTGCATATGAAAGGTAGCCCCTCTTCCCACTGAATTTAGATGCAATATGTTATAGTGGCTCCTAAAATTATTATAAATTTTGGTTGATAGTTTGATCAAGCAAATACTGACTGAGTTTTTACCCAAATAAAAGGGTTTGGTCTCATAATCTCATTAGGGGAAGAGATCCTCTTTCCACTCAAAGTCCCATTCCTCACTTAGGGACCTCTGTCTGACCCTTACCAATCATATACATCTGTAATGGGAGATGAGTATTTCTCTCTGTTGTATAATATATGAAGGCTCTAAGTTCTGCTTCCTGATACACACTATTTGATCCTTTTGTTATTCATTTTTGTCTTCTTTCCATAAGCTTACATGTGCAGATTATACTTGGTATGTAAAGTTCTAATTTCTTAAAAAACTAGAATTATGGTTTTGTCCTTTTTTTTTTTATCATTGGGCATATGTTAATGCTTCAACTAGTTTTAAATTCGAAGATAGCCTGGTTGTGTAAAGGTTTTGCTTGCCATTAATTAATGACATCCTTTTTGAAGCAAACATATAATAGGAAGGGATTTTTTTTACAACAATTTTTTCGATTTAGTTTTCACTAATACCAAGTAGAGCCTTGAACTTCATTAAGCATAATATGATCTTGGGGAAATCATTCCTTTTTGTTTTGTCTTATAAATAGTCAAAGGACGCAAAAAGAGGTAAATATTTGAGTCGGCATATTCGGACTGCTTGGGAATAAAAATGCTGTTGAAATTATCTGAATACTGGTAGCACTATTTGAGCATGTGATTTATTATGTTTGGGCAGATTTCTAACCTTTGTTTTGACTGTAAGATGTACTGCACACCACCATTTGGGGGCAATTTTGTCTGTTTTGCAGAAATGTCCATGGGGGCCTCTATTTCCAAACTTCACACCATTTTTTCTTCAGAAATCAACTTCCGAACCAAAGGTACAACCGAACAACAGGTTTTTTTATTCGGAAGTTGATTTCTGAACCATAAGTTTTTGTTTGGAAGTTGATTTCTGAACCAAAAAAAATTTGTATTGAGAGAAAGTGATGTGTGGAAATAGAAGCTTCCATTGTTCATTCCTTTCGCTTTGATAGGACCTCTAAATTTGGGAGAGGCAGAGATTGAGCAGTAGCATTAATATTTGTTTTCCACCAGGAATTTTGATTGGAAAATTGTCAAATAATTCTTGTGATGAATGATTATTTATTTCCTTATTATTTGTGCTTTTCAGGGCCTTCATCACAATTAAAGGATCTACCTAAATTTGAATCTGTTTTGAAGATTTCAAGAAAGACATTTAACTACATATGTTCACTCGTGAAGGAAGAGATGATGGCTAGGCCTGCAAACTTCACAGATCTCAATGGCAAACTTTTGTCTCTGAACGATCGAGTCGCTATCGCTTTAAGAAGGCTGAGCTCTGGTGAATCTTTATCAGCTGTTGGCGATTTGCTCGGGATAAACCAATCAACCGTTGCCCAAATAACTTGGCGTTTTGTGGAAGCCATGGAAGCAAGAGGGCTCCACCACCTCCGGTGGCCCTCCACAGAAGCTGAGATGAAAGAGATAAAGAGTAAATTTGAAAGAATCCGAGGCCTACGCCTACCCAATTGTTGCGGTGCCATTGACACCACACACATTATGATGTGCCTGTCATCAATTGATCGGTCAAATAACATCTGGTGTGATAAGGAGAAGAATCACAGCATGATCCTCCAGGCAATTGTGGACCCGGATATGAGATTCCTCGACATTGTCACTGGATGGCCAGGAAGTTTGAGTGACTCACTCGTTCTCAAAAGCTCGACCTTCTTCAAACTATCCGAAGAAGGGAAGAGGCTAAATGGGGAAAAAGTGAAAATCTCAGAAGGAACAGAATTAAGGGAATTTATCGTTGGGGACCTAGGGTTTCCTCTGTTGCCGTGGCTTCTAACTCCGTATCAAGGTCATAGCCTCACTGATTCTCAAGCCAACTTCAACAAACAGCTTTCTGCGACTCGAATGGTGGCACAAAGAGCATTGGCAAGGTTGAAGGAGACGTGGAGGATCATACAAGGTGTTATGTGGAGGCCGGATAAGAATAGATTGCCGAGAATTATTCTTGTTTGTTGTTTGCTGCACAATATAGTCATTGATTTGGAGGATGAGGTGCAAGATGAGATGTCTTTATCTCATCGTCATGATTCAGCTTATCGGCAGCAAGTTTGTGAATCTGGTGACGATTCTGCCTCTATTCTAAGAGACAAGCTTTCTCTCTACTTATTCGGTAGACTGCCATCGATTGATTCGTCGACTTAACATTGTCCTATTTGTTGAATTGGAAGCTAGTTGAAGACAATTGGGTAGTTTGTTTAGGGTTAACACAACAATTCATGATCTTGTGACATGAACTCACATTTTTTTTTCTTTTCATTTCTTTTTGTGATTTATTTGAAAGCAACTTTGAATATTGTGGCTTGTAGTTGCTAACTTTTTCAGTTCCATTTTGGTTACTGCAGATCACAAACGCATTGTAAGTGGGATAATTTCAGGCCACAATGTAAATCTTTGTGCCATTTTCTAAGGTCTCAAATCAGCTTTCCATTATTGTTATGTATTTATTTACAGGCAAGTACAAGGTCTAATATTTGGTAACACCCTCGCTGCGCTGCCTTAGTGTACGAGGCTCTCGTCAATGTAGGATTTGAAAATGATCAAATGCCTTCCTTACCTGACATGCATAGAGATTGTCTCTGTTTTTATTGCTATGCCAAGACTCACCCTTTGTATGGATGTCTTAGGAATGATAATTCATTCCATTATATCTCAATCTAATGAATCAAATAGAACATAATTATTTACAATTATTTATCTATATAGTATACTCCATGTTCTGAATGTTACCAATCTATTAGAGCCACATGTAACCATTTGAGCTTGAGACCACTAAAAATGAGAAACTACGGTTGTTTTGGGAAAATGATTAAAAACGAGATAATGTGATTGAAAATGGCTTAAAAGTTAGAAGATAACTTTTAACTATCTTCCCAAAATAAGTACCCTAGGACACCATGCATTGTTAGGCGTGAGCATGGTCTGGATTGGTTCGTATTGGGATAAAACCAGAACTAATCTGTTATTTACGGTTTTTGAAAAATTAGAACCAATTCAATCCGTTTAAATCATAGAACTAATCCGAACCAATCTACTTAAACACGGATTGGATCGATTTAGGATCATGGATTCACATAATTAAGTAATAAAAAAAATATATAACATTTTAATTTCATAAAAATATAAACATAGCATCATATTAGTTCTACAATAGCAACATGTATTTCCACAATAGCAACATACTATTCTAAAATTTAAACAACTATAAGAAAATTAGTTCCAACATAAATATTTAAACCATTATAAATTAAAACTAAAAACCAATAAACAAAAGTAATAAAAGAAAATATTATGTGGATTTAAGTTTGGGTTTAGGTTTTATATTGAATAAGAGAAGATACTATTGTGTAATGTAAATATAGACTAGTTGTATACTGTCCAGATCAGTTGTAATCTGGAACCGTGAGATTCAATTCGAAACCAATCCGTGGAATACGAATTTTTAATTTTTCAATCCAGAATCGAATCACAGATTCAAAAAATCAATCTAAACCTACCGAATTAGACTGCACCAGATCAGATTGCGAATTTTATGGATTTCTAACTCAGCCCTACGCATTGTTGTCATCAAGCACACAAATTATCATATCCCTATCATTCTCTTATTACTAGCAAAAATTAGTGAGCCCATCTATTAATCCCATTCGATTTAAAATATTACCTGATCCTACTTGCAATATTAAGGTCCAGTTTGGCATACCGAGAAAAATTTAAAAAGTCAAAAAATTACTAAAAAAGTTCAAATGTTATCACTATTCACAAATTAAAGATATAAAAAAATTAATTTCCACAAATATTTTAATACAAACAACGACTGGACAGCGTTGGTACTGATTGATGGTTCAGTACGAAATGGTCTATTCAAATGAACCCAAAAAAAATTAGATGTATATATTTATTAAGTTGGAGGGTAATGTTAGGCCCGTGGGAGTCCACCACAGGTCTGTTTTTGATAATCCGAACCATTCAATGTGTAGAACTCATCGAGTACTATATGTCTGTAAAAAATCATGTTGATTGGATATGGATAACTATGTGATCAAATCAGATTTTTTTTTCAACCGTTTATTTTTCACCATCCATTAATTTCATACAAAACTGTTTTGATCATATAGCTATCAATATCCGATTAAAGTGATTTTTCATAAACATATGGTACTCAACGAATTCTACACATTAACAGTTCGAATTATCGAAATGGGACCCTTGGTGGACCCCACAGCCCAACAGTACTCATAAAGCCTCATGTACCATTTCAACCAAGCCGTACTTCCCTCTGCCGCCTGTCACTGATGATTTTGCCATGTAGGGGTAAAAATGTAATTTTGTCATTTTATACAATATTTTAATACACATTTTTTTCATAAAGAGACAAAAAATTATCTCAAGCAACCATATTTTTTCCTCAACTTTTTAGTTTAAAAAGTCAAAAAATAACACCCCAAACAACTCCTAAATTCTTCATAAAAATAATGAATGAGTTACTTATCATACTCATGCAGTTTTAAATAAATTTATTTTATAACAAGTTAATTAAAGGGAAAATTATTGATAAATCCCATTTAGAAGTGTTTTAACTCAAGAAGTCCATAAAGAAATTTTTTAACCCATTTAGTCCCATGTATGTATAGTTTTATTCCATAAAGTCATTTTTCTTGATTTACACTATTTTCTTGGACACTTATGCCCTTATATTTAATTTTGATACCCTTATAAATATTTTTTGAACGGTTAGCAATTTTATGATGTGAACATTCATATTTTAAAATTCACATTGGTAGGAATGTAAAATTGGCCCGTGGGCGACTCGAAACCCGTCTACGAGCCGGGGCGAGCCCGACCCGTTGACAATGTGAATATTCACGTTGACATGTTAACATTCACATTGATAAGAGTATAAAATTGGTCCGCGGCCCATGGGCAGCCAAAAGCCCGCCCGCAGCTCGGGGCGGGCCCGGCCCGGTCGTTGACAATGTGAATATTCACATTGACATGTTAACATTCACATTGATAAGAATATAAAATTGGTCAGCGTCCCGTGGGCGGCCAAAAGCCTGCCCGCTGGCCGGCTCGTTGACAATGTAAATATTCACATTGACATGTTAACATTCACATTGATAGGAGTGTAAGATTAGCCCGCGCCCCATGGCTGCTCGAAAACCCGCCTACGGCCCGTGGGCGGCCCTGGGTGGGCCCGACCCGTTGACAATATGAATATTCACATTGACATGTTAATATTCACATTGATAAGAGTATAAAATTGGCCCGCGCTCCGTGGCTGCCCAAAACCCGCCCACGCCCTGTAGAGAGCCTGGGGCGGGCCCGGCTCGGCCTGTTGACAATGTGAATATTCACATTGACATGTTAAAATTCACATTGATAAGAGTATAAAATTGGCCCGTGCCCCGTGGCTGCTCGAAACTCGCCCACAGCCCGTGGGCGGCCCGGGGCGGGCCCGTTCCGGCCTGTTGACAATGTGAATATTGAAATGGACATATTAACATTCACATTGATAAGAGTATAAAATTGGCTCGCGGCCCATGGGCGGCCAAAAGCCCGGCCCATTGACAATGTGAATATTCACATTGACAATGTGAATAGTCACATTGACATGTTAACATTCATATTGATAAGAGTGTAAAATTGGCCCGCAGCCCGTGGGCGGCCTGAAGCCCAACCGCAGCCCGAGGCGGGCTTGGCCCGACCCGTGACAATGTGAATATTCACATTGACATATTAACATTAACATTGATAGAAGTGTAAAATTTACACGCTGCCCAAAGCTCGCCCGCGACCCGGGGTAGGCCCGGCCCGTTGACAATGTGAATATTCACATTGACATGTTAACATGCACATTGATAGGAATGTAGAATTGGCCCACCGTCCGTAGGCTGCTCGAAGCCCGCGCTACGGCCTGGGGCAGGCTCGTTTGGGTCCTGGCCCGAGTATGTCCGAGACCTTAGGCTAGGGCCTAGGCCATCACTTTGAAGCCCGGCCCGGCCCATCGGCCCGCTTAAGGCCCATTCAATGCTCGGTCCGAGACCCAGCCTGCCTGAGGCACAATGTCTTTTTTTGTGAAAAATAATAAAATTTTGGTAGAAAAAATTTAAAAAAAATGGCCAAGGCCGCCCAAGCCCAGCTTAAAGCTCGAGCCTAGGCCTAGGCCCACCGGCCCGACCCGACCCGAGGCTGTCGTCTTCGGGCCGCGGGCCAATTTTACACTCCTATCAATGTGAATGTTAATATGTCAATATGAATATTCACATTGTCACGGGCCGGGCCGGGCCCGCCCCTGGCAGCGGGCGGGCTTCGGGCTGCCCACCGACCGCGGGGCCAATTTTACACTCCTATCAATGTGAATGTTAATATGTCAATGTGAATATTCACATTGTCACGGGCGGGGCCGGGGTCTCCCCGGGCCGCCCATGGGACGCGAGTCAATTTTATACTCTTATCAATGTGAATGTTAACATGTCAATGTGAATATTCACATTATCAACGGGCCGGGCCCGCGCCCGGCAACGGGCGGGCTTCGGGGCGCCCACAGGCCGTGGGCCAATTTTACCGTCCTATCAATGTGAATGTTAATATGTCAATGTGAATATTCACATTGTCACGGGCCGGGCCAGACCCGCCCCAGGCAGCGGGCGGGCTTCTGGCCGCCCACGGGCCGCGGACCAATTTTACACTCCTATCAATGTGAATGTTAATATGTCAATGTGAATATTCACATTGTCACGGGCGGGGCCGGGCTCTCCCCAGGCCGCCCACGGGCTTCGGGCCCCCCATGGGACGCGAGTCAATTTTACACTCTTATCAATGTGAATGTTAACATGTCAATGTGAATATTCACATTATCAACGGGTCGGGCCCTCTCCGGCAACGGGCGGGCTTTGGGCTGCCCACAGGCCGCGGGTCAATTTTATAGTCCTATCAATGTGAATGTTAATATGTCAATGTGAATATTCACATTGTCACGGGCCGGACCGGGCTCGCCCCGGGCCGCCCACAGGCCGCGGGCTAATTTTACACTCCTATCAATGTGAATGTTAACATGTCAATGTGAATATTCACATTGTACATGGGCCGGGCCCCTACACATTGACGATATGAATATTCACATTAACGGATTGAACATTCACATTAGGGGTATTTTGGTAATTATGTTACCCATAGGACTTATTGAAACATAAGAAAATAATATGAACTAAATAGAACATAAGTAGATGAAAAGGGTATTTTGGTTTTCTTATCTCAAATAGGACCTAATGGAATAGTAAAAAAGAATATGAATTGGATGGAACATAAGTAATTAAAGATGGATTTATGGAAAAAGCTCCCTTAATTAAAATTATAATTTGAAGATAAGACTCTTCATTTAAAAAATAAATTCAAAATCACTCGAATTTGGTAAATTTGTTTAAAACAACATGAAATTACCAAGTAAAAAAAAACTCGAGCATAAATTGTCTTTTGAAAAAACTAAAAATGAAAAAAAAAAATGCTAGTTTGGCATTCAAAGGGATTAAAAAGGCCGATGGATTGAAAGAACAAAAAAAATTTGCTAAAATTCTAGGGTTAGGGTTTATTGAGGGGTTTTTGGTGTTTGGAGAGTTGGAGAGAGTTTGAAAAGTATGAACACGAACAAGTTCGATGCAAAGAAGCTCCTCAAGGACAAGAAATTCTGGTTCGCTTCTTTCCTCATTGCTTGGGCCGCTGCTCTTCAGGTTAATCCTTTACACATGACAATAATTTTAATTCTGTGAACTTTTTGCTAATGATTTCGTTCTTCGTGTTTGAAATGCTGTGATTTTGCAGGGCCACATGATGTGGTTACAAAGGCAGGACAAGTTCAAGCAGAAATTCGGAACCCTAGAAGAAAGCAACGACCAAAAGGAACTCATAAAGGATTAGCATTGGTGTTTAACAGTTCAAAAAATGTTGTGAGATCTTTTACATTGCCTTTTCAAGTGTTCAATCCTCTGTTTTTTTGATATTTTAGGTTAGATATGGAATACTTGTGAAAATTTGTTTGTAATCTTTTTTGCTTGGAATGAAAATCAATGTTTTATCTCAATTCTTGTTTCTTTAATTGGATTGAATGATAACAATTCAAGATTGTTGTGTGTAATGTATATGTACAAGTGTAGTACTATAGATCTGTACTAGGAAATAGAGAAGTTTGCATCCCATAACAATTGAATATGGTGAACAGTTTGAGAAGATATATGTAAAACTTTCTTCTCAATTTATGCTTGTATGGCTTGCTTATGAGAAATACTATTGAGTTAATCTGATTAGTCTACTTGAGCTTTAGGACTCGAGGATGCATGAAAAGGGAGCGGAAAATTTCCTAACCGTAGAATGGTGGCTAGCATGTTTGAATCCATGAAATATGGCACAGGAAAATGATCGTGATAAAAAAACAATGTGGTACATATAGATGCTTTCTGTTATATTGATTGGGAAAAGGCTTTGTTGAGCTGAGTATAGATGCTTTTTGCTATGAAAATTGAACTGCACAAATTTTTGAAGGACTACAAAGATTTTTGATGTTTTTTCTTAAATCGGAACTAGAAAAACAAAATCGTCAAAGACAACGATATTTAACAACAACAAAAAGAAGGCTTAAATATTGTTGAGCTGGCCCTAAATTGCTTACATAGACAGCAAATAAGTAAAGAAATCTGAATTTTAACATTATATTAAAGTGCTGATCCGTTGGTGCATTTCCTACATTTTGATGCTTCTTTCTAGCATCTTGAATGGTAACACGACTACGTCATTATTTGGAAGTCCATCAATGCATTAAATGACTTTTGAATCAGTGGTATCAGATTCAACAGTTGATAGGAATGGCAACGGGGCGGGGCGGGGCCGGGGACCACACTCCCCGTCCCCGATCCCCGACGCCAGAATTTTCCCCGGCCCCGGCCCCGATCCCCGACGGGGAAAGTGTCACTGCCCCCACCCCCGCCCCCAACGGGGATCGGGTTTCCCCGACCCCGAGCATTCCCCGACTTAAAAAAAAAAAAAATTCAAAACATACAACTCATGAGTTTCAGAAAATAAGAACAGATCTGAAGAAGTTCATCATCTAAACTATTAAAGTTAAATTATACAACTCATGAGTTTCAGAAGTTCATCATCTAAAAACAAGAACAGATCTGAAAATAAACAACTCATGAGTTTCAGAAAAGTTCAAATATAATAGAAACTCATGAGTTGTTCCAGATCAGTGAGATCGCACTCGCCGTCGTCGCTGGGGAGAGGAGATCGCGCCGTCGTCGTCGTCGCTGGGGAGAGGAGATCGCGCCGCCGTCGTCGTCGCTGGGGAGAGGAGATCGCGCCGTCGCCGCTGGAGAGACGAGACTCTCTCGCACTCGCCATCGCCACTGGAATGGTTCTAACAAAATAAGAGTGAGAGAAGAAAGAGTGAGAGAAGAGAAGAGAGAGAGAGTGTAGAAGAGTTAGAGAGACCAGCTGCTGTTGTGTACAATATATATATATTATATATAATATAATATATAAAGAGAGAGTTTAATACTATATATATATATATTAAAGGGAGGTCAGCTGCTGTGCTGTGTACCAAATCAAACATATATATATATATAATATAAATCGGGGCTGTTCGGGGATGGGGCCGGGGCCGGGGCCGGGGCCGGGCCGGGGCCGGGGTTGGAGAATTGATCCCCGTCCCCGGCCCGAATCTGTTCGGGAATTAAGTTTTAAATACCATCCCCGTCCCCGCGGGGGTATTTTTCGGGGAAAACCCGCTTAAATCGGGGTCGGGGTCGGGGATCCCCGTCGGGCCGGTTTCAAATTGCCATCCCTAACAGTTGAGAACCAGCAAATTGGACTAGTGGTTCGAACTTTGTTTGACAAAACCTGTCATTTATGTTTTCTAGAAAGTTTTAGTCAATTGCTTGGTAGATCGATGATTTTAACTCTCCATCTGTAGAACTTGTGTTACAGGAACTCTTATATTTTCTCCAGTGTACTTGTGCCCACGGGATAGTATTGGAGTCCGACACCTGGATCTAATTTAAACACTTGGATTCTTCTATTTTATATGATGTTGGAAGAGGACGAAGACAATCACGTTTTTTTAGTAAAGAAACATTTTCAACTCCTCACACGAATGAGAGATATATATTTCATATTTCTAAATAATTTATAATATCTTATCTAAGAATATCATACAAGATGCAATGCATGTAAATGTTTAAAACATGTCCCCATATTTGTGCCCTAATTTGGATGCATTCCTAATATTCTAAGGTTTAGATTTAGGAAGATCTGACGCTTAGACATGCATTGGCATCTGATACTTCTATCTTAGTCCATGTAATAGTCTTGTCCTTTTTTTAAAAAAAAAAAAGAAAAAAGGAAAAAAGAAAAAGAAGAAGAGAAGTACGTACTGAATTGTGCTTTTGTTTACAAGTCAAATTGATATTTTTTATTACTTTGATTTTTTATCCTATCCTGATGACTATGCTTTTAACCACTTCAAGTGCATTTGTTTAGGTGTTTTGGTAACACTGTCTATATATCATTTGTAGAATTTGGATTGATGTTTGAGTTTCTTTGCTTGTCTGCTAGGTTTGTCCTCCACTCGCTCTCTCTCCACTGATTATCACTAGGAGAGTGTAATTTTGGTATCTTCTTGTTCATTAGAGCATTAGTATGTTCCAGTCCTTTACTCATATGGCTTGGTAGCAAAACTAGATGTGTGAATCTACTAGGATGTCATTAACTTAGGGAAGTTGGAGCTTCGATAATTGCTTTGTATTAGTGACATGAAGCTTATGCTAGGATGATCCATTCTTAATTAAATACTAAATGTGCCTGATGTTTACCCTGGTTATATTTCCCCTTGAAAAAATCCCCTTTTTGTTTGGGAAATAATTAAGCAATGTTTGTGATTGAGAATTGAATTGAATCAAACCACCTACTTGAAGTGATCAAGATAATAAGTTTGCTGAGGGTATACAAAATGTTGTTTCTTTAAGTATATTGAAAGTCATGTTGTTATTCTCTTGGTTCTATATTTGTTATGGGTAATGAATGGGACTTATAAAACATTGACGAAACTAGACTAATTCAGTCTACATGATGGTCTAGAGACAAGCTCATCCCTTAATCAATAATGGACTCAATCTTTTATGTCTTATATTAGTAACATATTACATCAAATGATGTTCAAATTTAATTACAGTAATATTATTGATTTCTAACATGAATTTCTAGGGGAATTCTTCCCCACCCAATATGGGGGGTTGCCTGGCAAGTTTGCAACCTTTTATTCTATTAAACTTGTTTTCTAACACATATTCAGGGGAGTGCTTTTCCCACCTTTTAGGAAGTTTCCAAGCAACTATATATGTCCTCGTCATTCATGAAAGGTGGAGGGTGATGGGCTTGATGGCTTTTGTTCATTGGCCATTTTGAGTCGCACACGAATTGTATGTTAGGGCCAAGTTTTAGTGTCTGCTTTTGAGTGCATGGTAGGTTATAATACTCACTAACACACCATCAGGGCTGATTGATAGCGTCGCTCAATACTTCATCTAGTTAGTTGACTCCATGGCTTTGCTTGATAAGTGAGGTGATTGGGATTGGTATAATACTGTGGGATTCATATGAGCTATATATGTTTTATTTTTTATTCTCTAATAATGTGTTTGATTGACAAAAATGGGTGAAATTAGTAATATTGTGGGGCTCACTTCGTATGATTTTTATATATTTATTTATTTTTTGTTCTTTGGTGAGATTAGTAGTACCATGGCATTGTTAATCTCGAAATGCTGTGAGATTAACAATACCACCTTCCATAGTGTTGAGAGTATAATATAAGTAATAAAATTATTACTCTTTCTAATAATTTAAACTTTTAGATGAGTTGATGGTTAATAATTTAATATGGTATCAGAACAAGCAATAGATTTTGTATTTAAGTTTCACCGTCTACACAAGACCCCAACCACATACTCAATAATAAAAATATATATAATATAAATAATAAAGTTATCTCTCTCCATCAACTTATTTGAAATTCTTAAGATACAATTACCAAATCTATTTATACGTTAAAAATATATTAGTGCTTATTGCAAGAAAGGCTTTTCCCACGCGGGATCCTATCTATTGTGACTCTCCATTATGAATGGAGGTGGATGTGTAGAAGAAACAACATATTGGGTTGAAAAAAAATAAAAGATTTATAGTTGCCGACCTCACTTTTATTTGTTTTCACTACAAAAAATTTCACTACAAAAGAAAAAGAAGGCTTAAATATTGTTGAGCTGGCCCTAAATTGCTTACATAGACAGCAAATAAGTCAAGAAATCTGAACTTTAACATTATATTAAAGTGCTGATCCCTTGGTGCATTTCCTACATTTTGATGCTTCTTTCTAGCATCTCGAATGGTAACACGTCTATGTCATTATTTGAAGTCCATCAATGCATTAAATGGCTTTTGAATCAGTGGTATCAGATTCAACAGTTGAACCAGCAAATTGGACTAGTGGTTCGAACTTTGTTTGACAAAACCTGTCATTTATGTTTTCTAGAAAGTTTTAGTCAATTGCTTGGTAGATCAATGATTTTAACTCTCCATCTGTAAAACTTGTGTTACATGAAATCTTATATTTTCTCCAGTGTACTTGTGCCCACGGGATAGTATTGGAGTCCGACACCTGGATCTAATTTAAACACTTGGATTCTTCTATTTTATATGATGTTGGAAGAGGAAGAAGACAATCACATTTTTTTAGTAAAGAAACATTTTCAACTCTTCACATGAATGAGAGACATATATTTCATATTTCTAAATAATTTATAACATCTTATCTAAGAATATCAAGATACAATTCATTTAAATGTTTAAAACATGTCCCCATATTTGTGCCCTACTTTTGGATGCATTCCTACTATTCTAAGATTTAGATTTAAGAGGATCTGAAGCTTAGACATGCATTGGCATCTGATACTTGTATCCGAGTCCATGTTATAGTCTTGTCCTTTTTTAAAAAAAGAAAAAAAAGAAAGAAGAAAAAGAAGAAAAGAAGTACTGTATTGTGCTTTTGTTTATGAGTCAAATTGATATTTTTTTACTGCTTTGATTTTTTATCCTATTCTGATGACTATGCTTTTAACCACTTCAAGTTTAGGTGTTTTGGTAACACTTTCTAGAAGTCATGTATCATTTGTAGAATTTGGATTGATGTTTGGGTTTCTTTGCTTGTCTGCTAGGTTTGTCCTCCACTCGCTCTCTCTCCACTGAATATCACTAGGAGAGTGTAATTTTGGTATCTTCTTGTTCATTAGAGCATTAGTATGTTCCAGTCCTTTACTCATATGGCTTGGTAACAAAACTAGATGTGTGAATCTACTAGAATGTCATTAACTTGGGGAAGTTGGAGCTTCGATAATTGCTTTGTATTAGTGACATGAAGCTTATGCTAGGATGATCCATTCTTAATTAAACACTAAATGTGCCTGATGTTTACCCTGGTTATATTTCCCCTTGAAAAAAATCCCCTTTTTGTTTGGGAAATATTTAAGCAATGTTTGTGATTGAGAATTGAATTGAATCAAACAACCTACTTGAAGTGATCAAGATAATAAGATTGCTGAGGGCATACAAAATGTTGTTTCTTTATGTATATTGGAAGTCATGTTGTTATTCTCTTGGTTCTATATTTGTTATGGGTAATGAATGGGACTTCCAAAACATTGACTAAACTAGACTAATTCAGTCTACATGATGGTCTAGAGACAAGCTCATCCCTTAATCAATAATGGACTCAAATCTTTTATGTCTTATATTAGTAACATATTACATCAAATGATGTTCAAATTTAATTACGGTAATATTATTGATTTCTAACATGAATTTCTAGGGTTGCCTTGCAAGTTTACAACCTTGTATTCTATTAAACTCGTTTTCTAACACATATTTAGGGGAGTGCTTTTCCCACCTTTTAGGAAGCTTCCAAGCAACTATATATGTCCTCATCATTCATTAAAGGTGGTGGGTGATGGGCTTGATGGCTTTTGTTCATTGGCCGTTTTGAGTCGCACACAAATTGTATGTTAGGGCCAAGTTTAGTGTCTGCTTTTGAGTGCATGGTGGGTTATAATACTCACTAACACACCATCAGGGCTGATTGATAGCGTCACTCAATACTTCATCTACTTAGTTGACCCCATGGCTTTGCTTGATAAGTGAGGTGATTGGGATTGGTATAATTACTGTGGGACTCATATGAGCTATATATGTTTTATTTTTTTTATTCTCTAATAATGTGTTTGATTGACAAAAATGGGTGAAATTAATAATATTGTGCGGCTCATGTGAGCTTCGTATGATTTTTATTTATTTATTTATTTTTTGTTCTTTAGTGAGATTAGTAGTACCATGGCATTGCTAATCTCGAAATGGTGTGAGATTAACAATACCACCTTCTATAGTGTTGAGAGTATAATATAAGTAATAAAATTGTTACTCTTTCTAACAATTTAAACTTTTAGATGAGTTGATAGTTAATAATTTAATATGGTATCAGAACAAGCAATAGATTTTGTATTTAAGTCTCACCGTCTACCCAAGACCCCAACCACATACTGAATAATAAAAATATATATAATATACATAATAAAGTTATCTCTCTCCATCAACTTGTTTGAAATTCTTAAGATACAATTATCAAAACTACTTATATGTTAAAAATATATTTGTGCCTATTGCAAGAAAGGCTTTTCCCATGCGGGATCCTATCTATTGTGACTCTCCATTATGAATGGAGGCGGATGTGTAGAAGAAACAACATATTGGGTTGAAAAAAAATAAAAGATTTATAATCGCCGACCTCACTTTTATTTGTTTTATTTTAATTCATCCATACTTTTTTTTTTTTTCATAGTCGCGTAAGATTCATAGTCTAATGTGGACATTTGTGGTTGATATATAAATTTTTTATGTACTTTTGTGATTATATAGAGTAGAATTACATAGCAAAACATTACAAGAAATTGGTTCAGATGTTCCTTTCTAAAAAACTAGAGTCCTTGTGAACCAAGTTTACATATATATATATATATATATTTGGACCTGAGCCACAAAACCAAGTGGGGTGAGATAGATAATCAATCATCACAAATGGGAAAATCTACTAAATCAAGAAGGAAAAAAAAAGAAAAAAAAAAAGAAAAAAAAAAAAGAAAAGTAAAGAAAACAAAAGTGGAGTTGTCAAGCAGCAGCCTACTCTCTTTCACTTGGTGTATAATATGCATTGTTTCAAACTGATTCATTTTCTGATGGAGACTATAGTGATGGATTATATAGTGATCTCCCATTTGACTTCTCAACTGATCTCTCTCTCTCTCTCTCTCTCTCTCTCTCTCTCTCTCTCTCTTTATGTTTATGTGAAAACTAGCTAACCTTATACTGTGTTTGGTTAGAAAATTTGAAGAGGGATTTGGAAAGAAAAATGGAAAATGTGATAAAATGTGAATAAAATATACATACATTTCACATAGTTTCACGCACCTTTTCCATTTCTCTTTCTAAATTTCTTCTCAAATCTCCCAGCCAAATACAGTGTTAGTTTATTATTTTTATTATTATTATTTTATGAGTTGTTGTTGCTGTAATGGTTAGAATGGAATTAAAATTCATGTAGATGAAGACCAAGACCAACCAACCAGCCCAGTTGAGAGAGATACACTTTGTGGTGACAGCGGAAACGGTGGCTGCTTCTCTGGTAATATGCCCACCCCATATCATACCCTCTTCCTTCTTTCCAGTCTTTATTATTATTATTATTATTTTTTTATTTCCAACCATATCCCTGCCATCTATTGTAATTAGGTAAGTAATGACTCATGCACTATACATTTTATTATTTTTTTTGAAACTTATATACAAATCAAACCATGACTGTTTGTAATCCTTTGAATTGTTGAACACGTTGTGTTTAGATATATAGGGTTCTCAAATGAACTAGGTTTTTCCCTTCCTCATCTATTCATGTTCAGTTTTGTAAAAAACTTGTTCGAGATCGACTTGTTTTATAAGCTAGTCAAATTTGAATAATCTACTATTATGCTTGATGACTTTATATGCATTATAACAAATTAAGCTACTTGAGCTTAGATTGAGATCAGTTTGATTAAAATTTATTTGTGATTAATTCAAAAAAGTAAATAAGTTGAACTTTAATAGATTTTGAAACATATTAAGATAAACAAATCAAATTTGAACAATCTATATTACTCGACTCGACTTGAATTAGATAGAAATATTTATTAGTTCTTATATGTAACATATTAGTCATAGGAAAATAGTATTTTTATTAATTAGTGGAACATTATTGCTAATGAAAATTCTCATGCTTATCAAATCAAATATTTATTGACTTAGGCTACCTGTCTTGTTCAAGTAATTAATAGATATGTATGCAAGGTCATACACGTTGTGTAGGAAATCACAATGAATTGTTTTTTTTTTTTTATATAGATAAAATCAAATATAAAATGTCAACTTCAATAATTCCATAAAATTAGTAAAACTTGTTTTTTTAGCAAAACATGATTAGTATTGGACAGCCTGGTAATATCTATTAGCAATGGAGCTTAGTGATAACTTCGCTTTTAGCTTAAAAAAAAAATAAATAAATAAATAAAAAATGAGTTCAATAACACAAAAAACACCCTAAATTGAGAAAATTGGTGAGTTTAGTCGCCAACTTTTTGAACCCAGCTTCTGTGGACTGGACAATCTAGTCGGGTTCATTGCCTATCATGGGTTCCACTTTGATGATCTATTATATTCATTTTTTAGGTTAGATTGTCTATGAAAAAAAATCAAATCATTCCGATAATCATAGCGATGTAATTTTATCTTCTTTATTTTCATAAAAATAGACGCTAAGTATGATTTTAAAAATAACCTATTTATTTGTTATGAAGACAGATATTTTTCATGAATGAGATTTACATTGAAATCTAAAATGAGCAAAATAGATTATTGAATTAGGACCCATGATGAGCCTTAGTCCCGTCCACAATAAGCTCATTTTTAATTAGCTAAGTACCTCTTTATCCTCAACGTGTTTGATAAAATTGAAAATTAATTTCTAGATTATGAATGCCAAAATATTGAAAGAACTAAATTCAGAAATTTGAAAATTTTAATATAATAAACATGTTATTCGATCACGTCACTCATCTCTTTGACTGAAAATTAAGAATCCAAGCCCCAATTTCAGCAATTTTTCAATTATGCCTTATCAAACATATATTAAATTTGTCCAATTTCAGTGATTAATTTTGTAATCAAACAAGACAAATTGATCAAAATTCAATAAACCAATATGGTCTCAGTATGGGACTAGGACTAATGATCTTATCATCTAGAATGGTAATACAAATTAGTCAAACTTGGTTCTGCTCTTTATTTTTAATTTTTAATTGCTTATAAATCAGCATAATTAGACTGGAAATTAACATAGGCCCTGTTTGGTAGGGCTTATTTCCAGCTTATTTCAGTTTTAGTTTAATTTAAGCTATTTTGATGTGTTTGGTTCAGCTTAACAATACAGCTTATAGCTTTTTGTAAGTGAAAAATCAACTTATTGTTTGAGTGGGGGAGGAGAAGCTTAGTTTATAAGTCAAAAATCAATTTATATTCACAGTTATAAGCTATAAGCTGTTAGGCTATAAATTATAATCACTTTCCCACAGATCTACCAAACAGGGCCATAGTCTGGTAAAGATTGGAGCCCAAAACTGCAGTCAATTTTAAAAACTGAACATTACATGTATTTAGACCGTTAATTATAACAGAAAGAGACTGATTAATTATATTATCACCTCAATTTAGAAAAACTTATTTAAATACATGTTCTTACCAATTTGTGCCGCTTGCCGTATGATTTAATTATGAGTTATTACGACTATAAAATGTGATTCAATTTTATTTGTGTAATGCATGAAATAGTTTCATTTTTGTAAAATAAATAAAAAATAATTATATTAATATACGTGATTATATATATAGACATAAATGAGTTAATTGGATTGATTTGTTCAACCCTTGTCTAATTCAACTAAATGTGTTTAAACCCGTTTATTAAATGGGAGGGTTTGGATTGAGTTGGTTTAAAAAAAAAAAACGTTTTGACCACTAATATTGAGTTCATTTTAAGGTATAGTTTGGAAAGTGGGTTGGTTTTTTAGTTATTTAATTTTTTTGACTATTTTAACCTGAGGCTAAAAAGCTTAGTTTGGGAAGGGTTTTTGGTTTTTTTTTACTTTTTTGTGAGAGAAATAATGTAATGATTATGGGTTGGATGTGATGTTTTGTTTTATTAGATTAAAAAACCTATTTTGTTTTTTATGACTATTTTAGTCCAAAAATCCCCCAAACTCTCTTCCCAAACCATGCCTAAATACGATGTGTATATTATTTTTATATCTATATAAATATAGAAAAAAAATTAAATTATGCTCAATAAATAAGCCAACTACAAAGCTTATCAAATTAATAAATTAGACTTTTTAAAATAATTCATAGCCAGTTAAGCCTGAGTACACAGTAATCACTCTGACATAGCCCTTAGGTTAAAGAAAGATTAGTAATAATTATAAACAATGGTGATTTTGATGGTGCGATAATAATGGTGGCGAGGATAGTGATGTATGATACAGAGAACAAGACTTAGGCCTCGTTTGGCATATAATATTTTTAGTTTAAAAGTTAAAAAATTATTAAAAAAAATTAAGAAGTCTATAATTTATACCAAAAGTTAAAGATTTTATTTATTTATTATTTTTTGTATATCTTTTCATAAAAAATTAAAAAATATTCTAAATATACTAATTTTTTTACCTCATATTTTAGCTAAAAAATTAAAAAATTACTAAAATAATCTGTTTCCAAACGAGACGTTAGTTGTTAATTTATAGATTCAATATTGATTACGGCTATGTTTGGCATAAATTTTTTGGATCAATAGTCATAAAAATACAAAATAAGTTAAAAAATCAATAAGATAAAATATACATCCAAATCATAATCATTTTTTTTCCTCATAAAAGTTAAAAAAGTCAAAAATTCCACCTCAAACGAGACTTTTTAGCCTTAGGCTAAAATAATCAAAAAATTAAAAAATCAAAAAATCAATCCACATTTCAAATGAATGCTACATATTATTAGTTTTATATATATCTTACAACCTAAGGCTATGTTTGGCATGAAGGTTTGGGTTAGATTGGAGTTATTTTAGTCATAAAAAGGCAAAACAGGCCTTTTAGCCCAATAAGATAAAATGTCACATTCAAACCATAATCATTTTATTTTTCCTCTTACAAAAATTAAAAAAAGTAAAAATCTATTCTAAACGAGATTTTTTAACTCTAAATTAAAATAATTAAAAACTTAAAAAAATTAAAATATTAATTCACATCCCAAACGAAGGTTAAGTAAATTAATAAGTTTGTTGTATGAAAGTGTAAGTTAGCTAGGATTGTCGGGCCAAGTTTGACATACTTCAAATAATCTATCTTTTTATCTTTTTTTCATCACATTATCTCTCTATTTTTTTACATATTTTTTATAAAAAAACAAAAAATATATTTATTTAGGTCATCCCAAACAACCCCTCATTTTCCAACTGGTGAAACCAAAAAAATGCTTAAATTCCTTAATAGGAAAATGATGTGAAATAGCACGGCATCAAATGTTGACTTTCACCACTCCAAATGGCTGTACTTGGGGGGGGGGGGGGGGTGTTGTGGTTTTGTAATTTTTCGCTCGCTGATTTGAATATTATGTTTGGTTTTAATTTTTAAAAATCATTTTTACATCTGCGTCTGAAAACTCATTTATCCGATCATTCTTTCGGACGTTTCCCCAGACGTCCTGTTGGTCATCTGGTTGGTTGATCAGTCAATTGATGGGAACATTTTTTTTTTGACACCTATTATTTTTATATTTTAAATAAAAAATAATTTTTAAATTTTTTATAAATTTTTTTTATGAGTTTTGAATAAAATTTTGGGTTGTGTGTTTAGTTATGAGTTGTAAGTTTTTTAATCAAATATTATATGTCACATCAAAAATTTCAAACTCAATTCAAAACTCTCTTCAAAATTCATAATCAAACAAATTTTCCTCACTCAAATTATAATTCCAAAACTCATAAATTCAAAATACAATTCTATCTTCAAATCATAATTTTAAAACTCCACCAAACACTACCTAATATCTTCCTCTCCAAGAAGCATGATACATGAGTATCCCCCACCCATTAATTAAAAAATTTCCTATACATTTATGCTATGTATTTGGTGTTTGTTAGTAAAAATTATTTTCTGTATTTTTTAGTAGTTGGTACAACATAATAGAAAGAGTAATGGTAGAGATCCCAAAAATTTTATCAAAATTTTTATTAAATGTCTCACATGGGTGTCGGAGCCACACCATGTGAGTCTCATACGAGTCCCACACTATACGAATCTCCTCTATTCTATATCTGAAAATAAACAGATCTTAAGTTAAAGAAAGATTAATAACAACTATAAACGAGGGTGATTTTAGTGGAGGCATAATGATCGTGACAAGGATAGTGATGTAGGACCAGGAGAACAAGACTTAGGCCAAGTTTGGGAAGACTAATAAGTGCACTTTTTGACTTTTTATGAAATATGGGTTGGATTTGGGTTGGGTTTGAAATGATGTGTTAGAGAGGTGATATGACTTAAATAAGATGATGTGACTTAAATAAGATAGTGACTTTTTGACTTTTTAAATTTTTTGGAAGACGCCAAACTTGGCCTTAATTGTTAATTTATATATTCAATATTGATTACAGTTATCTTTGGCATAAATTTTTTGAATTAAAATAGTCATAAAATGATAAAAGATAATAAAAATTTAATAAGATAAAATATCACATTCAAACTATAATTATTTTATTTTTTCTTTCTCAAAAGTTAAAAAAATTCATCTCAAATGAAATTTTTTAACCTCAGATTAAAAAGGTCAAAAAGCCAAAAATCAACCCACATCCCAAACGAAGGCTACATATTATTAGTTTTATATGGGTGATTATTCAGTACTCCCGGAGTATAGACACGTGGTACTCCATAAGGTTTTGATTGGTGGAAAGATACAAGGGCCTACGATTTATGTTGGAGATGAGGGACAACATGAGACTAACTAATTGATGATTGGTTTGAAGTATGAACACGTGGTGCTCCGGAAGTATTGAATAATTTCCCGTTTAATATATATGTTACAACTTAAAAGTTGATGCATTTGTTGTATGAAAGTGTAAGATACCTAGAATTGTCATTTTCCAACTAGTGAAATCAAAAAAAAAAAAAAAAAAAGGGCTTAAATTCCTTAATAGGAAAATGATATGAAATCGTACGGCATCAAATGTTGACTTTCACTGCCCAGAAAGAATAATCTTCCTCGCCAAGAAGCATGATACATGAGTATCCCTCACCCACTAATAAAAAATTTTCCTATCCCTTTACGCTATGTTTTTTTGGTGTTTGCTCGGAAAAAAATATTTTTTTGATAGTTGGTATGATATAATAGAAAAGTCTAATCGAAAATATTTTTCGTCATTAACGAAAGATAAATTTATTTAACGCTCTATTTGAAATGTTAAATTTTGGTTAAAACAATCAATAAAAACAAAATAAATTAAAATAATGAATAAAATAAAATATTACATTTAAATTATAATTATTTTACTTTTTTCCCCTCATAATCACCAAATTAACTATAAAAAAGGTCATCTATCTTTCTAAATATAATTTTTTTAGTCAAGTTAAAATAGAAAAAAAAAAAATCAAAAAATTAACTAAAATAGTCTATTCCCAAGCCGGACCTAAGTCAAAATATTTTTCAATTTTCAAAGGTGAAAATCATTTTTCAAACAAAAGTCTTGTTAATGCCACCACACTATTACTACCATCATCACCTCCACCACCATTAGGTCCATTGTTGTTGTCACTAGGAGGCGGAGGCACGCTAGGACCTGGAGGGTCATGTGCCCCCCTCAATTTTTTGAAATTGCACTTTTATCCCTATTTGAAAAATAAATAATTTTTAAAATTCAAAATATGTCATAATTTTTTATATCTCATCTTTTTTTTTTTTGACAAAATCTTTGCAAAACCAACCGGGTTAGTCTATTAGTCAAAATTCTTACATTTTTCATTATGAGGTTAGATATTGAAATATCTCAATTTGGTTATTGATTGCATTTTTCTCGTTATTTATTTATGATTTCTCTCTCCTAATTTTGAAAATATTTATTTATATTAGTTATATGGTATATTGATTTTTATTATGATTATAATTCATTAGTTTCATTATAACATGATTTGTAACGCCCCCAAAACTTACAATAAATACATCCACAAGAATATATAAATGATAGCATAAATCAGAGTATTAATCCTTTCATTACATAAAGTTAATGAATACAAAGAGTTTAACATAAACAAATGTCCTTTAGGCTTACACATTTTCAAGTCTTGACTTGGTTACAACAAAAGTGAGGCTAACTCTTACAATTACAATTAAAGCCCTAGGCTATACAAGTAATGAAACAAAACATAGAAGCTCTTGCTCCCCAATAGTTCCACCGATGCTATTGCCTTGGAGGAGGCATTCCATCGATACCTGAGAATGTTTTTTCCAAATAAGGTGAGCCACAGCCCAACAGGAATAATCTAACACAGTATATGAGGTTTAACAAAGGTATATGTGCAATGTGCATATACAATACTGGGGATAAAACGTTCACATTTTATATAGTCATTAAATATCAAGTCCATGTTCCATTTCATTCATTTTCTTCAATTCATTTCAATACATGAGCCAACTTCATTATTTTTCAACAACCCAAATGAGATTACAACTCAATGGTTCAACAATTTCACAATCAACATATAAACACTTCCAATTTCCATTTTACGGATATTTCGTCCACGGGATCGGCACCAATGTATAAATTTCGGGATTTTCACCTAGGATACTACGGCCAACTTAGGGTTTGTTTGGGGTGTCCTAAAAAAGTGCACTTTTTGTCTTTTTACGAAAAGATGTGCAGAAAAATAGAGAGGTGATGTGATGGAAAAAAGATAAAAAGATAAAAAGATGGATTATATAGGTTATGCCAAACAAGGCCTTAATTATAGTAGTGTCCATCATCTTTCTCCTCCCAAACAATCATACATATGCAATATATATAAATACATAATCACACACATGGAGTACATCTCATTTCTTCTCCTAAGTAATCATACATATACAATGTATATAATCAGAGTCATATTCAATGACAACCAACAGAAGATTAGTTTCAATTCACCTAATCCACATACAATTTCTACAACAATCAAAGCTATCCTCTACCGATAGCCCAATACAGATATTTCTAAACAGATATACAATCTCAAGATAGATACATTGTCCGAAATTTCCAAAGATGTGAAGTATTACATACTCGATTCCACCATCTATTCCAATACTCACTCAATTTCATATTTACAACACCAATTTCAATTATTTATACAAAATAATTATGATAATCATTTTAGGGCAAAATTTCCTTTTTTTCCAATACAACCCATGTATCAAAATCAACCATTTTAAAACAATATGGTCTCATATTCAAATCTCATACTTATTTATCTCATGTTCACCAAAACCCCTATTTCCATTTTATACCCAAACCCTAAGTTTGTTCACATTACTCCTAAATCCCACCATTGTTACACAATCGACAAATAAATAAGTTAAAAATCATAACAAAGTGTAGAAAATCCTTACCTCAAGAAAAGAAGACGAGCAAAGGAAGGTTGAAACTCCAAAGACACCGAAATCCAAGTTTGTTCGAATCAAAATGAAGATCTTAAAGCACTCTACCTTTTTCTCAAAGCCACTAGGGTGAAGAGATTAACGGATCTAGATGAAATCGAAGAGTGAATGTGAGTTTTAGAGAGAGAAACTCAAGATCTAGGTTTTTGAAAAGTTTTAGAGAGAGAGAGGAATGAAAAAGTGATACAAAACATCATTTTCACGGACTGTTATACACGCAGTCCGCTCGAGTGTGGAAAGTGACGCTCGTGTGTCAAACACACATGTCCGCTCGAGCGTGGAAAATTACGCTCGAGCGTGGAATACACAATTCTAGAAGTTTTGCAGATGAAGAACCCCGCTCGAGCGTGAGACTGGACGCTCGAGTATCCAATGCACTCTTCTAGCATTTTGCAGAACTGCAAAAATACTGAGAGTTGACAAATCCCGCTCGGGTGCAAGAATGGCCGCTCGAGCGGAGGAGCAAAATTTGTGAAGCCCGCTCAAGGGCAAGAATTCCCACTCGAGCGGAAGAACCAAAATCTGGGCATCACATGTTTGGAAAAACAAGCAACCAACCAGTTCTAAACACATAACTACAACTTGATAACCAAGATAAGGGGAGACAAAGGAAACAAGATATGAATAACCGTTCTAAACCATACTAACTCGAATTCATAACACAATAAGTGACGGGTCAAAACCGAAATCGCTATATGATTTATTAATTAAAAATAAAATAAAAATTCTTGTAATTTGTCACTCTAAATATTTAATTTTACTAAAATATTTTCTTTTGAATTCTATATTATTATATTTTTTCATGTCTTTCTTTTCCACTCTCTTTTTTCTTTGGGTGTATTTTGGTGTAATTTTATCATTCTTATTTTTAATAATAGCATGTGATCGCATTTTAAATTATAATGATCATCATGTTCACAAAACTAAAATAGCAAATCATATTAATAATAAATAAACAATCAAAAATAAAAAACATAAAGCAAAAAAACTAACTCGAGCATAACTTTAAAATTTTAAATATGAAACTATGTTCATTTTTAGTTGTTTACCCTCAATTAAGAATCAGAATTATTTGCATTGTTGTAGATCACTATGATCTTAACTCAATGTTGCTCCTCCTAAATTGAAATCTTGGCTCCGCCACTGGCTGTCACTACCACCACCCAACCCCCTACTAATACAATCATCGGTATTTTTTTTTATCAACAGTTTTTTTTTTTATAATATATATATATTATTGATGAAGATCAATATGAAATACAAAAAACGCAATCAAATATTAAAATATATATTTATATATTTTTTTAAAAATATTTAACGTAAAAACAAACGAAATGTTTAATTTATCACAAACAATATTTGGTAAAGGTTATACAAATTAAGTTCATGATAATAGTGTGTATCATTCTTTATCCAGGCCTAGGAATGGATAAAAATGAAATAAAAATAAATAAATTTTTTGTTGATCAATAAAATCTTATTGAAATTGTCCACATTCGATTCATCCTCCTGAAAAAGAACACAATAAAATAGGATGGACTTATACGACATTTTGTAAATGTATTGAATATTAATCACTTCAAAAAAATTTATCAAATACTCTTAGAATATTATATAACTAGTGTATGTCCGTGTCTGAAAGTACGGTGTGAATAAAAATAAGTGAACAAACAGAAAAAGAAAAAAAAAACAAATAGAGACAAAAATAAAAATGAGAGAAAATAAAAGAATAAAAAGAAAAGAAGAAGAAAGTTGGGATCATGGAATCATGGAAGGATGGGTGAGAGAGAAGCGAGAAAGTAGAAAATGTACATATAAGACGTTTTTTGAAAAATATATCTCAGCTATTATTTTATAATTTGAACAGATCTGAACCATCCAAATGTCTTATTAGGACAAAAATATGTTGAAGATTTAAAAACTGTCATACTTTATTATATAGATATCGAGTATATATTAATTTAGTCAACATATTTCATTCGTAAACATTTTCACTACATGATTAGTTTGGAATACCACAAAAATAGTCTGACACAATATCTGAAATTATTGAATAATTACCATAACTTATTATTTAATTTTCAATAATCTAAAAAGCACAAAAGAAATATATTTCTTCAACAATTTCCTATCTCTAGAAGACCAAAAAAGTGAGAGTAAGAGCAACGTGACAAAAGTTTATTGAGGATTGTGATATAGATCACTTAGTTGGATAGCATTATTCAAATTGAGTTAGTTTTCAACTTTTTGCATACGTGGAAGATAACTTCAAGAATCAAACTTTTTTTCTTTTTTTTTGAAGTATTTTGTTAACTTTGACTTTATATATTCATGTTCGAGCTACTACTAATCAACTTGGCGAGGCATAACAAACCATATGTTGTGTGGAGTCTTATTTGAGGCTATATCATGATCAATAGTCAACACTAAACAAAAGCAGACTAATATTCACCAACTACTATTGCATCCCTTTTCTCAAAAAAACATTTAAGCAATGGTTGAAATAATGGGTGCAATGACAATAACAAGTGAATTCATAGGAAGAGTTTCCCTCAGCTGCCAACCCTTAGATAAGCTTTAAATATTAGTACTAAAAATTCTTTGCACACGTTGCTTGTGTGAATCAGTTAAATCTAACCGTTACCAATTAAAAGAATTAAAAAAGGATTGGCAAGCATGATTCGATTTTGGTTATACTAACTTAAGGATTTATTTTATATAATAATTAGGCCTCGTTTGAGAACCACCCCATTTAGCCAAAAAGTTACTAAAAAAATCAAAAAGTCAACAACCCATACCAAAAAGTCAAATATTCTCTTTTCTCTCTACTTTTTGCACATCTTTTCGTAAAAAGCCAAAAAATATCCCAAACAAACTAGTTTTTTTCAGCTCATATTTTAGCCAAATAGCCAAAAAAGTTATTAAATTAGCCTGTTCCCAAACGAGGCCTTAGTAGTTGACCCATGGAATATACGAGAATTTATTTTTAAAATAAAAAATTAATTTTGAGTTTTAATGCTTTATGTGTAAAAAATTTTAACAAATGAAAGCTAAATACAAATAGATTTACTAATGATTGATGAAAATTGTTGTCACTGTATGTGATCTTATGCAAAATAGATTTATAAAAATAATTTCTTTCAAAGTTTCAAAAAAAAAAAAAAAGAAGAAGAAGAAGGTGGTTTTTCAATCTGAAATCAAATCCTCATTTGTGTTAATCAAATTTACCAAAAATCATGAATTCTACTTGTATCAAAATATTTTTTTCTGAAAAAAAAAAAAAAAAAAACTCCACACTATCATTTTCGTTGAATCAATATTCTTTAATAATATTTCACACTATTTATCATTGACATTTGTAAATCTATCTTCTAAAAAAGTTAACAAAAAAAGTATTAAATTCTATTATTTTAATCAATTAATATCAATTTGGATGTTATACGTGTATGTAAATCACTTCTAGAAATATGATGTCTGACATAAAATCACAATAGAGTTAAGTTTAATTAATGTAATGATATTTTATACTATGATAAGTGTTACAAAAAAATAATATTAATTTTAATTTAAGATAAAATTAAATTTAAATTATTTATTTTAATAATCTCATCCTTCTTGTTCTATAAAAGTGTTATTTAAATACTTATATATAATAAATTTAGTTAAATTATTTGTTTATTTTGAAAATTTTAGTTTTATTGTGCTATAAAAATATAATTATCATAAATAATGATTTTATATGATATATATTAAATTACAAGATAGTAAAATAAACACTTATTTTGATATTAAAAATAATAGTTAAATTAAAAAGAGAATTAGTAATATAAAACTAAAAGTGATTCTAATTATTTAATTTTAATTTTATATTTATTTGAAAAAATAAAAATATGTAGAAATAGAACTACACAAAATTTATTTTAAAAGTTAAATATAAATATGTTATGATTGGATTAACAAGAAAATACATAAATTAAATACGTGGAGTATTGATTTTTTTTTCTTTAATATTCTTTTTGAATTATTCATACATATTGTACATAGGTATATAAATTTATTAAATATAAACATTTTGTAATAAATAATTTCATATTAAATAACAAAATTAAATATAGATTAATAGTAAGACATCAATAAGATAAAAAAATAAGAAAATATATAAAAGAAAATTAATTTAATCCGTTTGATACATATAATTAAGCACATTCTGTCTTGTTTATTTATTTATATATCGAGATAATTTTTTTTTTCAAATATCATAATAATTAAATTAAAATATCAACTATGTAAAAAAAAATCTGATAATGATAAAATTAAATACATAATTAAAAATATATGAAAAATAAATGTTTCTCAAATAAAATTTACATAAAATTAATTATTAATAATTAATTTTATATAAAACTTTATATGCAAATAATAAAAAAAATAGTTGTGATTTGTGGCACTAATTTGTTGAGCACTAATGGCACTAATTTCTATATCAGGTAAAAAAAAAAAAAAACAAACAAAGTTATCAAAACAGGAAATTAGTGCCATTAGTGCCAACAATTTTAGTGTCACAAATCATTTTTCTAAAAAAAATACGGTGACGTGGTTTTTAGAGAAAAAAGTGCACGCATTGTACTCCATAGCAATAGATTGGACCGTGCAGTTTGGCATGGTGGGTCCAGTACGGTATCCAGTACGGTGTCCAAACTGTGAAAGAAGGTAAAATATCACACCAGGAGGTGGATTCTAGAGCTCTTGTAAAGTTCCTAAATTATTGTTTATTAGAAAATTGAAACCACATTATTTATCACATTTGTTTTTTTTTTTTAAATTAATTTTTATACTCATAATAGATGCCTTTTTATTTTAAATATATTCATGTGTAGAAACATATATTTTTGGGTGGTTTACGTGGTCGAGATTGTTAGTTGAGGTGCTATGTGGATGGATCGAGTCGCTGATAAGAGTCCGAGATAAACGTTGTGTTTAAGTCCTATGGAGGGAAACTTTTAGGGAACAAGGGTATTGATCATTATATAAAGAGAGCACTCCAATGGATCTAAGGTACACTTTAATTGATAATTGTTTCACTTATGTCGATATCTTGTGAGATTGTTGACTGATTTGATCATCGGAGTGCTCCCGAATGGATGAGCCACCATGATATTTCTTATCTTCTTGTGTGTAAGTGTTTGACTTAATCTATTCTGCCACGTACTCTCCAACTAAGTTTTATAGATCTCTGCAAAGAGATCTGTTTGGTTATGAGGTTGAAAATTATCACCCACACTATGCACAGAAATCTATAAAATGAACTATTCATATCATGATTGATAAAAAAAAAATTCAGTATGTTTGATTTCAATTTTATAAAAATTAAGTTTTTTATTTTTCGTATTTTTTTATTTTTAGTGAATATTGTAAAAATTTTAAGTAATTTTTTTATATATTTTTTAAATGTACCTTACTTAGATTTATCTAAAGAACAAAAAAATTGTAAAAAAATATTTAAAAAATTAATAAATACAAAAAAAAAAAACCGGAATTTTCATATTTTTTTAGATGTTTGGTATTTAGTGAATTTTTTAAAGATTTTTTTTCACAAAAATTATACTTCTTAAGTGTATTTATGTTAAGTGTATCTAAAAATTAAAAAAATTACTGAAAATATTAAAAAAATTCAGTGAAAACAAAAAGATAAATTTTTTTAAAAAGTAAATTCCAAAAATCAAAACCAAGCAGAGTGATTCATATCATGAAAGTAGGGCCTGTGGGAGGCTCACCATGCCAAACACGGTCTAGCAACTGCAATGCAAATATTATATGGAATTACACGGCACTGCAGTTTGGAATGAAAACTTGCAAATTTCTTCTAGAACTGTGACCTGGAAAATTAAGCTTGGTAGTTTAGAGAGAGAGAATGCAATCTTACATGTTACAATACCTAACGCCATTTGAATTTATTTTTTTTAAGATTGGAAACGCCATTTGAATTAAATGTATGCATACCCTTTAAAGGGTGTGCCCTATATGCATCTTATAACTAAAATTTTAATTTTATAAATCATAACTAAAAAAAAATATCATAACTAAACACAGCGTAAGACATAACGAAAGAATTCATGAGTTATAACTAAAATAATATCAAAATTAAAAAAAAAAATTGATCATAACTAAAGAAGAAAAGGACATAATTAGAATTGCATATGATATACATTTTTTTAAAGAAGTGCATACTAGAATTTGCTATATATATATATATTTGTGTGTACTCTCTCTCTCTCTCTCTCTCTCTCTCTCTCTCTCTCCACACACACACACACACAAAATAGCACATTTTCTCAATATGTATATTTACACTTGTTTACACTTGTATATTTGTGTATATTTACATTTTCTCTCTCTCTTTATTCTTTGTTTTTATTTTATTTTTGAAAAATAGAAAATAAATACACTTGCATGCCTTAGATTCTTACATTGTCAAACAAACCAGCTTTTTCAACATTTATTTTTTTGTAAATTTATTTTCGTTTGGGAACAGGCTAATTTAGTAATTTTTTGACTATTTGGTTAAAATATGAGTTAAAAAAATTAGTATGTTTGGGATGATTTTTTTGACTTTTTACAAAAAGATGTGCAAAAAGTAGAGAGAAAAGAGAATTTTTGACTTTTTTATATGAGTTGTTAGCTTTTTAGTTTTTTTAGTGACTTTTTGGCCTTTTGGCGAAAAAAGCCACTTGCCAAACGAGGCCCTAGCTAATAAGTTAGCTTTTTAGCTACAAAATTGCTAAGAGCTCGTTTGGGATGTGGATTGAGTTTTTAGTTATTTTAGCTTGGGGCTAAAAAATCTTATTTGGGATAGATTTTTTACTTTTTTTAACTTTTGTGAGAGAAAATAAAATGATTATGGGTTGGATGTAACATTTTGTCCTACTTGACTAAAATAGCCTATTTTGTGGTATTTTGAGAAGTTGATAAAAAGTTGACTTTTTGAATTTTTTGTGACTTTTTAGCTTTTTTGTGTTAAAAAGCCAAAAAATTAACTTTTTTTGTAAGTTTCCAAAACACCCCTTTATTTTACATGTCTATTTTAGCCCTAAGGGACATGCCAAACAAACACTAAGTACATAGAACTCATCACATGAGTTAAATCTAGACTATACAATAAATTTCGAACAAAGGCACGTGTAATAAAACTCTTACTAAAATTTTTACTAAAAACATATATGTCCAAACATTATTAGATGTTCACATACCATTATTTTTTTGACAATCAATTTTATTTAGTAATATTTTTAATAAGAGTGTCAGTATCTATAGAATTATTCATAATTTTTGGGATATTTTTTTGTGATCTAATTCTATGCACATATCTTTACTGTTTTAGTTAACTTTCAAAGGACGCCTAAATTATTATACCAAACAAATTCTTTGTATAATTTTTTTTAACAAACAAATATAATGATTTAGTCATTAGAATTTGAAATAAGAAATTAAATGACATTAACAATTCACATCAATCTCTAAATAAAATTTGTAAGAAAAAATTATTTCTATATTACACGATAACAAGATATATCTTTGTATGAGATTCTAAGCACCTAGATTGATTAATAATAAATTAAAAAAAATGGACTTAGAATGAAACAAGAAGTTTCTTAAGAAAGTCATAAGAAATTATTCAATGAATGCTAAATATAACACTAGTAGTAATAAATTAAAGGAAAATGAAACACGCGGTTATTAAGAAATGTATGATAAAATAAGTGAATGAATGCACACACGAAACTTGAAAACATTAGTTGACTAGCCTAGCCGCCTATTAGTTGTGTTGGTTTTGTTAAACCACCCCGCCCCCCCTACTACTATCAAAAAACATAAAACCCTTTTCACAAATCAAAAACACTTTTTTTCTAATGGAAAATCAAGTGTCATCTGACAACCCAACAACGGCTCCATTGTTGATAAAATGATAGCATGTTTCATACCCATCTTTCAAACACCTCACAAAGTCACAACCTTACAACCCTAAGCACCTATGGGGTTAGCAATTTCTTGAGGCTACGTCTGCTAGCTTTACTCAAAATTTGTCCGATTTACGTGGAGTAAACGCTTTGTGTATATTTCGAGATGAGTCGAGATATATATAAATTAATCTGAACATTTAGTCATAAAAAATAAATAAATAAAAAATAAAGCACCTATGTATATTTTTATGTGATATTGAATTGTATGTGCAACCGTGATACGAACAATGAATATCTTAATTACTAAAATTATTGACGTGATAAAAATATTCACATATGTATAGGTGAATATTACGTTTACATTTTGTTTCACATAGATAATTTCTATAATCAACAATGCTATGAATCACGGATTTTTTTTTTCTTTTCTTTCACACAAATTATCTCGAAGTCTGTTGGTTTATTTTTCTTATGAAGGAAAATATCATAAATACGAGCGTACCAATAAGGATTGAAAAATCCTTACAGATTAAATTCAAGCCAATTATCAAGTAATTGCGTTGACGGTTTTTTTTTGTCTCAATGAAGAGGATTTCAAAATTATCAAGTGCAGGGAAAAGAAAAATTAAAAGAAGAAGGAGGGAGACGGAAAAAAATGATTGAGTGGACAATTGGGGTGATTGAGTGAACAATCAAAGTAACAATTAATTACTTCTACTCCTATGCTTTGAAAATGAAGTGCTTAAAATAAAATACATAAAATTTACCTCTACTCCTATCTTCGAAAATGAAAATTAACTATATGTAATATAAATGACAAGAAAAATAGAAATCAATTGTCTTTAATTTGAGTTTTTGGATGGATTTTTTACAATGTAGTTATAAATGGCTATTTATAGACAACATTTGTAGAAAAAAAAATTACCTAAAACTATCCACTCTTCTACTTCCTTCATTTCATATTTTATGATCTTCCATAACTTCCTTCAACCTTTACTTCATGCTCCATGTTCTTCA
This sequence comes from Camellia granthamiana, assembly GCA_036172215.1. NCBI lineage: Eukaryota > Viridiplantae > Streptophyta > Magnoliopsida > Ericales > Theaceae > Camellia > Camellia granthamiana. Next base: position 161,256,514 of record CM069903.1, on the reverse strand, counting down.
CTTTGTTCTCTATCATCTTTCAACATTTCATAACTTCTCATAACTTCCAAATGAGTAGGAGGGTGCCACACTGTAATTATATAAATAATAAATAATGAAATTACTTTATGGTGCCAACAAAGTCTTTTATGGTAAATTGACCAATTAATTTTAGGCTCTGTTTGGTAGAGATTTAGAACATTAGTTACACCCTTTGGTTTGCACATGATATTTGTTTATAGTTTTTAAAAATTAATTCCACACTTACTTTTGAAAACTCTATCTAAGGCGAGAAAATTTGGGCTAACTAGTCGTTCTCCCGGATATCCGGCCCGTTGACCAAAACAGTGCATTTTTTTTTTTTTTAACAATTGCCCTTGTTATTTTTTATATTTTAAATAAAAAAAATTCCAAATTGTTTTAAAAAAATTTATAAGTTTTAAATAGAATTTTGAGTTGCGTATTTGGTTACAAGTTGTAAGTTTTTGTATCAAATATCATATGTCACATTAAAAATTCTCTATTCATTTCAAAACTCATTTACTAAACAAAATTTCCATACTCAAATCATAATTCTAAAACTTACAAACTCAAAATACAACTTATATTCTAAAATCATATTTAGAAAACTCTATCAAATACTACCTTAAATTTTCCCGATCTTCCAACAATTGTTTAGAAATATTTTCGTGATACACTTTTTTGTTATCTCTAGCAATTTCGCTTCTATAATTGAGATTTTTTTTTATTTATGTTGGCATTGGTAAGTAGGTTTGTAGGACCTATCTAAATTGTTTGACACGTGGAAGACGCGGGTAAGATCTGTAACTCTCAAGTGTGCTTTCGTGTGTGAAAATAGGAAGGTCACTTCGAGTCCGGATCTTCGGCAGCCTTACTCGGCAGCACTTCCCAGCAGCCCCCAAAACGACGTCGTTTTGGGGTTTTTTTTTTTTTTTTTTTTTTTCCGAACAGAAAGGGGAGGGGAGGGGAAGAAGAGAGAGAGGAAGGGAGAAGAAGAGGGCTTCTCTGAAATGGAAGAACAGATGATGATGTTGAAGATGATAATGTTGAAGATGATGAAGATGTGATGCGTTTTTTCTGCAGATGATCTTGATGATCTTCAATGGATAGATGATGAAGGTGTTGAAGATGATGTTCAAGATGTTCAGATTTTTTTTAGATGATCTGAATATATATGCAAATTTCTGAAAAACAATGGATAGATGATCTTCAAGAATATATATTGATGATCTTCAAAGATTTTTGAACACAAATCTGCATCCAAACTAAAAAAAATTCTGCAGATTTTTCTGCACATATTGAGTATCTTCAAGAAATTTTTTTTATGCAGATTTGAAATCTGATTTTTTTTTACAGATTTACTCACAGATTTTTTTTAGATGATCTGAATATATATGCAGATTTCTGAAAAACAATGGATAGATGATCTTCAAGAATATATATTGATGATCTTCAAAGATTTTTGAACACAAATCTGCATCAAAACTAAAAAAAAATTCTGCAGATTTTTCTGCAGATATTGAGGCCTTGTTTGGGTAACCAATATAAGTGCACTTATTTCATCTTTTTATCTTTTTTGGGTCACATCAATCAACATCTCCTCTCTACTTTTTCTACACATAATACAAGAAAAGTCAAAAAGTACACTTATTTTAAACTTCCCAAACTTGGCCTGAGTATCTTCAAGAAATTTTTTTTATGCAGATTTGAAATCAGATTTTTTTTTACAGATTTACTCACAGATCTGTATTGAAAATATTAATTTAAAATAAAAACGGAACTGAAATGTTGAGGGGAATAATCAATTAAGTTTGAAGAAGTTTGAAGATGATATTGATGTTCAAATTTTATCACAGATCTGCGTTTGATAATCAATTAAGATTGATGTTCAAATTTTGAAGTTTGAAGTTTGAAGATGATGTTCAAATTTTATCAATTAAGATTGATGTTCAAATCTAATCTTGAAGATTTTTTTTTAGCATTTGATGTTCACAGATGTGTATATATAAAAACATATGCATAATATTCACTTAAGCTTACTCATTTTTCTTGTAGATTATTCTACCCATGGAGCCAATAACTCCATTGATCTTTCTGTTTATCTTCACAAACCCTAATTTCAATGATTCAGAGTAGAATCCCCTGCAAAGTTTAGTACCAAAGACAAACCCAAGAAAGTGAACCCCCTCAAAAAAATAAAAATAAAAATAGAAAGCATAAAATAAAAACGAAAAGTGAAAAAGAGAGAAGCACAAATCACGGAAGACAGTTGAATTTGAACAGGCAGAGGAAGAGGAAGGAGGGGTCGCTGTGAGTCAGAGAAAGGAAAGCGATATCAAGATCTCTACAAATCTGGCAAGAGAGAGAGCAGAGTAGAGAGAGAGAAAGAGAGAAAAGGAAGAGAGAGGGGGTTTCTTTTCTTTATCCCTGGAGATTTTTCAGGAGATGAGATCTGAATAATCAATTAAGTTTGAAGATGATATTGGTGATCCGAGCAGCCATGGCGCCGCCACCCCTCTTCTTCTCCCTTCCTCTCCCTCTTCTTCCCCTCCCCTCCCCTTTCTGTTCGAACGAACGAAGAACAAGAAAAAAAAAAAAAAAAAAAAAAAAAGCCCCCAAAACGACGTCGTTTTGGGGGCTGCTGGGAAGGGCTGCCGTATTGGGCGGCCGAGGATCCGGACTCACGAGCCGCGTAAAATGCTCTACTTTAACCACTCGGTGAAGAAGAAAATTAGACTACACAAACACAGACACAAATTGTTTCAAGATGTAAATAATGAAATTATTAATTAATTTAAATTATAATATATATCAAGTGAGTTATTCTTTGTTTTTTAATTATTTAACAAAAAGGTGTCAACATTTTCCTATTTTTAAAGTTTCCGTTATGTTATTAGTCAAAAATGCCATGGGAATAATTGTTAGGGAATTGACTTTCTAATCAGAATTGGTGAGATACAAAAAAAATTAAAGAAATAAATAAACGAATCTAAAAATCACAAATACACAAAAATATAAAAAATTATGTGATTTACTCCATAATAGAGTTACGTCTAAGACTATTGAGTTTTTATTATGATCAAAAAATGATTACAACTCTTTACAATAAAAGAGTCGCTCCCTTCATCTATTTATAAACATAGAAATCAAAGTAACATGAAATTACTAAATAATTATCAGAAAATTACTATTTATAACCCGCTCCCCTTGGGGAGAGGCCTCCAAACCCTCCATTGGATGCTCAATATATAGTATTTATCAAGTTCTATAAAACCCAATAACTTTGACACTAATGAACAATTATCTAGATGCGCAAGGAAAAGTCTATGCACCTAGAAAAATAATTGAAAAATTATTCAAAATTTCAAATCAAAAGTATAGGGTTATATTATAAATGAATTTTGATTTTAGATTTTAAATTATGCTAGTTTTCTATTTTTTTTGGGAATAAATTATACATTGGAAGTCACGTGATATAAAAATATTTTATTATATATAACTCACACTTCTAACACAAATTCAAATCCCAATATAATAATTTATTTTTTATATTATGTGACAGTTATTGTGAAATTTTCTGTCTAATTTCTAACATAAATTAATTTTGAGAATAAATTAAAAAGGCTTGAAACATGAAAGATTAAAGTTTTTTTTTTTTTTTTTCAAGAATACACAAATCAGCCAATGATAGAGTACCACCAAGTCAAAGTAGCATAATATAATTGGGAAAATTTATGAAAACTGTTAAGGATTCTAAATATTTTACTAATTGTTCTACTAAATGTCGCATATAGGTGTGGGATCCTCACCATATGGATCTCATGTAAATCTCACACTTATGTATAAAATATTTTACATCTTTAGCACTATTTCAAATTTGTTGTTAAAGTGAAATCATATAATGTTGGGGAATTGACTGGTAAATCCCCTTTTTTAAACTTATGATCTGAATAGTCCCAAATGTTTTCTTATGCACCACTAAGTCCTCATGTACATTGAATAACAATAATGCCATTGAGTGTAAACTGTGTGAGGGTTTGAGTAATGTGAGGGATGGATCTGATTGGGTGTTACGTTGTTAGACTTTGCAGTGTGGGTTCGAAACCCATAGCGCCCAAACGTGAACATTTTTGTGTGAATAATTTTTTGAGTGAATACTCGACGTGAACCTTACCAACAAATGAAGCTTGGATCATCACAAATGTGGATGACCACGGTGCACCACCAACCTTCAGAAACGTGGGTCAGAAAACAGAAACGTGGGTCAGAAAACAGAAATGTGGATCAGCAAAAACAGAAACGTGGATCAGCTAACAGAAACGTGGGTCAGCAAACAGAAACGTGGATCAGCAACACAGAAACGTGGGTCAGCAAACAGAAACGTGGATGTACATCAAAGAGACGCAAACGTGGATCAGCAAACACTAAGTATCCACAAAAAATTGATAAAGAGCACCGCATCAAACGTGGGTCAGCAAACGTGAGAAAAACGTATAACAAAAACATGAGAGAAACGTGGGCCAACAAAAACAAAACAAAAACATGAGAGAGAGAGAGAGAGAGGGGGGAAGAGAGAGACACCCCAAAACATAGGATCTAACTTGCCAACCTGGCAGAGAAACATATCCCACAAAATATTGAATGAATCCCATAATACAAGCACATGCCATAACAAAAAAGGGCAAATCAGTCTCCCCACATCTCACAAAATTTGAAATGGGACTTTGTTGTCTACTAAACGTGTAAAATAGGACTTTCAAATCCAAAAGATTCAATTTAGGACCATAAAGAGTAACAGTTTGGTACATAGGACTTTCTGATAATTTCCCCTATAATGTTTTCATGCTGACTCTCTATAATATTTTGGCTTTAGCCTCTGTGGTCATGGAAACCCCACATATGCCCTTTTTACCAAAGAAACTTGAAAGAAATCCGCATATATTACTCTTCTAGAAATTGAGAAGATTCTAACAAAGACTCGCTCGGGCTCGCCAGTCGCGACTCGTGACTCGTCCACAGCTCCGTGTGTTAGCCAAGCTACGCGGTCACGCTTACGTGTTCGGTGACCGTTCATTAATTCACACTTCATATACTTTACTTAATATTTTAAAATTGATAAATTAAATATATAAAAAAAAAACCCCTCATTAAAAGTATTACATATTGTTTTGTGTCAAAAATATTGTAAGTTTGAAAAATATTAAATATATCAAATTTTTTTATACAGTAAAATGACAATGATAATTTTACAATTGCGAATTGTTTTGATGAATATTTTAATTTTCAATGAATAAGCATAAATGAAAAAATAATTTAGATTTAAACTGAGCCTCAATAATGTAGTTTTTTGCATATCAATTATTGATTCATTTAGGAATTAGCCACCTAAGACTCAATCCCCCTACCAAATCAGTGTAAATAAATTTAAGAATAATATTTAGAAATCTCTAACATCACTTAGGTTTTGTTTGGTAAAGGCCTTTTTTTTTTTGGGGGGGGGGGGGGGGGGAGTTTAAAATTCACAAAAAAAATAAAATAAGCTAAAATAGTTAATAAGATAAAATGTCACATTAAACCCATAATCATGTTACTTTTTATCTCGCAAAAATTATATTCAAGTATAAAAAAAATCTAATCATCTTTCTAAACATAAATATTTTAACCTACTAAAACAACCAATTTTCTAAATGAGGCCTTAATATAAATGAGTCATATAATTTTGTATACAAATTATATATATAAATTCCATTTTATGATGTTATTTATTTTGTTATTATTTTGCACCATATGACCTCATTCATACTCACTTCCTTATCCCACAAGAAAGCCAAGCTAAGCCAATTTTTGGTCAACTCAACAAGTCTCACTTGCCAACTTGCTAAAACCTATAAATATACAACTCAGCTAATCTCACTTTCCATTCCCTTTGTATTACAAAACACATCCTTTTTTACACCCCCAAAAAACCCTAGACTCCAAGCAAGAAAAAATCCCCCCTCTATTCAATGGTGTATTTAGGCATGAAGAGAGGCAGAGAAGGAGAGCTTGACAGCATAACCACCATGGCCAACTGTCTCATGCTCCTCTCCCGCAGCACTGGAACCATCTCCGATTCCACCACCACCTCCCCCAGCCGCGTCTTCGAGTGCAAGACCTGCAGCCGCCAGTTCCCATCGTTCCAAGCCCTTGGCGGCCATAGGGCTAGCCACAAGAAGCCAAGGTTGATGGGAGCAGGAGACATGAATATAATTACCCAGAGCGCGCCGCCTAAGCCCAAAACCCACGAATGCTCGATATGCGGCCTAGAGTTCGCCATAGGGCAGGCCTTGGGAGGCCACATGAGGCGGCACAGGGCTGCTGCCACCACCACCGCCTTGAGCGAAAGCCATTCTACCGAGCTGTCTTTATCTTCATCACAGTCACAACAACTACCAGTTGTGAAGAAATCAAGTACTAACAGAGTTGTGTGTTTGGATTTGAACTTGACACCTTTGGAAAATGGTTTAGATTTTGTTCCTATGATTCATTGTTATTTATGATAGCAACCACAGAGATATTGAGGCTCAAACTTTATTTTTTTAATTTTTGGATCTTGTGTTTAGATTTAGATTAGGTTTATTTGTTTGTTTCTTTATAGGAAATAAGGATCTCAATGTCAGATTGAGTGTTGCTTTTGTTTGGTTTTTATACTTGTAAAATACTATACTTGCAATATTATACACAAGAGAGATGATTTATTACATTATGATTCATTGTTATTTATGATACCAACCATAGAGATGAGAGTAATTGTGGCTCAATTTCATTTCTTTTATTTATTTTATTTTTTGATCTTGTATTTTAGATTTAGATTAGGTTTTATTTGTTTGTTTGTAGGAAATAAGAATCTCATCACAGATTGACTATGGCTTTGTTTGATGAAAAAGGATTGTTTGTTGTCCAATTCTACGATTGATTTATGTGTAAGTAAAAGAATTGTTGTTTGATCATTATACTTGTAAAATACTATACTTGAAATATACAGAAGAAATTAGTGATTTATTACATTTTGATGAGCCAAGCATGATGTCATAATATTTATATTACTTTTGTTGTTGTTATCAAATGGGTATGTTACAATTCAGATAAAAGCAAAAGGTTTTACCAAGTTAACTAATACCTCCATTTATGTCAAGCTGGTTGACTATTTGATGTGTTATATGCAATTAGGCTGCGACTTGCCTCCAGTCCGGTGGACTGGGGGTCCAGGCCCATTGTGTCCACTTTTAGATCCCTTTTCGATAATTCAAACCGTTTGTATTTTAAGATTTGTTGAGTATATTATTCCTGTAAAAAATTACTTCGATCGGATAACGGATACTATGTATTCAGATCATTTTTTTATGAACCGTTAATTTTCTGACTGTTTATTTTTTTCAGACAAAGATAATCCGAATACAAAATATCTGTTATCCGATCGATGTGTTTTTTTACTAGAATAGTATACTTAACAAACCCTAAAATGTGAACTGTTCTGATTATCGAAAAATGTCCAAAAGTGGACCCAATGGGCCGAACTGGACCGGACTCTCTCAGATCTTGACTGGAGAAACAGTCTGGACCGTGCAATTACACGCCTGATATGTGACTGATGGTTTATTTATTTATTTATTTTAAGATTAGGCTAATTCCAATTAGTTGTAGAAAACACTACTCTAATATGAAGTTGCAATACGAATTGGTTTATTTAATTATTATTTTCAAGATCAGAAGTTGAGCTTTTTTCTTTCAACTGCAAAATGAGTTGTGATGACTCACACAGAGAAGTAGTAGGAATTAATTCAAATTTTAGTAATTAAATTAGATATATTGAAAGGTCTAAATTTTACAAATTTAATCACAGATGTGAGAACAAAAAAAAAATAAAAAATTAAAGAAGAAGAAGAGACCCACACATGTGGAATCCACCTCTTTGTCTCACATATGGGTTTGATTTTGTGAATTTTTTTGGTATTGTTAGTCTTTTCATGTACATAGACAGAGAGAGGTGATCATTTTGTCGAAAAGTGTAAAGATGTAGAAGAAAGTTTAGAAGATAAATAAAAGGAAAATTTGGCTATAAATCCCTTTTATCTTCCTTTCATTGTTAAAAGGACTAAGAAAAAAATTATACTTTCTAAACTCCCTCATAATTATAAAATCTTACATAAAAGACAAAATTTATTATTTAAATATTTTATTAGACTATTATACCCTCAACTAAATTTTCTCACCTTCTCCACCCACTCTCTCCCCACCTTCTCTGTCTTTCTCCTCCCTTTCTTCCTTCTCTAACTCCTTCAAGCTTCAGATCTGGAAGCTTCAGACCTCGCCAACACCGCCGGCGTCCGATCCTCTTCCGCCGCTCCCTCTGGAATCGAGCTTTGATTCAACAGGTTAACGAGAATCACCAGTCGAAGATGCTTGACAATCTCGTCAAGAACGTTGCCTTAATTTGAGAGATCAACAGTAATATATCCAAAGTCATATCTCTCTACTCCGATCTTTCCGTTGATTTCTCCAACAACGTTCAGCAACGACGCGCGATCAACAATGACGACCACGTGGAGAAGAGTGCTGGTGGAGTTGTTTGGTTATACATATTTTTTTAAACACAGATTTGAGTTTTGAATATATGTGTATATATATATATTTGTGTGTATGAGTGTTGTTGAACACATGTATTCTTTTCATTGAGATTTGTGATTGTTGATCGAGTTTTAGAAGTTTTTCTTTTCAATTAGATATGTTGATTTGTTGATTAATTTATTTTGTTTTTGTTTGTTTGTTTGTTTGTTTTTTTTTTTTTTTGGATTTATTTTTGTTGCTTTTGATCTAATTTCATTTGACAGAACCAGAGTAAAATTTTACTTTGGTTCTATTGCTCTGTTTTTTGTTTCAAATAATGAGAGTAAAATTTTACTCTTATTTTATTGCTCTGTTTTTTGTTTGAGAGAATTAGAGTAAAATTTTACTCTGGTGTTAGAATGACAGTAAAATTTTACTATCAAGAGGTGGTCATTGCCAAACACTTCAACCGCCACAAACACTGCCTTCGCTTTTTTACTTTTGTGCAGAGTAACATTTTAATTTTAGCTTCAAAGTCTCACAATTTACTCGTTTTTCACAGTAAAATTTTACTTTTATACAGAGTAAAATTTTACTTTTGTGTAAAGTCTAACATTTTACTAATTTTTCAGAGTAAAATTTTACTTTTAGCTTCAAAGTCTCACAGTTTACTCGTTTTTCAGAGTAAAATTTTACTTTTATACAGAGTAAAATTTTACTTTTAGTTTCAGAGTGTAAAATTTTACTCTGAAATACACAGTGAAGATGACTTAATAAGAGAGTTGATAGATATGAAGGTAATATAGCAAAAGAAACAAGTTTTAAAATATTAGGGGGTTTTGAAAGTACTTATATAATTCTTGTCTTTTTGAAAGACAAATTAGATAGTGAGGGGACTATCACCAAATCCCCCTAAATAAAACAAAGTTAAGTTCTTGAGAAGTACTATTTCTGAGAAGCTGTTTGCGACCTTTGAGTTGTACATCATCTCTTATATGGACCGTGATTGGTAGCTCGAAAATCAGCCCCCCGAATTGCCTGAAACCCCCAAAACGACGTCGTTTTGGAGGTTTTTCATATTCTCTTACCGGTAAGATAATATTTCGGGTTATTCGCGCTCTACATATTCGCGCTCTCGCGCATTTCCCATAATGTTTTACTTATCATCTTCACAGACATATTCCATTGAGTTTTATTTGAGGTTTGTTAGCATCCACTCCATAGCAATATTAGGGGTGTAAAAAATTTTATTAAAATTTTTACTAATTATTCACATAGATATGGAACTCATACTCAAATGAATGTTTGGCAAAAGATTTGATAAAATATTTAGAGTTTCTAACATTTCTGTCTACTATATTCTGCTAACATTCAGAAATCAATCATGAGTTTTTAAATGGATATATCTTTGGTTTAACTTTCAAAATTTATTTTTTTAATTTGTTTTGAAAAATAAAATAAAGTTTGACGAAATAAATATCAAAAGTTATTTTTACCCTCCATAAAATAAAATAAAGAGAAAGCCATATAATGTTTTTAATTTTTTTTATTAAATTAGTTTTTAATTTTATTTTTTTAATAAAAGGGTAGATTTTGAAGATGAAACCAGAAGAGTGCACGGAATTCCATATATGAAACAAGCCGCATGCAAACTGACTAGTACTTGATGTCAAAGTTTGTCATGCGATTTGGATAAGTCATCAAAGTTCCAGAACGAGCTGGTGAAATTTTCACCCGAAAAATCAAAGAAAATTATTATTTTTTAATGCCCAAATTAGTCACATTAATTATAGATTTGAATAGAGAAATGTAATAGAACATCAAAAATGTGCACTGTATGAAAATGGTTAGTACTACTTTGGGTAAATAAATAAATAACCTATTAGTGATGAAAAAAATTATAAAAAATTAATAAATATTAATAATTATAATTATTTTTATTAATGTGCAATAATTTTATAAAAGGATAATACTTGAGGCCCCCTTTTGGGGCACCCCCTCACCCCCTTTTGCCATGTGTCAGGGGGTGATTAGACATGTAGGAAAGGTGACCAATGAGAGAAGAGAGGGGGTCAAAAGGGGGTGAGAAAAAGGGGGTCTAAATCACCACCCTTTATAAAATTATCACTAATGGTAATTTTCTCTTATCGTTTTCTATTGTTGGGGTGACAATAGAAAAAAATTGTGTGGATAGAAAGAGAGACAGATGTTCTTAATTCAAGATTTTGATGTGACTCGATCATTTAGATTTTTTAATCTGTTGTTTAAGGTGATTTTTTATAAACTTAAAATTGAAAATTGAATATATAAAAATTGAATGCTAAATTTTTTAAACTGAAAAGCTAAGGTGCCGTTTGGTAACATTTACGTTTTCAGTTTTCTGTTTATATTTACAAAAATTTGAAAAACTCAAATAAAAACTTGTTTGGTAAAATTTTTTATTTATAAATCAGTGGTCTCAGTTTATAAATTTGGCCAAAAAATGAAAACACAAAAAATGTGTTTCCATTTTGAGTTTTCAGTTTTTTTTTTTTTTACCACCCAATACTAGCCACCACCCCGCCACCATTTTCCACTACCGTCTTCCGCCACCACCACCCACCACCCACCACCCCACCACCACCTGCCGCCACCACTTACCACCCACCTGCCACCACCACCCGCCACCACCCACCCACCACCACCCACCAGCCACCTCCAGCCACCACCCACCTGCCACCCACTCGCCACTACCACCCACCCCTCGCCACCACCACCACCACCACCACCTACTGCCCACCTACTATTCACCCGCCACTATCATCCACCGCCCGCCACCTACTTGTCACCACCGTTCACCACCCACCTGCCACCACCATCTACCACATGCCGCCACCCACCACCACCACCCACCTGCCAGCCACCCGCCATCACCACCCACTACCCACCGCCACCACCACCACCACCACCACCATCACCCACCACCCACCCGCCACTCACCTGCCACCGCACCCACCACCCACTACCCACTACCACCACCACCACCACCACCACCATCATCACCCACCACCCACCTGCCACCACCACCCACCACCACCCACCACCACCACCACCACCCACTCGCTACCACCTACCACCCGCCACCGTCACCCACCCACCCACCCACCCACCACCCGCCACCTACCTGCCACCACCCACAACCACCCGCCATCCGCTACCCACCTGTCGCCACCACCCACTACCCATCACCACCCACTTGCTACCACCCGCCACCGTCACCTACCTACCCACCACCACCACCCGTCACCTACCCGCTACCACCCACTACCACCCACCTGCCACCACCACCCGCCACCACTACCCACTCGCTACCACTCACCACCCGCCACCGTCACCCACCCACCCACCCACCCACCATCACCACCCACCACTCACCCGCTACCAGCCACCACCACCCGTCATCCGCCACCAACCCGCCACCCACCACCACCACCCACTCGCTACTACCCACCACCCGCCACCGTCACCCACCCACTCACCAACCCACCACCACCACCCGCTACCAACTACCACCACCCGCCATTCGCCACCAATCTACCACCACCACCCACCACCCGCCACCACCACTACCCACTCGCTACCACCCACCACCCGCCACCGTCACCCACCCACCCACTGCCACCACCCACCGCCACCCGCCATCCGCCACTTACCTGCCACCACCACTCGCCACCACTACCCACCACCACTACCCACCACCCGCCACCACAACCGCCACCACCCACGCACTGCCACCCATCACCCGCCACCGTCACCGTCACCCACCCACCCACCCACCCACCCACCACCACCAGCTACCTACCACCCACCGTCACCACTTTCCACCACCGTCTTCCACCGCCACTTGCCATTTCTCACTCTTTTTTATATTTTTAAATTTTTTTAAACATTTTGTCAATTACCAAACGCGTTTGTAGTTTATGTTTTTCTAAAAATAAACAAAAATAAACAAAAGCCAGTTTATAAAATTTTTGTAAATATAAACTGAAAACGTAAACGTTACCAAACACACCCTAAGTGTTGAATTAAAAATTAGTTGTTTGATATGTATAAGAACAAATTTAAAATTTATTATTTTTAAATTCTATATTTAATTTTTATATTGTGATGGTGGTAGTAATGGCAAGGGTAACGGTAGTGTTAATGGTGGTGGTGATAGTATTGATAGCGGTAGCGGTAGCGGTAGCGATGGTGGTAATAATAAAACAATGTTGGTGCTTATGGAAAAAATAACAATAGTGATAAAAGTAGTGGTGGTATGATGATGATAACGGTGGCAGTGGCAGTGACAGTGTCAGTGATAGTGGCAGTTGCGTTAGTATGGTGGTGGTAGTGATGGGGCTTAAAACTTGGTTTGATTTTGATTTTTAACTTAAAATTTTAAGTAATATCAATTGTAGTTATCAAAACAGATTTAATTGATTATTATTTAATACATTCAATTTTAAGTATTTAATCATTTTATCAAACACTCCCCAAGACTTATCAGGAAAATTTCTAAGGTTTCATTTTGATGTGTAGCCTAAGATTTCAAAAATAATATTGTTTTGCCAAAAACCAATTTCTAATGCTTTTATTTTTATTGTTTTGGAAAAAGAAAAGCTATATAGAGACCTTAATAGTGAAAAAGAAAAAGAAATTAAAACACCCCTCTAAAAATCTTGAAAGGATATGTAAAGTTATTCTAGTGGCACAGAAACCAATTATAAACCATACACAACGCTCTCAAATTTATGTGGATCCATCTCATGTAAAAATGTTATATTTAATTTGGAAAAAATATTTTGTAGCTCGAATTTGTTTGGCCTGAATAATTTAAATGTATTAAAATGAAATCGTTTTACATCTAAAATAATGTCGTTTCGAGACATTCGAGCCATTCGAACCATAAAATTTCGGGTCACCTAGCACTTATATTAATTTTGGGATTGATTTTTATATTTTTAAATTTTTTTTATCAGCTATGTATGAACTATTAATTGGATAATTAGGGAATAAGTACTGGCTTAGTGGGCCAACATATCAAATGGGTACGTGTTACTCTTTGGAGGCCCAGCTTACATGGGTAATAGAGATTTTGATTTATTTATTTATTTTTAGATAGAAGATTTTGATTTAATTGAACATTGAAGGTTAGGGTAATATTTGATGATGTATCATTTTTTTAAAGCTTATGATTAACTTTTTCTAAAAAAAATTAAATTTTAACCCTATTTTTTAGTAAGCAAATAGGATGGTTCTTTTATCATAGAGTAAAATTATATAGAATAAATTGTTACCCGACACTTTAATCATCTTTTTTGAATTTTAAGCAATAAGGTTATTTAATGAAACTTTTTTTTTAATCAAAAAAATTAAAAATTTGTGGAAGTAACATAATGTGCAAAAAGTACATTCAGATTACATCAATAAAACAGAAGTGACAAGATAAGGAATATCATTATTAGAGAATATATCGCAACTAGTGAAATTTAAAATTATGCAATGTTATACATTATGGATTGATTATGTTTCGCTCTAAAAACTTTAGTGATGTAATTGACCTATCATCCTCACAAATGGACAAAAATAAATTGACAAAAAATAATAAATAAATAAATAAATATAAATGAGAAGGCCTTAGCATATTTGTCAAACTTAATTAAGGTTGTGATGACAACACCTTGACTATAATATATGCCACAACCCAACAAAAGTTAATTGAAAAAAAAACACACTAAGAAGAGGCATTTCATGACAGGTACTCACTACTTTCACATTCAATGGATAATTGTGTATATTCTATGGATTAGTTTCAACCAAAAAAGTACTATAGAGATAAAGGTAACAAAAAGGAGGGGAGAGGGGATAGATTGGGAGCTACTCTGGTTGGTGACCTTTTGCAAATGTTAAAACAATTGTTAAGTTATATTTATTGTATTATTAAATTCTCTTTCATTTTTCTTCTAAGAAAAAAATAAGTACACATCCATTTATATTTTCAAATACATTTATAGAGAGTGAGTGTATGGACATCACATATATGTGTGAGGGCTCCATGCATCCACTCTCTCCATGAGTGCGTGTTTAGAAGTATAAATAAACGTTTTTATAGGTTTAGAATTTTATTTTTTTGGTTAAAAAGGAAATTCATAGATTAAAAGGTAGAAATAGAGTTGGATTTGGGATATGAAATCCCTTGCAAGTCTTTAAGTAGTAAATCAGCAATACACAAAGGGAAGGAAGACAACACATGAAAATCATATCCTTTGAGCCCAAATTAGCCAGAGCATCTATCTGCACAAGTGTTTGCTTTTCGATAAATGTAAATTGTCTCTAAAAAGGCTCTTACATTGTGACATTAAAGGGTGGTTTGGCATCACCTAATAAGTACATATTTTTTATTTTTTATTTTTTTGGATCATATCACCTCTCTATTTTTTTGCATATTCTTTCGTAAAAAGTAAAAAAATGCACTTATTTAGATCATCACATCAATTTCAAAAATTAACATTTAGAATCCTACCAAGAAATTAAAAGAATGTGCAATTAATAGTTGATAAGAATTCTAATCCCTAATTTGGGAGTATGTATTATGACAGGATTCAATCCACAACATTCAATTCTTCATCGTGAGGTAGACAATGATATATAAAATTTGTGATGTGTATAAATAATTTAAAAGTCTGTTTCTTGTAAAAGTCTTCTTGGGTGGGCTTCTAAACAATGGGCTCTCTTTAGACTTATGACATCCAATGTCTTGAAAATAAAAAAATTAAAAATCTTAGATCACCACCAGTCTAATTAGAATAATGTGATATGTACTAATTGGTGTATTAACTAATATATTAATTGATGGTGTGACATAATTTAAAAAAAATTTAGAATTTGTAATGTGATTAATGAGTGGAGTCAATAATAATGTCATAACTAATATTGATACACTAGTTAGTATACTAATTAGTGTATGTAGCGTCACCGGTCTAATTATGTGTGTGTATGAACACAAATTAAAAAGGTAATGTTATACAAACAATAGATTCATACATAATAATGTGATTTATTATAAATTTTTTATTTTAAATTAAAATATTAAAAAAGATAAATTTATTTATAATAATGATAATGTCGCATTATTTTTGTCAATTTTTTTATATAAATTTTATGTATGAATAGAATTTTTCAATTCAAAATTTCATATTATTGCATTGTCAGTTATTCATTAAATCAACAATGATTCATACCATTAAAAAAAAGATTACTAATAGCACTAATACATTGAGAATGTCAAAAAAAAAAAAAAAAAAAAGGCATAGGCAGTGGGCGGGGCCACTGCCACATCATTAATGATGCTATTAAAGATCATTTTTAGTGCTCTCAATTATTTTTCCTCATTAAATAAAAATCTAATTGCTACTACTTTTCACATTATGCCTCCGTTTGGGACGTGGGTTGATTTTTTGGCTTTTTGATTTTTTTAACTATGTTAGCCTGGGTTAAAAAACTTGATTTGGGAAGGACTTTTTGACTTTTTGAGCTTTTTTTATGAGAGAAGAGTTTTTATGAGAGAAGAGTGTAATGATTATGTATTGAATGTGATGTTTTGTTTATTGTGACTAAAATAGTCTATTTTGTCTTTTGTGATTAAAATAGTCACAAAAACCGTTACCAAACTAAGCCTATTGGCATCAAAATTAGAGCAGTCTTTGCAGTATACGTGTCATGCGATACTATTAGACTTCCAAAGCCATCTCATCATCGTTCAAATAGCTGACTCGTGAGATATTCTCGGCGCTTGCGTGCAAAATGAACGGCTATGATCCTATTCCTGTTCAGGTCAAATGCTATACCAAACACAGCCTTATTTTTTCTGTCACGTGTGAATGTATGATTCACATAAATCAGAGTACTTATTAATTACAATTTTAATTTTTTTTCATAATTAATAATAAGAAGATAATAATAATTTTTAAATTAATATTAAGTATAAAATTTAAATAAATTTTTACAAAAGTATTTCACACAAAATTTTATAATTAATTTTGAATAAAATAGAAAAGAAAGTATTACATGTAACTGGTGTATCATAGATAATATAAAAAAGTCATATATTTAAATCTTAAAATAAATTATATAATGATAAGATAAATTAAATTTTTACAAAATTTGAGTAGAAATTTTATATAATAATAATATCACGTCATCATTAACATATGATATCACCAACCAATAGAAAGCAACATATAAAAAGTGAACTCCACATGTAAATATAACGAACACTCCAGTAACTTTTACATATATATAGTGAGATTAATTATGTTTGCATATCAATAATGATGGATATTGCCTTTATATTGAGATTTTTTCACAAATTTTTCATAGTGTGTGCCTATGTTTGGGAAGTGAGTTTTGGGACTTTTTTTGGGCTAAAATAGTCACAAAAAATAAAATAGACTTTTTAGCTAAAGAAGACAAAACATCATATCAAATCTATAATCATTACATTTTTTCTCTCACAAAAAAGTCAAAAAAGCCAAAAGTCATTCTCAAACCAGGCTTTTTAGCCCCAGGCTAAAATAACCAAAAAAGCCAAAAAACCAACCCACTTCCCAAACGAAGCCTGTTTGGTTTGTATTTTGAGATAAATTTTCAAAAAAAAAATTTGAGAAGAGAGTTTAGAATTTTTTTTGATTTGTTTAGTTGTATATTTTAAAAATAGTTTAAAAGTTTGGGATGATTTGATATTTTGTTATATTGAGTAGATATGTATGCGAGAAAGAGATTGTGAAGGAGAGATGAGAGAGAAAAAGTTATTGATTGATATGTAATAGAAAGATATAAGTAATTTTAGAATTTTTTTGAGAAAATTTGTAACCAAACATGTTTTTTGAAATTTTTTTCCAAAAACATGTTTCAAAATACAAACCGAACACACTTACATAAAAAAATTGTTGTTGTCCCTTCATTTTCAATAAAACAATTACTATTATTCTCATAAATTTAAAAATACTATTGATATTTTATTCTAAATATTATTTTTATTTAAAGTTTTATTTATATACATAAAAAAAAAATGTAAATCCAAAACTCAAAAGGGCACGTGTCTCTATATAGGTCCACCACGTAGTGCCTGTTTGGCAGAGCTTAATTACAGCTTATTTCAGCTTTCAGCTTAATTTAAGCTATTTTGATGTGTTTGGTTTAGCTTATAGATTATAGCTTATAGCTTATAACTTTTTGGAAGTCAGAAATCAGCTTATTCTTTGAGTGGGGCAGGAGATACTTTAAGAATAAGCTGGAAATCAGCTTATGGTCATAGTTATAAGCTATAAGCTGTTTAAGCATAAGCTATAAGCACACTCCCACAGCTCTACCAAACAGGGCCGTAGTCACATGATATGGTGGTGTGAACTTTACATCTCCCGTAAGAAGAAATTGTTGTAATTACAGCAATGCTACGTCTCATTAAAAGTGGTGTTCTAAAGCATCACTAATAAGTTGGCATTCATTTTTAATCCAAAAAAAAAAAAACCAAGGCACAAAAATATTGTAGCAGTGGGCCACATCATTAGTGATAATATTAATTAGTACTCCCACTCATTTTCCATTGTAATTATTATCGTACTTATTTGTGTTAAGATACCAATAAAATTATTAAATTATTAATTAGAATAATGTTAGAAATCTCAAAAATTCTATTAAAATTATTATTACATATTTCACATAGGTGTGAGACCCATACGAACCCACATTGTGTGGGTCTCACACCCATGTAAGATATTTGATACAAATTTTAGTAAAATTTTTAGGGTCTCTAAGATATTTGTTGTTATCTAGTTTGGGATATCCTAAAAAAGTGCACTTTTTGACTTATTGGTGGGTTTGGGTTGGGTTTGATGTGATGTGTTAGAGAGGTGATGTGATTTAAATAAGATGATGTGACTTAAATAAGATAGTAACTTTTTGACTTTTTAACTTATTTAATACATGCCAAACTAGCCCTAAATTCTATTGTCTAGATTAATTACTAACTAGTTAGAGCATCACTTTGAAATAACTTCTCGAGCTATAGATCAATCGTAAAGGGAGTGTTGGCCAGTCGAACCTGACTTCCAAATTAATAAAAATCTACTAATTACATGAGAATTTCTTTAAAATCCAATGAATTATTAAATCTATTTTAGCTAGTGGTCCATTTGTGAATTCACTCCCCCAACACCAATCCCAACCCCAACCCCAACCCCAACCCCAACCGGATCATGATTGAGACCCCCTCCAATCACCACCCCCCACCACCCCCACACACACGTGGCGGGTGATGATTGGAGGAGAAGGAAAAAAAAGAAAAAGAAAAAGAAAAACTGGCCAATCATGTTAAGAGGGGGTCAAAGGGGGTGAGAGAGAAAGGGGGGTCCGGAACATTATTGTTAAAAAGATTACAGATTGATGATGACAAATATTCTCATAAATGCATTCATTATCTAATTGCTCTTTCTTATCAAATTCCACATTTACATTGATTTGTTTTACAAGGGCTTTTGCCTATGAGTTCTATAATTATAGCTTTGTTAACACAAGCTATTAAGATAATACTAATTCAGCAATACTAGGTATCATGAAAAAACTTTCATGAAAATGATCATGAAAGATTTATGACCCTTGAATTACACTTAAAATAAAACAACACACACTAATTAAGATAATCCAAGGGTCATAAATATTTCATGATCATTTTCATGAAAAAATTTTCATGATCCTTAGCTTTTCTCATACTAATTAGGGTGCCCAAACCAACTTTGAAAGTTCCCCTAATCTCGTGTAATCTCCTACCAAGAGCAAAAAGGTGTTGAGGTATTTCTCTTCCAGATGAAAGTACTAAAATACCTTATTGGGATTAATAATCTCCATGTCTTCTAACTTCTTTATCTTAAAGAAAAAGAAATATTGGGATGCAGGTTGACTTTTTGGCTTTTTAACTTTTTGACTATTTTAACTTGAGGCTAAAAAGTCTCGTTTGAGGTAGGCTTTTTGACTTTTGTGAAAGAAAAAATAAAATGATTTGATTTGGATGTGTCATTTTGTCTTGTTAAGTTAAAAAGTTTATTTTGTCTTTTTGTAACTATTTTAACAAAAAAATCTCATTTTAACTTGTGTCAAACAAAGGCATAATATACATATTTTTGGTACATTGGAGGGGAGAGGGAAAAGGAAATGGAGTTATTTATGACAAAACTTGAACTCTGGAAGAAAGTGAAAAAGTTTTGATTAATTAGATTAATCTTAATTAATTTTAAACATAATTATTACTTGTTCCATATTTCACTCTATAAAAACATCTAAATGTGGTATATAATATTTTGATACGGTTCAACTTTTCTTAAGTTTAACAAATAGTTTGGGATACAGGAAAAAAGTTAAAAAATCAAAAGATTATTCAAAAAGTTAAAATGTTATTATTATTCACAAAAAAAAAAAAATTAATTTTACATTTAATTATTACAACTGGTGCCTGTCTCCCCACAGATTTTGCTGACTTTTGGGAAAAATTGCACAGGCGGAGTGCACAAATAACGTTGTGCTGTTCGGCCCATGGAGGCCCATCACGGGTCTCGTTTTGATAATCTGAATTGTCAATATGTAAAACTCGTCGAATAACATGTCTGTAAAAAAATCACATTAATCGGATATCGATAACTACATGATCAAATTAGTTTTGTATGAAAAATGGATGGTGTTATAGTTAACGGTTGACAAAAAATAACACAATCAGATAGCTATCAATATCCGATCAACGTGCTTTTTTATAAGCATATAGTACTTGACAAGTTCTACACATTAACGGTTCTGATTAGCAAAATGGGACCTGTGGTGGGCTCTCATGGGCCGAGCAACACAGTCCAATTCAAGTATGAAAATGAGGCAACCATTTCCTATCTCCTAATCAGCCCACTACTCTGCCCAGACTGTACGGGCTACTTCACTAACTTTTTCTATACACTTATTTATATAATTTTTTAATACATATTTTTTGATAAAAAATCAAAAAGTTAACCCAAACATCCATCTTTTTTTCTCAACTTTTTAGTCTCAAAAAAAAAAAAAAGTGCACTCATTTAGGACACTCCAAAATATGAATTTGAGAGAATTGCTTAGGTTTATGAGATTCATCATATGTTTCGTTTTGATGATTTGAGCTATTCATTTTGTAATGTCCTCCATTTATATTATTCATGAAATAGATCGATATGATAATCGTTATTTTTCATTTTTTGTATTTCTTTTAAGAAAATGAATAATTTGTTTTTTAAAATACACTTATCTATTTTATTGTAATCTTTTCACAAGGTGTATAAGACGTGACATGTAACAAATGAGAAAGAAAAATGTTCCAAAACTCTAAACAACGAACTCTAAAGGAGCTTTAATCAATGAATCTCACTTACTAATGTGATGGTTTAGACTGTATTTTTTTCTT
>CM069903.1:160994876-161235235 GCA_036172215.1 Camellia granthamiana | reverse complement strand
GGGAATAAGTACTGGCTTAGTGGGCCAACATATCAAATGGGTACGTGTTACTCTTTGGAGGCCCAGCTTACATGGGTAATAGAGATTTTGATTTATTTATTTATTTTTAGATAGAAGATTTTGATTTAATTGAACATTGAAGGTTAGGGTAATATTTGATGATGTATCATTTTTTTTAAAGCTTATGATTAACTTTTTCTAAAAAAAATTAAATTTTTAACCCTATTTTTTAGTAAGCAAATAGGATGGTTCTTTTATCATAGAGTAAAATTATATAGAATAAATTGTTACCCGACACTTTAAACATCTTTTTGAATTTTAAGCAATAAGGTTATTTAATGAAACTTTTTTTTTAATCAAAAAAATTAAAATTTGTGGAAGTAACATAATGTGCAAAAAGTACATTCAGATTACATCAATAAAACAAAAGTGACAAGATAAGGAATATCATTATTAGAGAATATATCCCAACTAGTGAAATTTAAAATTATGCAATGTTATACATTATGGATTGATTATGTTTCGCTCTAAAAACTTTAGTGATGTAATTGACCTATCATCCTCACAAATGGACAAAAAATAAATTGACAAAAAATAATAAATAAATAAATAAATATAAATGAGAAGGCCTTAGCATATTTGTCAAACTTAATCAAGCTTGTGATGACAACACTTGACTATAATATATGCCACAACCCCAACAAAAGTTAATTGAAAAAAAAAACACACTAAGAAGAGGCATTTCATGAGAGGTACTCACTACTTTCACATTCAATGGATAATTGTGTATATCCTATGGATTAGTTTCAACCAAAAAAGTACTATAGAGATAAAGGTAACAAAAAGGAGGGGAGAGGGGATAGATTGGGAGCTACTCTGGTTGGTGACCTTTTGCAAATGTTAAAACAATTGTTAAGTTATATTTATTGTATTATTAAATTCTCTTTCATTTTTCTTCTAAGAAAAAAATAAGTACACATCCATTTATATTTTCAAATACATTTATAGAGAGTGAGTGTATGGACATCACATATATGTGTGAGGGCTCCATGCACCCACTCTCTCCATGAGTGCGTGTTTAGAAGTATAAATAAACGTTTTTTGTAGGTTTAGAATTTTATTTTTTTGGTTAAAAAGGAAATTCATAGATTAAAAGGTAGAAATAGAGTTGGATTTGGGATATGAAATCCCTTGCAAGTCTTTAAGTAGTAAATCAGCAATACACAAAGGGAAGGAAGACAACACATGAAAATCATCCTTTGAGCCCAAATTAGCCAGAGCATCTATCTGCACAAGTGTTTGCTTTTCGATAAATGTAAATAGTCTCTAAAAAGGCTCTTACATTGTGACATTAAAGGGTGGTTTGGCATCACCTAATAAGTACATATTTTTTATTTTTTTGGATCATATCACCTCTCTATTTTTTTGCATATTCTTTCGTAAAAAGTAAAAAAATGCACTTATTTAGATCATCACATCAATTTCAAAAATTAAAATTTAGAATCCTACCAAGAAATTAAAAGAATGTGCAATTAATAGTTGATAAGAATTCTAATCCCTAATTTGGGAGTATGTATTATGACAGGATTCAATCCACAACATTCAATTCTTCATCGTGAGGTAGACAATGAGATATAAAATTTGTGATGTGTATAAATAATTTAAAAGTCTGTTTCTTGTAAAAGTCTTCTTGGGTGGGCTTCTAAACAATGGGCTCTCTTTAGACTTATGACATCCAATGTCTTGAAAATAAAAAATTAAAAAAATAAAAAATCTTAGATCACCACCAGTCTAATTAGAATAATGTGATATGTATTAATTGGTGTACTAACTAGTATATTAATTGATGGTGTGACACAATTTAAAAAAATTTTAGAATTTGTAATGTGATTAATGAGTGGAGTCAATAATAATGTCATAACTAATATTGATACACTAGTTAGTATATTAATTAGTGTATGTAGCACCACCGGTCTAATTATGTGTGTGTATGAACACAAATTAAAAAGGTAATGTTATACAAACAATAGATTCATACATAATAATGTGATTTGTTATAAATTTTTTATTTTAAATTAAAATATTAAAAAAGATAAATTTATTTATAATAATGATAATGTCGCATTATTTTTGTCAATTTTTTTATATAAATTTTATGTATGAATAGAATTTTTCAATTCAAAATTTCATATTATTGCATTGTCAGTTATTCGTTAAAGGAAAATGAGTGGGAGCACTAATTAGTGCTCCCACTAATTAGGTGGCAGTGGGTCCCACCAGTAATGATGTGATGTTTTGGTCTTGGAGTTATATCTTTTTTTTTTTTTTTACTTTTTTAATGTATTAGTGCTATTAGTGGTGGTGTTTTTAGTGGGATGAATCATTGTTGTTCATTAAATCAACAATGATTCATACCATTAAAAAAAAAATTACTAATAGCACTAATACATTGAGAATGTCAAAAAAAAAAAAAAAGGCATAGGCAGTGGGCGGGGCCACTGCCACATCATTAATGATGCTATTAAAGATCATTTTTAGTGCTCTCAATTATTTTTCCTCATTAAATAAAAATCTAATTGCTACTACTTTTCACATTATGCCTCCGTTTAGGACGTGGGTTGATTTTTTGGCTTTTTGAATTTTTTAGCTATGTTAGCCTTGGTTAAAAAATTTGATTTGGGAAGGGTTTTTTGACTTTTTGAGCTTTTTTTATGGGAGAAGAGTGTAATGATTATATATTGGATGTAATGTTTTATTTATTGTGACTAAAATAGTCTATTTTATCTTTTGTGACTAAAATAGCCATAAAAACCGTTACCAAACGAAGCCTATTGGCATCAAAATTAGAGCAGTCTTTGCAGTATACGTGTCATGCGATACTATTAGACTTCCAAAGCCATCTCGTCATCGTTCAAATAGCTGACTCGTGAGATATTCTCGGCGCTTGCGTGCAAAATAAACGGCTGTGATCCTATTCCTGTTCCGGTCAAATGCCATAGCAAGCACAGCCTTATTTTTTCTGTCACGTGTGAATGTATGATTCACATAAATCAGAAGGGTACTTATTAATTATAATTTTAATTTTTTTTCATAATTAATAATAAGAAGATAATAATAATTTTTAAATTAATATTAAGTATAAAATTTAAATAAATTTTTACAAAAGTATTTCACATAAAATTTTATAATTAATTTTGAATAAAATAGAAAAGAAAGTATTGTATGTAACTGGTGTGTCATAGATAATATAAAAAAGTCATATATTTAAATCTTAAAATAAATTATATAATGGTAAGATAAATTAAATTTTTACAAAATTTGAGTAGAAATTTTATATAATAATAATATCACATCATCATTAACATATGATATCATCAACCAATAGTAAAGCAATATATAAAAAGTGAACTCCACATGTAAATATAACGAACACTCTAGTAACTTTTACATATATATAGTGAGATTAATTATGTTTGCATATCAATAATGATGGATATTGCCTTTATATTGAGATTTTTTCACAAATTTTTTATAGTGTGTGCCTATGTTTGGGAAGTGAGTTTTGGGATTTTTTTTGGCTAAAATAGTCACAAAAAATAAAATAGGCTTTTTAGCTAAATAAGACAAAACATCATATCCAATCCATATTCATTACATTTTTTCTCTCACAAAAAAGTCAAAAGTCCTTCCCAAACTAGGCTTTTTAGCCCCAGGCTAAAATAACCAAAAAAACCAAAAAACCAACCCACTTCCCAAACGAAGCCTGTTTGGTTTGTATTTTGAGATAAATTTTCAAAAAAAAATTTTGAGAAGAGAGTTTAGAATTTTTTTTGATTTGTTTAGTTGTATATTTTGAAAATAGTTTAAAAGTTTGGGATGATTTGATATTTTGTTATATTGAGTAGATATGTATGCGAGAAAGAGTGATTGTGAAGGAGAGATGAGAGAGAAAAAGTTATTGATTGATATGTAATAGAAAGATATAAGTAATTTTAGAATTTTTTTGAGAAAATTTGTAACCAAACATGTTTTTTGAATTTTTTTTCCAAAAACATGTTTCAAAATACAAACCGAACACACTTACATAAAAAAATTGTTGTTGTCCCTTCATTTTCAATAAAACAATCACTATTATTCTCATAAATTTAAAAATACTATTGACATTTTATTCTAAATATTATTTTTATTTAAAGTTTTATTTATATACATAAAAAAAAATGTAAATCCAAAACTCAAGAGGGCACGTGTCTCTATATAGGTCCACCACGTAGTCACATGATATGGTGGTGTGAACTTTACATCTCCTGTAAGAAGAAATTGTTGTAATTACAGCAATGCTACATCTCATTAAAAGTGGTGTTCTAAAGAATCACTAACAAATTGGCATTCATTTTTAACTCCAAAAAAAAAAAAACCAAGGCACAAAAATATTGTGGCAGTGGGCCACATCATTAGTGATAATATTAATTAGTACTCCAACTCATTTTCTATTGTAATTATTATCGTACTTATTTGTGTTAAGATACCAATAAAATTATTAAATTATTAATTAGAATAATGTTAGAAATCTCAAAAATTCTATTAAAATTATTATTACATATTTCATATAGGTGTGGGACCCATACGAACCCACATTGTGTGGGTCTCACACCCATGTAAGATATTTGATACAAATTTTAGTAAAATTTTTAGGGTCTCTAAGATATTTGTTGTTATCTCTTAAAATAATAAACTTAAAAATAATAAATTCTATTGTCTAGATTAATTACTAACTAGTTAGAGCATCACTTTGAAATAACTTCTCAAGCTATAGATCAATCGTAAAGGGAGTGTTGGCCAGTCGAACCTGACTTCCAAATTAATAAAAATCTACTAATTACATGAGAATTTCTTTAAAATCCAATGAATTATTAAATCTATTTTAGCTAGTGGTCCATTGTGAATTCACTCCCCCAACCCCAACCCCCTCAATAATTTTGGGTATGTTTGGTTTATATTTGGGAGATGAATTGTAGAAAAAAATTTCTAAAAAATGGTTTGGTTTGAGTTTTTCTCAAAAAATTCTCAAAATCACTTTCTTTCTCTTACACATCAATCAATCACTTTTTCTCTCTCCTCTCTCCTTCTCAATCATTTTTTCTCTCACACACATCTACTCAAATTCTCTCAAAATATCAAATCATTCCAAACTCCAAAAAAAAACCATTCTCCCAAAATATACAACTAAACAAACCAAAAAAATTTATAAACTCTCTTCCCAAATTTTTTTTCAAAAACGACTCTCCCAAAAATAAACCAAACAAACCCTTTATCTTTTGTTTTGTTTGTAACGATGTTAATTTATATAACTCAAATTTAAATCACAAAAATAAAATGGATAATATTTGTCATCCTACCCAATCAAAATTTTAAAAATAGTCTTGTTATACAACATTTAAAAAGATTACAGATTGATGATGACAAATATTCTCATAAATGCATTCATTATCTAATTGCTCTTTCTTATCAAATTCCGCATTTACATTGATTTGTTTTACAAGGGCTTTTGCCTATGAGTTCTATAATTATAGCTTTGTTAACGCAAGCTATTAAGATAATACTAATTAGGGTGCTCAAACCAACTTTGAAAGCTCCCCTAATCTAGTGTAATCTCCTACCAAGAGCAAAAAGGTGTTGAGGTATTTCTCTTTCAGATGAAAGTACTAAAATACCTTATTGGGATTAATAATCTCCATGTCTTCTAACTTCTTTATCTTAATAAAAAAATATATATATATACATATATATTGGGATGCGGGTTGACTTTTTGGCTTTTTAACTTTTTGCTCGTTTGGGAACATGCTATTTTAGTAACTTTTTGGCTTTTTACGAAAAGATGTATAGAAAAGTAGAGAGGTGATGTGACTAGTTTTAGTTGGCTTTTTGGCTAAAATAGCCAGTCCCCAAACGAGGACTATTTTAGCTTGAGGCTAAAAAGTCTCGTTTGGGATAGGCTTTTTGATTTTTGTGAGAGAAAAAATAAAATGATTTGATTTGGATGTGTCATTTTGTCTTGTTGAGTTAAAAAGTTTATTTTGTCTTTTTGTAACTATTTTAACAAAAAAATCTCATTTTAACTTATGTCAAACGAAGGCATAATATACATATTTTTGGTACATTGGAGGGGAGAGGGAAGAGGAAATGGAGTTATTTATGACAAAACTTGAACTCTGGAAGAAAGTGCAAAGTTTTGATTAATTAGATTAATCTTAATTAATTTTAAACATAATTATTACTTGTTCCATATTTCACTCTATAAAAACATCTAAACGTGGTATATAATATTTTGATACGGTTTAACTTTTCTTAAGTTTAACAAATAGTTTGGGATACAGGAAAAAAGTTAAAAAATCAAAAGATTATTCAAAAAGTTAAAATATTATTATTATTCACAAAAAAAAAAAATTTAATTTTACATTTAATTATTACAACTGGTGCCTGTCTCCCCCACAGACTTTGCTGACTTTTGGGAAAAATTGCACAGGCGGAGTGCACAAATAACGTTGTGATGTTCGGCCCGTGGAGGCCCATCACGGGTCTCGTTTTGATAATCTGAATCGTCAATATGTAAAACTCGTCGAATAACATGTCTGTAAAAAATCACATTAATCGGATATCGATAACTA
This sequence comes from Camellia granthamiana, assembly GCA_036172215.1. NCBI lineage: Eukaryota > Viridiplantae > Streptophyta > Magnoliopsida > Ericales > Theaceae > Camellia > Camellia granthamiana. Next base: position 161,228,570 of record CM069903.1, on the reverse strand, counting down.
CATGATCAAATTAGTTTTGTATGAAAAATGGATGGTGTTATAGTTAACGGTTGACAAAAAATAACACGATCAGATAGCTATCAATATCCGATCAACGTGTTTTTTTACAAGCATATAGTACTTAACGAGTTTTACACATCAAACGGTTCTGATTAGCAAAATGGGACCTGTGGTGGGCTCCCATGGGCCGAGCAACACAGTCCAATTCAAGTATGAAAATGAGGCAACCATTTCCTATCTCCTAATTAGCCCACTACTCTGCCCAGACTGTACGGGCTACTTCACTAACTTTTTCTATACACTTATTTATATAATTTTTTAATACATATTTTTTGATAAAAAATCAAAAAGTTAACCCAAACATCCATCTTTTTTTTCTCAACTTTTTAGTCCAAAAAAAAAAAAAAAGTGCACTCATTTAGGACACTCCAAAATATGAATTTGAGAGAATTGCTTAGGTTTATGAGATTCATCATATGTTTCGTTTTGGTGATTTGAGCTATTCATTTTGTAATGTCCTCCATTTATATTATTCATGAAATAGATCGATATGATAATCGTAATTTTTTATTTTTTGTATTTCTTTTAAGAAAATGAATAATTTGTTTTTTAAAATACACTTATCTAACAAATGAGAAAGAAAAATGTTCCAAAACTCTAAACAACGAACTCCAAGGGAGCTTTAATCAATGAATCTCACTTCCTAATGTGATGGTTTAGACTGCATTTTTTTCTTTTTCTTTTTTATTGCCAGCTCATTAGAGCTGTAAATTTAGAGCTCTAAATCACTATTAAATGAGAAATATGTTTAAGTCTATAATTGACCAAGCAACAATGATTCATACCACTAAAAAAAAAAAATACTAATAGCACTAATGTATAATAGCTTTTGCTATTATAAAACATCTCTAAGGGGATAGTTAAACAAGGTTTGTTAGACATTTTAGCCAATGTAAGTCTAATTTTGAGCTCCAATGAGCTAGCTACTTTACCATCTTATTTTTTTGGTGGCTACAATTGAAGAGCCCCAGAGGCTCTCAAAACAATTATATATGTATATATTTTAGATTTTTGTATATTTATGTCTTGGATTTGCGATTTTATATTATATATATATATGTAGGTGTGTGTGTGTGCGCGTGTGTGTGTAGCAATTTTATATGTTCTTTCAATTCTGTTTGATGAATTACGGAATAACTTATTTTGTATTTTGTATTTTTTTTCTCCTCATTCTACAAGTTTTGTATGTTTGTATGGGCAAATTTATTATTATTACAAATTTATACTAGTAAAATATCAACAATTAGTATTTTTTTAATTTAAAAATTAATTAAGTTAGTTTAAATGATTAGCTAAAATAAAAAGTATGGTTGGAGAACACAATAACTAAAGTAATTAGGTAAAATAAAGAATATACTTTTTTTGTACTTTAGTTAATAAAAAGTAGAGAGTATGGTTGGAGTTACTCTAGGGAACTAATAGAGATGTTATTATATAACATATCCCAAACAACTACCTAGTCTCTGTACAGCTCCACCATTGGACTCACATGATATGGTGGTGTGAACTTTACATCTCATGTCAGAAGAAATTGTTGTAATTATTATTGTACTTATTTGTGTTAAGATACCAATAAAATTATTAAATTATCAATTAGAATAATATTAGAGATTTCAAAAATTTTATTAAAATTTTTATTAAATATTTCAATGGGTGTGGGACCCACATTGTGTGCGTCTCACACCTATATAAGATATTTGATACAAATATTAATAAAATTTTTAGAGTCTCTAAGATATTTGTTGTTATCTCTTAAAATAATAAACTTAAAAATAATAAATTCTATTGTCTAGATTAATTACTAACTAGTTAGAGCATCACTTTGAAATAACTTCTCAAGCTATAGGTCAATCGTAAAGGGAGTGTTGGCCAGTCGAACCTGACTTCCAAATTAATAAAAATCTACTAATTACATAAGAATTTCTTTAAAATCCAATAAATTATTAAATCTATTTTAGCTAGTGGTCCATTTGTGAATTCACTCCCCCGACCCCCACTCCCACCCCCACACCCTCAATAATTTTATCTTTTGTTTTGTTTGTAACAATATTAATTTATATAACTCAAATTTAAATCACAAAAATAAAATGGATAATATTTGTCATCCTACCCAATCAAAATTTTAAAAATAGTCTTGTTATACAACATTTAAAAAGATTACAGATTGATGATGACAAATATTCTCATAAATGCATTCATTATCTAATTGCTCTTTCTTATCAAATTCCACATCTACATTGATTTGTTTTACAAGGACTTTTGCCTATGAGTTCTATAATTATAGCTTTGTTAACACAAGCTATTAAGATAATACTAATTAGGGTGCCCAAACCAACTTTGAAAGTTCCCCTAATCTAGTGCAATCTCCTACTAAGAGCAAAAAAGTGTTGAGGTATTTCTCTTCTAGATGAAAGTACTAAAATACCTTATTGGGATTAATAATCTCCACGTCTTCTAACTTCTTTATCTTAAAAAAGAAAAAAGAAAAAAAAAAAAGAAAGAAATATTGGGATGTGAGTTGACTTTTTGGCTTTTTAACTTTTTGACTATTTTAGCTTGAGGCTAAAATGTCTCGTTTGGGGTAGGCTTTTTGACTTTTGTGAGAGAAAAAATAAATTGATTTGGTTTGGATGTGTCATTTTGTCTTGTTGGGTTAAAAAATTTATTTTGTCTTTTTGTAACTATTTTAACAAAAAATCCTCATTTTAACTTATGTCAAACGAAAGCATAATATACATATTTTTGGTACATTGGAGGGGAGAGGGAAGAGGAAATGGAGTTATTTATGACAAAACTTGAACTCTTGAAGAAAGTGCAAAAGTTTTGATTAAGGATAATACTTGAGACCCCCTTTTGGGGCACCCCCTCACCCCCCCTTTGCCATGTGTCAGGGGGTGATTGGATGTGCAGGAAAAGGGGACCAATGAGAGAAGAGAGAGGGTCAAAAGGGGGTGAAAAAAAGGGGGTCTAAATCACCACCCTTTGATTAATTAGATTAATCTTAGTTAATTTTAAACATAATTATTACTTGTTCCATATTTCACTCTATAAAAACATCTAAACGTGGTATATAATATTTTGATACGGTTCAACTTTTCTTAAGTTTAACAAATAGTTTGGGATACATGAAAAAAAGTTAAAAAATCAAAAAATTATTCAAAAAGTTAAATGTTATTATTATTCACAAAAAAAAAAAAAAAAAAAATTTACATTTAATTATTACAACTGGTGTCTGTCTCCCCACAGACTTTGCTGACTTTTTGGAAAAAATTGCACAGGCGGAGTGCACAAATAACGCTGTGCTGTTCAGGCTGTAGAGGCCCATCACGGGTCTCGTTTTGATAATCTGAATCGTCAATATGTAAAACTCGTCGAATACTATATGTTTGTAAAAAATCACGTTAATCGGATATCGATAACTACATGATCAAATTAGTTTTGTATGAAAAATGGATGGTGTTATAGCTAACGGTTGACAAAAAATAACACGATCAGATAGCTATCAATATCCGATCAACGTGCTTTTTTACAAGTATATAGTACTTGACGAGTTCTACACATTAAACGGTTCCGATTAGCAAAATGGAACCTGTGGTGGGCCCCCATGGGCCGAGCAACACAGTCCAATTCAAGTCTGAAAATGAGGCAACCATTTCCTATCTCCTAATCAGCCCACTACTTTGCCCAGACTGTACGGGCTACTTCACTAACTTTTCCTATACACTTATTTATATAATTTTTTAATACACATTTTTTGGTAAAAAATCAAAAAGTTAACCCAAACATCCATCTTTTTTTTCCTCAACTTTTTAGTCCCAAAAAAAAAAAGTGCACTCATTTAGGACACTCCAAAATATGAATTTGAGAGAATTGCTTAGGTTTATGAGATTCATCATATGTTTCGTTTTGATGATTTGAGCTATTCATTTTGTAATGTCCTCCATTTATATTATTCATGAAATAGATCAATATGATAATCGTAATTTTTCATTTTTTGTATTTCTTTTAAAAAAATGAATAATTTGTTTTTTAAAATACACTTATCTATTTTATTGTAATCTTTTCACAAGGTGTATAAGACGTGACATGTAACAAATGAGAAAGAAAAATGTTCCAAAACTCTAAACAATGAGCTCTAAGGGACCTTTAATAAGTGAATCCCACCTACTGATGTGATGGTTTAGCCTGTATTTTTTTTTTTATTGCCAGCTCATTAGAGCTGCAAATTTAGAGCTCTAAATCACTATTAAATGAGAAATATGTTTAAGTCTATAATTGACCAAGCAACAATGATTCATATCACTAAAAAAAAAATACTAATAGCACTAATGTATAATAGCTTTTGCTATTATAAAGCATCTCCAAGAGGATAATTAAACAAGGCTTGTTAGACATTTTAGCCAATGTAAGTCTAATTTTGAGCTCCAATGAGCTAGTTATTGGGCTAGCTACTTTACCATCCTATTTTTTTGGTGGTTACAATTGAAGAGTTCCAGAGGCTCTCCAAACAATTATATATGTATATATTTTAGATTTTTGTATATTTATGTCTTGGATTTGGGATTTTATATATTATATATATATATGTGTGTGTGTGTAGCAATTTTATATGTTCTTTCAATTCTGTTTGATAGATTACGGAATAACTTATTTTGTATTTTGTATTTTTTTCTCCTCATTCTACAAGTTTTGTATGTTTGTATGGGCAAATTTATTATTATTACAAATTTATACTAGTAAAATATCAACAATTAGTATTTTTTTAATTTAAAAATTAATTAAGTTAGTTTAAATGATTAGCTAAAATAAAAAAGCGTGGTTGGAGAACATAATAACTAAAGTAATTAGGTAAAATAAAGAGTGTACTTTTTTTGTACTTTAACTAGTGAAAGTAGAGAGTGTGGTTGGAGTTGCTCTAGGGAACTAATAGAGATGCTATTATATAACCAGCAATGCTATAGATCCCCAGTGACCCCCCCCCCCCAGTGCCACGTGTCGCCCTGTCATTGGCTGAAAAAAAAAAAAAAGTTTTTTTGGACCAATGGGAAGGGACCCCCCAGCACCCCCACTGGAGGTCCGAACCTTTATTCATTATATAACATATCCCAAACAACTACCTAGTCTCTGTATAGCTCCATCATTGGACTCACATGATATGGTGGTGTGAACTTTACATCTCATGTCAGAAGAAATTGTTGTAATTATTATTGTACTTATTTGTGTTAAGATACCAATAAAATTATTAAATTATCAATTAGAATAATGTTCGAGATCTCAAAAATTTTATTAAAATTTTTATTAAATATTTCAATGGGTGTGGGACCTACATGGACCCACATTGTGTGGGTCTCACACCTATATAAGATATTTGATACAAATATTAGTAAAATTTTTAGAGTCTCTAAGATATTTGTTGTTATCTCTTAAAATAATAAACTTAAAAATAATAAATTCTATTGTCTAGATTAATTACTAACTAGTTAGAGCATCACTTTGAAATAACTTCTCAAGCTATAGATCAATCGTAAAGGGAGTGTTGGCCAGTCGAACCTAACTTCCAAATTAATAAAAATCTACTAATTACATGAGAATTTCTTTAAAATCCAATGAATTATCAAATCTATTTTAGCTAGTGGTCCATTTGTGAATTCACTCCCCCCACCCCCACCCCCACCCCCACCCCCAACCCCTCAATAATTTTATCTTTTGTTTTGTTTGTAACAATGTTAATTTATATAACTCAAATTTAAATCACAAAAATAAAATGGATAATATTTGTCATCCTACCCAATCAAAATTTTAAAAATAGTCTTGTTATACAACATTAAAAAAGATTACAGATTGATGATGACAAATATTCTCATAAATGCATTCATTATCTAATTGCTCTTTCTTATCAAATTCCACATTTACATTGATTTGTTTTACAAGGGCTTTTGCCTATGAGTTCTATAATTATAGCTTTGTTAACACAAGCTATTAAGATATACTAATTAGGGTGCCCAAACCAACTTTGAAAGTTCCCCTAATCTAGTGTAATCTCCTACCAAGAGCAAAAAGGTGTTGAGGTATTTCTCTTTCAGATGAAAGTACTAAAATACCTTATTGGGATTAATAATCTCCATGTCTTCTAACTTCTTTATCTTAAAAAATATATATATATTGGGATGTGGGTTGATTTTTTGGTTTGTTAACTTTTTAGCTATTTTAGTTTGAGGCTAAAAAGTTTAGTTTGGGGTAGATTTTTTGACTTTTGTGAGAGAAAAAATAAAATGATTTGGTTTGGACGTGTCATTTTGTCTTGTTGGGTTAAAAAATTTATTTTGTCTTTTTGTAACTATTTTAGCCAAAAAATCTCATTTTAACTTATGTCAAACGAAAGCACAATATACATATTTTTGGTACGGGCAATGCTAGGGGGCCCGAATTTGGGTGCCCCTAATGGCTCAAATTTCCTTATCAGGTAAAAAAAAAAAAAAAAAAAAAAACAAAGTTACTAAAACTGGAAATTTGAGCCAATTTGAGCCACAGTTTTAGGGCCACCAATCATTTTCCTTTTGGTACATTGGAGGGGAGAGGGAAGAGGAAATGGAGTTATTTATGACAAAACTTGAACTCTTGAAGAAAGTGCAAAAGTTTTGATTAATTAGGTTAATCTTAACTAGCCTATCACCCGTGCTATGCACGGGATAATTATAAATATTTATATTTGTGTTAATTTTTTTTTAATATATAAATTATGTTTTTAAAGGTTTTTTTATAAAAAGCTATTGCAGTAACTATGCACAGGCTGTATGTATAATTATTTGTATGATGAGATTTTATATGCTAATAAGGGATTTTGACCAAATCAATAAATGCAGGCATATGGATTGGAAAAAGTTTATAAATGCTGATCAGGGGATTTTGACCAAATCAATAAATGCTGAGTTTTTTTTTTTAAATAAAAAATTTAGAAAATTAAAATTAAGAGATTGGAGCTCCCACAAGGCTTGGGGTTTAGAAACCCTATTTTCCTTAATATATTTATAATTATCTATATATGTGAATTACGATTTTTAAATTTTTTTTTTAAATGTCTTTTTTCTTTCATTTTTATATTATATTAAAGTTTAATATTTTAATAATAATCATATGTGTTGGATTTTTTAAAGAATTAAATGTCTTCTTTTTTTATTATATTATATTAAAGTTTAATATTTTGATAATAATCATAGGACTTTTCAAGAAATTTTTTTTTATGCTTATTCTTAATGCATTAAATTGTTAATATGAGGGATAATAATCATATGTGTATTATCTATATATGTAAATTGTGAATTTTAAATGTCTTCTTTTGTGTTATTATGAGGGATAATAATCATATGTGTATTATCTATATATGTGAATTGCGATTTTTAAATGTCGTTTTTTTTTAAAGTGTCTTCTTTTTTTTACTTTTTTATATTATATTAAAATTTAATATTTTGATGATAATCATATGTGTTGGACTTTTCAAGAAATTAAATGTCTTCTTTTTTTTATTATATTATATTAAAGTTTAATATTTTGATAATAATCATATGTGTTGGACTTTTCAATTTTTTTCTTCAATGCTTGTTTTTAATGCATTAAAATGTTATTATGAGGGTAAAACTTGAGGGTTGGGAGAAGTTAATAAATGCTAAGGTTTTTTTTTTTAAATAAAAAAATCAAAAAATTTAGATTGGGAGATTGGAACTCCCACAAGGTTTGAGGTTAAAAACTTCCTTTTGCATAATATATAGTATAGATAGATAGATGCCTTCTTTTTTTTCCTTTTTTATATTATATTAAAGTTTAATATTTTGATAATAATCATATGTGTTCGACTTTTTAAGGAATTAAATGTCTTTTTTTTTTTATTATTATGTTATATTAAAATTTAATATTTTGATAATAATCATATGTGTTAGACTTTTTAAGGAATTAAATATCTTTATTATTATTATTATTATGTTATATTAAAGTTTAATATTTTGATAATAATCATATCTGTTGGACTTTTCAAGAATTTTTTTTTTATATTTGTTCTTAATGTATTAAAGTGTTATTATGAGGGATAATAATCATATGTGTTGGGACTTTTTAAGGAATTCATGTGTTGGATGTCAAAGAATTTTTTTTTATGTTTGTTCTTAATGCATTAAAGTGTTATTATGAGGGTAAGACTTAGGGGTTGGGAGAAATTAATAAATGCTAAGTTTTTTTTTTTAAAATCAAAAAATCAGAAAATTTAGATTGAGAGATTCGAGCTCCACAAGACTTGGAGTTAGAAACCCCCTTTTGCTTAATATATTGTATAGATAGATGAGGGGATTTTAAATGCTGATTAAGGGATTTTGACCAAATCAATAAATGCAAGCATGTGGAAAGACATGTGGATTGAAAAAAATTAATAAATGATGATCAGGGCATTTTGACCAAATCAATAAATGTTGAGTTTTTTTTTAAATAAAAAAATTAGAAAATTCAGATTGGAATATTGGAGCTCCCACAAGTCTTGAGGTTAAAAACCCCATTTTCCTTAATATATAGTATAGATAAATAATATATAATATATATATAGATTATAAGATTAGAGAAATAAAGTGCTATCTTATTATAATGGAGGAGATCATATAAAAAAAAAAAGTGTAGACATGAATACCTTCCTATTTTATTGTGTTTATAATTATCTATATATGTGAATTGTGATTTTTAAATGTTTTTTATTTTTTTAAATGTCTTCTTTTTTCATTTTTTATATTATATTGAAGTTTAATATTTTGATAATAATTATATGTATTGGACTTTTCAAGGAATTAAATGTCTTTTTTATTATTATATTATATTAAAATTTAATATTTTGATAATAATCATATGTGTTGGATTTTTCAAGAAATTTTTTTTATGTTTGTTCTTAATGCATTAAAGTGTTATTATGGGGGAATAATAATCATATGGGTTAGGACTTTTCAAAGAATTCATATGTGTTGGATTTCAAAGAATTTTTTTTATACTTGTTCTTAATGCATTAAAGTGTTATTATGAGGGTAAGATTTGGGAGTTGGGAGATATTAATAAATGTTAAGATTTTTTTTTTTTAAATCAAAAAATTAGGAAATTTAGATTGGGAGATTGGAGCTCCCACAAAGTTTGGGGTTAAAAACCCCTTTTGCTTAATATATAGTATAGATAGATTAATTTTAAACATAATTATTACTTGTCCTATATTTCACTCTATAAAAACATCTAAACGTGGTATATAATATTTTGATACGGTTAAAGTTTGACAAATAGTTTGGGATACATGAAAAAAGTTAAAAAATTTCTCAAAAAGTTAAAATGTTATTATTATTCACCAAAAAAAAAAAAATTTTAATTTTACATTTAATTATTACAACTAGTGCCTGTCTCCCCACAGACTTTGCTGACTTTTTGAGAAAAATTGTACAGGTGGAGTGCACAAACAACACTGTGCTGTTCGGCCTGTGGGGGCCCACCACGGGTCTCGTTTTGATAATCTGAACCGTCAATATGTAAAACTCGTCGAATACTATATGTCTGTAAAAAATCACCTTAATCGGATATCGATAACTACATGATCAAATTAGTTTTGTATGAAAAATGGATGGTGTTATAGTTAACGGTTGACAAAAAATAACGCGATCAGATAGCTATCAATATCTGATCAACGTGCTTTTTTTACAAGCATATAGTACTTGACGAGTTCTACACATTGAACGGTTCTGATTAGCAAAATGGGACCTGTGGTGGGCCCCCACGGGCCGAGCAACACAGTCCAATTCAAGTCTAAAAAGGAGGCAACCATTTCCTATCTCCTAATCAGCCCACTACTTTGCCCTGGCTACTTCACTAACTTTTTCCATACACTTTATATAATTTTTTGATACACATTTTTTCGTAAAAAATCAAAAGTTAACCCAAACGTCCATCTTTTTTTCCTCAATTTTTTAGTCAAAAAAAAAAAGTGCACTTATTTAGGACACTCCAAAATATGAATTTGACAGAATTGCTTAGGTTTATGAGATTCATCATATGTTTCGTTTTGATGATTTGAGCTATTCATTTTGTAATGTCCTCCATTTATATTATTCATGGAATAGATCGATATGATAATCGTAATTTTTCATTTTTTGTATTTCTTTTAAAAAAAATGAATAATTTGTTTTTTAAAATACAGTTATCTGTTTTATTGTAATCTTTTCACAAGGTGTATAAGACGTGACATGTGCCAAATGAGAAAGAAAAATGTTCCAAAACTCTAAACAATGAGCTCTAAGGGAGCTTTAATAAGTGGATCCCACCTACTGATGTGATAGTTTAGCCTGTATTTTTTTTTTTTTATTGCCAGCTCATTAGAGCTGCAAATTTAGAGCTCTAAATTACTATTAAATGAGAAATATGTTTAAGTCTATAATTGACCAAGCAACAATGATTCATACCACTAAAAAAAAAAAATACTAATAGTACTAATGTATTGAAAATGCTAGAAAAAAAAACAACAATGATTCATCCCACTAAAAACACCATCACTAATAGTACTAATGCATTAAAAAAGTAAAAAAAAAAAAAAATACAACTCCAAGACCAAAACATCACATCATTACTGGTGGGACCCACTGCCATCCAAAAATAAATAAGAAAATTGCTTCGGACCCCCAGTGAGGTGGCAGTCCGTGATTGGGCCAAAATTTTTTTTTATTTTTTTATTTTTTTTATTTTTTGAAGTTTCAGCCAGTGGGGGCGCTCCACGTCACTGGGGGCGCGACCCCCACTGGGGGTCTGCAGCGCTGTTGAATAAATAAATAAATAAAAAAAGGGTATAGGTAGTGGGTGAGGCCCACTATGATATCATTAATGGTACTATTAGATCACCAATTTTAATACTCTTAATTATTTTTCTTGACGAAGAACACAAATGAGAAATATGTCTATGTCCAGAATCGACAAGAAACTTGTTCTTGTGATTGGAATCGAAATTGCCCTCCCAACCAAAATGGTGACAATGAGTTCGTGAGGCATTTGTTTTGCTGAATTTTTAGAATTAGTTTTTTATTCTTTTAAAAAATTAAAACCTAATTTGAAAAAAATAAAATATTAAAATATATTTTTTTAATTTTGAAAAAATATTTGTACCCAAAAAAAAAAAGGAAAGAGAAAAGCATAAAAAAAATAATGTGTGTGTTTGGTTTGAGTCTTTTGAATTAACTTTTTTAAAAATTAAATTTTTTATTTTTCGTATTTTTTGTTTTTAGTGAATATTTTTAAAATTTTAAGTCTTTTTTTTTTAAAACTTTTTTAGATGTACCTTACTTAAATGTATCTAAAAAGTAAAAAAATTGTAAAAAAATAATTAAAAAAATTAATAAATACATAAAAATATGAAAACTATATTGAATTCTTGTATTTTTTTAATATATTTTTGGTATTTAGTGAATTTTTAAAAGATTTTTTTTCACAAAAAATTATACTTTTTATGTGTATTTATATTAGGTGTGTCTAAAAATTAAAAAAATTCAGTAAAAACAAAAAAACACACAGAAAATAAGAAAGTATAATTTTTTGAAAAATGTTTTTTGGAAAACCAAAAACAAGCAAGCATTGTTTTAAAAAATTTCACTTCACTAGTTTATTTATTTATTTATTATTATTTAGAAAATAGATTCTACCAACTTTAAGTTGTCACATCACTTTCTATTTTTTACACATCTTTTTATAAAAAATTAAAAAATTTATTAAAATAGTATATTCCCAAACGAGATCGATCAAACAAAATAACATTCCTTGTTTGGGGACTACACATTTTAGCAAAAAAAAAAAAAATTAGAAAGTCACTATAAGTTGTTGTATCACTCTATTTTTTTCACATCTTTTCGTAAAAAGTTAAAATGTTACTAAAATAGATTGCTCCCAAATGAGGCCATTGAACAAAATAACATTCCTTGTAATTATGTTTAGGATAAATTTCACTTTATCTCTTGCGATTTAGCCCATGTGTGATTTACTCCCCTAAGGTTTGGAAAATGACTACATAACCTCCATGTCGTTTGTGGAATGAAATGCATTGTTAAACATTTCGTTCAACTTAACAACAAGTGTGAGACATGTGGAAGATATGAAGGGGTTATATGCTCATTTTCAGATTTTAAATGAGGTAAATCGCACATGGAATAAAGCATAGGAGATTAAAATGTACTTTGCCTTCTAAATAAATAACGAAAATATAGGAATATTTTAGTCTTTTTCATTAAATCATTAACAGGTTTAACAGTGCATTTCAATTCACAAATCACAAGTAGGGCCAAACAAAGGAACCGTAAAAATCCATAAACCAAACCGGTCTAATCTAATCCAATCAAGTAGGTTTGGTTTGGTTTTTTGAATTCGTGGTTCAGTTCTGGTCTGAAAAATTGAGGAATCGTTCTCTATGGATCGATTCCAAATTGAAGTTCATGGTTCCGGATTAAAACCGATCCGGATCGTATGTAACTTAAACCACATACATACCATACACCCTATGAAATAGTACTAGTGTGTTTAGTTTCAATTTTCTGAATTTTTTTCTAACTTAAACTATATACGTACCATATTCTCTTAATTCAAGAATTTTAGTTCCAGCTCTAATAATAGTTAGGCAAATTTCCCCTTACCCTTTTTTGCTTTTCTATTTTTTTTTTTTTTGAAAAAGCAATTTTCACAATGCAAATCTGTATCACAAGAACTATTAATCTTTGGAATTGTTGAGGTGAACAAAAAGTAAATGATTTTACTTATTCATTCGATAAATAGTTTATGGCCACGTCATCAAGTATAGTTTTTAATTGGATGCGCTTTTACAGAATAAGTTCTCTTTGATTGTAATTGAGTTTATTTTACAGGATACGCTTTTACAGAATAAGTTCTCTTTGATTGTAATTGAGTTTATTTTACAGGATAAACTCTCTAGATTAGACATTACAACAAAGCGACAAATTTTTTACAATGGATTGGTTCTGGTTTTATCCTAAATCGAACTAATTCGGACCATGTTCATCCCCAATCACAAGAGAATTATGTGGTCATTTTTAAATGTTTGAAGAGTAAAATGTAAATGATGTAAATCACAAAGGGATAAAGTGAAATTTGCTCTTATTTTTTTTTAGTAACTTCTTAATAGCGCCTCTCTTATATCACCAACGATGCAAACAAAGATGGATCTAGGGGGTAGATGTAGGCGATCGCACCCAAAAAAAAATTAAAAAATATCATATATTATATTGAAAAAATTTAAAATTATAAAGATTTGCACATTTGAATATACTTTCACACCGTCGTAGTGATAATTCTAAATCCTTCTCTACATATGAAGTGCATAAATTCAAAATTTAAAATAAAATACAAATCCCTCATAAAATGTGGGTCCTACATATGGCCCCACAATATGTGGATAATATGTGGGACCTACCCTTATAAAAATTTCTGTGTATTATTTTGAGGTGTTTTGAGAAGTTAGTAAAAAGTTAATTTTTTAACTTTTTTTAGTGACTTTTTTAAGCCAGAAAGCTGACTTTTTTGTACATTTTTTGGAAGAAGTTGGTAAAAAACCAAAATATTGACTTTTTACTAACTTCTCAAATTACCCCTTTTGTGTTTTTAGATTTGTGCACTTACAGTTTATCTTTATCCTTACATCAATAACATCAAATGTCTTGAACTCATCATCACTAAGAAAACACAAACAATCTTAGCTCATCAGTCTTCAAACTAAGTATGTGGACACAAATTCACAATTTTACATTAAATGTATTATCAGTTACACATTTAATAGAGGAATCTCTTAATTACATGACCTTTCACACTACGCTGGCTTCAAAATTAGTGTGGACTCTGCAGTGTATGTGAGATGATACACTATTGGACTGTCAAAGCTATATCAGCACCGTTCAAATAGCTGACTTGTGAGATATTCTCAATCAATTGGGTGCTAAATCAAAGGCTGAGATTCCATTTCAATTCTAGTAACGTCAACCAATAATTTTACCACATATATGGTGTGTAATTATTACCCCACTCATTACCATAATCTAAAAAAATGTCATATTCAAATGTTAAAAAAAAAAAATGAAAAAAATTTCTTCTTATTACAAGGTTTAAAAAAAGTAAAAATATAAAAATTCTCAAAATAAAATAAACAAAGAAAGTTTAGAAAAGGTAATAAACAGATATGGAGGAAGAGGTGCCCTCCATGGAATTTTTAAAAAGGGAGCAGCGTGCCCTCCGTCTAGATCGGATTGAAAGGTGCTGTTCGACCTGTGAAAGCTTGTCACGGGTCTCGTTTTAATAATCTGAACCGTTTAATGTGTAGAATTCGTCGATATATGTTTGCAAAAAATCACATTAATCGGATATCGATAGTTATATGATCAAATCAGTTTTGTACAAAAAAAGACGGTGAACAAATTAACGGTTGACAAAAAATTGATCCAATGAGATAGTTATCGATATCCAATCAATGTGATTTTTTACAAGTATATAGTACTCAACGAGTTCTACACATTAAACGGTTCAGATTATCAAAACGGGACTCCTAGTGGGCCCCCATAGGCCAAAAATTGCCTGACGATTTCAATTATTAAATTTATTTCAATTAATAATTATTATTATTATTACTTTCATTTTATCTCCTTAATTCAAGAATTTTAGTTCTACCTCTAATAATAGTTAGGCAATTTTCCCTTTACCATTTTTTTTTTCTTCCGGAAAATTAATTTTCACAATGCAAATCCGCATTACAAGAAGTGTTAATCCTTTGAATTGTTGAGGCAAACAAAAAGTAAATCATTTTACTCATTCATTCGATAAATAAGTTATGGCCACGTCATTAAGTATAGTCTTTAATTGGATGCGCTTTTACAGAATAAGTTCTCTTTGATCGTAACTGAGTTTATTTTCACAGGATAAACTCTCTTAGATTAGATATTACAACAAAACGACAAATTTTTTATAACTAAACCATATAACAGATTAAAAGAGTAGAGTTTTACTACAATTTTTTATTTCATTACCCCCAATTACATCTTTTCTTTTGACATGACGAACAATTTTGAAAGGGTAGAGGAGAATTTGAAGAAAGTTAATTGATTAATATTGTGGGGGTCTTTTGAGAAGTAAGTAAAAAGTTACTTTTAGCTTTTTATCTATTTTGGATCACATAACATTTCATATTTTTTAGTTATAAAAAGATAAAATAGACTAAAAAAGTAAAAAAGTCAACTCTTTACTAACTTCTCAAAACGCCACTGTATCTCTACTATTATTTAATTTTACTATTTTCACTAAAAATATAAATCATATACTAATACGAAATATGCAATTTTAGGAGTAGTTTGGGATGATCTAAATAAGTGTACTTTTTGACTTTTTATGAAATATGGGTTGGGTATGGGTTGGGTTTGAAATGATGTGTTAGAGAGGTGATGTGATTTAAATAAGATGATGTGATTTAAATAAGATAGTCACTTTTTGACTTTTTTACATCATGCCAAACAAGGCCTAAATATTTTTTAAATTTTTTTTTTATGTAGATGAATATGGCCTTTATCGAAGGTGACACATGTAAGTACACACTGTATAAAGCAAGAACCCTAATCAAGTGGTTTTTGACGTACCAAAGTAAACCATTTTAACGGCTGTGATTGATTGATCGATTTCACAACCCTCAAAACCCTATTCCATCATCTCACACAGAAACCATCCTATCCACATACAACGCCACGTGCACGGTCCATAAAATTCAACCATACTGGATAACAATAGACGGGACCACACCAGATCATTCGTCGTACTATAAAAAGGCCCGAACTCTCATTTCCAATACTCAACCCAACACACAGGTCCTTTTCTTCTGCTTCTTCTTCGTCTCTTTTCTCCGGCGAGGATTCGCCGGAAAACTACTCCGGCGGTGGCTCTGGGTAAACCCTAGTTAAACTCAATTCTATTGTTAGGGCTTCATTTTCTTTTGTATCTATCGTTGATTCAATTTCACAACTACTCGGTTTGATCGTTAACTCTCTCTATCTCTGTGATCGATCGTTCAATGCATGTTATGTATATATATGTGTGAATGTATTTTTAATCGAAATTTGGTTCAAATCGAGTTTTGAACTTTAATGCTTGTTTATGATTTTTTTTTTCTTACTAGGTTTTGGTTTGTTGTTTGTAGATTGATTGAACAGAGCTTTGAGCTTGGGTTCTATGGTGTTTTGAATGGTTTGTGGCAATGCCTTGCAGAGGCGAAATGGTTTCGGGAAGGAGTGTTGAAGAAGTTTGAAGGATTGTGAAGGGGCGATTTTGGAGTGTGGTGACTCTGTGAGTTTACTTGAATCGAAAGGACGAGTGGGTTTAACTGGCGTGAAAATGGTGGGTTTTAATGCTTTTTCTATGCTAATGCTGTGCTATTTTGAGCTATTTATTTATTTATTTATTTATTTTTATAGTCCTTAGTTTCTTTTGTTGGTATGCTTGAACAATTATGGTATTTGTGTGAATGCTTATCTTGTGTATTATTTGCAAGTTTGGTTGGTGTTTTTGAATAGACTTAAATTGAATTTCTATCTTTGAAAGATTATAGATTTCCTACATTTAACTCTGGAAAAATTCCATATGTCGACAGGGTTGGATTACCTTGTCTGGGTGGTCTTTCAGATTTAATCGTGAGATTGGTGGTTGAAACTCTTTATTTTTAATTAATCTAGTATAGGTAATCAATTCAATTTAGAATGTTATGTAATGGTGATTCAAGTTATTACTCTATTTGTTCTTTTTCTTTTTCTTTTCTTTTCTTTTTTTGTTTTTTAAAACTTTTTTGAGTTACATTTGAAATTTTTTATTTGCACAGCCAACATACTTGGTTGCTAAACTAGGTAGACGGATGGCAATTTGAGAATCTTCTTAATCCCTTTATTCTTGGTAATTTACCTTGTTGTTTATGGGTGTATACCTAATTTGATAGATTTTGGAAAGTTGCTCATTCGTCGTATTATTTTGTTGATTATTTACGAGATTTGAGCTTCATTGATGGAAGGAAATTTATTTTGTTGCCTGTGTTCCTCTTGTGTTCTTGAATTACTACCCATCTGGTGCGTATAATAGTTAGAAAAGAAAGTAGAGTTAGTTTGATATGGAAATGGAATATAAAATCAACCATTTATACATATGTTTTTTAAGTTCTTATGTACTTAGTATGGCCATAAAATTGTGTTAGATGCTTGAAGGACTCTAAAGGTAAGAATTACTTGGAAGTTTGTGAGCATTAAACCATCATATTCAAAATATGGGTTGCTGAGGTATGGAGAATGATAGTGCAAATTTAAGACGTTACTTGATTTAACAGGTTAATTATGAGTATATGTGTATTTAGACTGCTCTGCTCAAATGTGAATGATAGCACAGGGTTCATGACATGTTCCGTTCCATTTGGGGTGCCCTGATTAAGTGTGAAGCAACCAAACGGAGCGAGAAACGAAGATGCTTTCAGTTTACCTTTGTAGAACTTTGAGGATTATTTGTGTAGACACCTTTGTTTACTATGTACACAGTTTCAAGACATTAGGATGTTTATGACCATAGCTCTTCAATGGTGGGATCATAACTCTTTGAAAGAGAAACTTCTACCAGTGAAAATTACCGAATATAATTTGCTGTGTGAAAAATGGCATTGGGATATTGTGGTTGGAAAAGGTTCATAGTGTACTATTTTTGTGTTAAATGAGGTGTCATGTTATAGTAATCCACAAAAGCTAGACAAGGAGATGAGCCTTGTGGCTGTGAATCTTCTGGCTGTAAAACCCACGACAGCCAGGGCCTTGCTTTTTTGGTTGAGGAGAAGTGAGGATGAATCAACAAATTATTTCCAGGCTTCGCAGTAATGAAGGGCAGCTAAAACAGAAAGGAAAGAAAAAGAAAGGAAAAAAAATAAAATAAAAAGAGCAACAAATTCTTCAAACATTTGGCGTCAACCTGGTAAGGAACACACAAATAGAGGTTTCCCTAGTTTACTTGAATCGACAACCCATTATGAAAATATTAATAATTGCTTTGACTTTATCGCTAAAGCTATTGGAACTATTTATGTCTCAAGATTTTTCTACAGCTTTTATTTCTGTAGATATTTATGGCATACGCATACAAATTAATGCTTCCTTCTTGCCTTGGGGTATAATATCTACCACAAGTTTTACCGTATTTATTATTTAGAGTCTGGACAATTAGATGGGCAGTTATTGCCTCGAAAGGATATGTTTTATTTTCCTTCATATTTTACTGTGTTGCATGGGGTTCGGTACAAAAGTTGGTCATTAGTGTTTGTCGGTATTTGATGTGGACATAATTAAATTTTGGAAGTCTCCAACTTTTATCCTACTAAAGTGCTGGGAGAAATGAATTCACAGTGTAACATTGAATGTCTGGTGTGGGATACTTTGCTTATACCAAAAATTCCCATGCAACAAGTATTACCTTGAGGATCACAAGGAAAAATGACATTGGAAGAAGGATGGGGTAAGAGAGCAACTATGCAGCTAACTCCGTTAAGAAAATTGAAATGGGTTGTTTCTAGACAATTGGCATGTTCTATTGACAATACAATATATTTATTTTGTGCTTGGCTGATATTATTGAAGTATCCTTTCAAACGTAAGACCCTTATAAAGGTAACATCTTTGCAAATATGAATGCTTTATATTTTCAATTGAAACGTAAAAATTATGTTGCAAGTTGCAACAACCATTTATAAAATCATCAAAAAAGAAATAGCAGCTGCCTTATGTTGTTTCCTCTCTGGTTGGCTTCCTCCTCTCCTCCTACCCCCTTCTCTTTTCTCCATTCCCCCTCCCTTCTGTCTTTTCTCTCCTCCCTTTCTCCCCTTCTACTCGTTTCTTTCTTTTGAGTGACTGATCTAGGAGGGTTTTAGTGGGTCACTTGCCGGCTGGAGTGGATGCCGCCGTCCCCGGTGGTCTTTCTGCCTTTCTCTGTACCCCTTGTCTCAGTTTATATGTTGGTGCTGTCAAGGTTTGAACTAAATATGTAGCTTGATAAAAAAAAAAAAAAAATTACATGAGTCATCTCAAGTGTTAGACAAAACTTAGATGTGTTACAATATATACTAATCCAAATTGGTTGTAATAATGCATGCATAGATTGCCATTTTTTTTTCCAATGATTGCTAGTATTTTTTAATCTTGAAATATTGCTGGTCCTGAATAATTGGAAATACTAATAATAATAATTTGATGTCAATGTTTAGTTTCGTTGTGTTTTACTATGTAATGTTATGATGTATGTTCTCATTTATCTTGGTTTGGACTGATTTTTCGGTATGTATATATTTGTTTCTGATTTCAAATTTTAATACTGGTGGGGCCTCTAGACATTGTGGCCAACAGCAATACGTAAGATAAATCACAAGTGTAAGCTGTCTCGTCAAGGTGTTATTGCACCTTTTCAACTCTTTCTTCTGAGCTGTTGATTCACCTTGTAGGATCTTGACAATGCTGTTGTGGCCTTCAGTATTTCCACAGCTATAGCACTCCAATAGATAGGTTTCTACATACTTGGGTGTATTCTTTGTGTTGGCTTGCTTTACATTTACAATTGACCCTCAATCCCTGCCCTAGCATAAGGCCCATACCTTTTGTCCACCTACAGACCCGTGAAAGAAAATATATAATTGTGCTTGAAATTTGAGCCTTGCATGATTCACTTGTATGGAAAATCTAAGACTTCATTTTTGTTGTGGATTAAATATTTGGAATCCATTCAGTAAACCCTTTTTTTTTTGATCAGCAAAAGGGAAAAATTATTCAAATAAGGGACAGCTTATGTCTTATATTTCTTTTCCCCAAAACAAAGATAGCCTAAAATATAAAGAAAGTCACATTTCTAAAACTAGTTTACGGGAACAGCGCATAGCTTATAAGGCAAAAAAAGATGCATCACAATCGAGGAACCTGATTTTACTAGGGACCATGTTGTCTGGATGTTGGCTGTGAGGTTCATTCAATTCCTTAGTTGAATGAACATGTACTCAATGGGTTTTATTCTTCCAGAAAATCTTTCGTTCTGACAATACATTGATGCTTCCTGTTATTTTCTAGCCACGATAAGTGGACAAATCCAGTCCATCAAGCTCTGCATATTGGGAAGTGTCAATGTGAATTGCTTTCTTTCATGTCACATAACGTAGATATATAAATGATAACTACTTAACAAAGTAGGTGTCATGTGTGAAAACCATTTAAAGAAATTATGCTCTCCAAAGCAAGACTAAGGTGATTTGAGATTATGGTATACTCAGTCTGCTGCTCTAAGAAAGCATATAGTTTCTTTGGCAGTTGAGATTTGAATTAGATTCTTCTTCTTTTTCTTTTTACTTTTCATTTGGGTCATATATGTGAAATGTTGATTAAATATTCACATGTCTGGATTTTGCTTTACCATCTTTAATTTTGCAGTTAATATGAATTTTTGTACCTTTTCTGTTTGGGTTGTGTTTGAATTTTGGATTTGGGTAGGATGTGTGGAGGCAGAGCAAAAGAGAAGGGAATTGTGACAAAATCAGCTTCTATGTTGATCACTTTTCCCTTATTTTTTCCTTTCCCTTCACCATCCCCTACTCAAATCCAAGATCCAAGCACAGCCTTAAAATTATTCGAGGATTGTGATTTTTTCATCCTTTTTGTTCGAAGAACTCATTTTTTTTGTGATCTAGTAACTCCTGTTACTCAATTAAGATGCTTAGTACATATTTTTGGCAGTCTTTTCAGAATAAGAGCTTTTGGATGCCAAGGGATGCAGGTTGTCTAACTGATGGAGACATAAATTATGATACTTCGTCAAGAATTGAACCAAAGCGTTCTCACCAGTGGTTCATGGATGCTTCTGAACCAGAACTATTCTGCAACAAGAAGCAAGCGATAGAAAATGTTAACAACAGAACAATGTCAGAAATTCCAAATGCAAACATTTCTCTATGGGATAACAATTCAAGTTTTCAAACGGTCCCAGGGCAGTTTACTGACCGCCTATTTGGATCTGAGATTGCAAGGCCTTTTGATCTTATTGATAAGAGCATTCCTGCTGTTGGTACAGGGAGCTCAAATATTGAAAGAAGGGGTTTTGAGGATCAATTCGGAAGCAATTCCTCAGTCGGTTTATCTATGTCCCACACAATGGAAGATCCCTCATCGTGTCTCAATTATGGTGGAATTAGAAAAGTAAAAGTCAATCAAGTTATGGACTCTGAAAATGGCATGCCTGTATCAATGGGACACCCCTATACTAGGGGGAATAACAATACTATTTCGATAGGCAATGCCTATAATAAGATTGATAACAACATCTCACTGGGCACAACTTACAATAGTGGGAACGAGGGTACCATTTCAATGGGCCCTACCTTTAATAAGGCGGATGACAGTTTTATTCCGATGGGTCACACATTTAACAGAGGAGATGGCAACTTTATGTTGATGGGTCATAATTTTGACAAGGGAGATCCCAGTATCTTATCAATGGGTCAGCCCTTTGACAAGGGAGATGATGGTTTCATAACAATGGCTCATCGATATGAGAAGGGAAATGGCAATATCATATCTGCTGGTCCTGCTTATAACAGGGGGCAGGAGAATTTCAATTCAATGGGTTCTGCCTATGACAAAGCGAATGAAAATTTCATTTCAATCGGTTCTTCTTATGACAAGGGGGGTGATAATATCATATCCATGGGTCCAACTTCTGACAAGGCAGATACTAGTGTTGTATCAATGGGTATCAACTATGACAAGGGAAAGTCCAGCATTCTATCTATGGGACAGAACTACAAGAAGGGTGAGAGCAGTACTATATCTTTTGGAGGCTATCAGAATGAACCTGAAACAAATCCCTCAGGTGGAATCATTAGTGGCTATGATTTGTCGGCAAGTCAGCCCTATGATCAAACTTCGAATGCACCTGGACAGCAAGATTCGGTTGAGCACAATACTGGTCTAGTTGCAAGTGTTGCTTCCGCAACAGCTTCTAAAACCAATGCCAACCCGAAGAATAAGGAGCCAAAGCCACCTAAGAAAGTTCCTCCCAATAACTTTCCTTCTAATGTCAAAAGCTTGTTATCAACTGGGATGCTTGATGGAGTTCCTGTGAAGTATGTTTCCTGGTCACGGGAGGTGAGTTTTTAATTCTTGTTCTTGTTTCTGCATGTTATTTTCAAGGGTAAATTTTACTGAATTCCTTTGAGGTTTGGAGAAAAAACAGTAACCTCCCCACATTAGTATAATTACATTGTGCTGCTTTAAGGTTTTAATTCACATAACATTTAGCTCCCCTTTTCATTAGTAATTTGTTAGTCATATAGATAGAAAATGATGTTATTTTACTTTGTTTATCTTTATATCTTCATATCATCTGCATTAATTCCGATCCTTTTAGCCTTACTAAAAGGGAGGTCAGTGTACTTATATCAAACCTGTTTGACTTGCTGCGTTTTCTCCAAACCTCAAGGGAGGTTGGTGTAATTTATCGTATTTTTAATTATCCTGACACTAGCTTATTTTTGTTCATCCAGAAAAATCTTAAAGGAATTATAAAAGGGACTGGTTATTTGTGTGGCTGCAAAGATTGCAAGTTCACCAAGGTATGATTGTTCTTTGTTTTATTTCATTTTTCTGAGGTTTGTTTGAATGGCATTCAAATTGTTGTATGCAGGCCCTCAATGCTTATGAGTTTGAGCGTCATGCTGGCTGTAAGACCAAGCATCCGAATAATCACATTTACTTCGAGAATGGAAAGACCATCTATGCAGTGGTCCAAGAGCTGAAGAGTAGTCCTCAGGAGATGCTGTTTGAAGCAATTCAAAATGTGACTGGATCTCCCATAAATCAGAAGAATTTCCGTATATGGAAAGGTGAATTTTATTTTTCTGGTTAAAATACCACCCCTTTTTGAAACAAACATTGTTGTGACCCTTTTCTGAATTTAGATCAGTTAAACTGAAGACTTTTGTATTCATCTTTTTGTTCTTTTCAGCATCATATCAAGCTGCAACTCGCGAACTTCAGCGTATCTATGGGAAGGATGAAGTGATCGTGCCATCTTGATTTGTGAACTTGGCCTTTTTCAAATTTGTGATCTGTAAATAGGTTGCCTACACCAATATGGTGAACTTGTGAATTTGGTTTGGAAAATTTTAGGTGTTTTGGTGAGAGAGAACTGCTTCTTGCTATTTTGCTTTGAACCTTTTCATATAGACCTTAATTTTATTGTGGCTTTTTTGGACATGATTTTGGCTCTTAGGAACAGAGCTTGACTTTGAATGTGTTGGAAATGTGAAATTTGGATTAAAGCAATCAATCAACTTCCTGAGTTTAGTCATGGTGTCATGAGCTCATGATCTGTTTGAGCAACAGGATGGTTTTGTTGAGAACAAAGGAAATAAATATGTGGCCTCCACTCCACATGCCAATTTGGGAAGTAGCAATTTACAGGATGTTCTAATTAGAACATAAGATGGGTGAGTATTGGTTTGGATCATTCCTTGTAGTAGTATGCACATCGACGAAGTATAAGAACTCCTCACAGTCCGCATGTGAGGTGCATACAAAAATTTCTCTTAGATGGAAGTCAATGTGCTTGTTATCTTACTGAAGTTGGAGCGTTATTTTACCTACTTTTTGTGGTTTGATCTGCAGTAGTATCTTGTATATGAATGTTTTTAATATGCAGGCATAGTCGTGAATCTGTCGGTTAGACCACCTTGTTGTGCTGCAGGACTGGAGTAACTACGGTATGTCAGTTGCTGTAGCTAATTCAAGCAATAGATTCTTTCTTTCTTTCTTTCTTTCTTTCTTTTTTTTGTCCGTTTTTTCTTTTCTTTTCTTAATAAAATTATCTAGTTATAAACTAGTTTCCATTGTTATGTCGTGTTTATAATTATAGTTGACTAGTTTTTTTTTTTTTTTTTTTTTTAATTTTTTATAATTATTTATTGTTATGTCTTGTTTATGATTAACTAGTTCCCACTGGTCTTTTGTTTGGGGTCCCAAGGTATGGGGTGAATTTCCCTGTGTATTTCTTCTTTAGTTTGGTCCAACAATCACGAACCCGTTTAATTATATCCATTTGAAATTCGTTGGTGTTACATATATCAATTAGTATATTAACTAGTGTAATAATATATGTTATGACATTATTATTGACTTTACTAATTATACAAATTATATATATCAAAAGACCTTTTAAATTATGTCACATAATCAATTGATACACTAATAGGTATCGTAATTGGTTACATATAGCATTATTTTTTGAAGTTTGTTTAAATTTCTTAAATTCATAAATGAGTTTAAATAAGTTGCACCTAGATGTAAACTTTTATGTATACTAACATGGTTCAAGTTTTTTGTATTAAGTTTTTTGAAAACTGAGTTTTTTGATTTTCGTATTTTTTTGTTTTTAGTGAATATTTTTAAAATTTTAAATATTTCTTTTACTTTTTTAGATGCATCTTACTTAGATGTATCTAAAAAGTAAAAAATTTATGAAAAAATATTTTAAAAAATTAATAAATACAAAAAAATACAAAAAAATGTATTAAATTATCGTATTTCTTTTTTGTATTTTTGGTATTTGTGAATTTTTAAAAGGTTTTTTTCATAATTTTTTTACTTTTTAAGTATATTTATGTTAGGTATGTCTAAAAAGTAAAAAAAAATTGTTTAAAATATTAAAAAAATTCAGTAAAAACAAAAAATATGAAAAATAAGAAAGTAGAATTTTCTGAAAAGTATTTTTTGAAAAGTGTAACCAAGCAAGCTGAGATATTTTTATTAAGTCTTAATTAAATGAAATGCTCAACTGAAGTTGTGAATTATTTGAAAATAATGTATTATTATATTTCTTAAAAGTATAGGTTACTTATAGAATTTAGTTAAGTACACCAGTTAGGATTGTCTTTGGGGGAAGGAATTTTTTGAATTTTTTGTTTAAATTTTACCTTCTAGTAATAAGAGGTTTGATACAATTATATTTTACGATCTAAATGTTTGAATTCATATATAACATAACTCATTTTTTATCAGATATATGTTAATTACAAAGATGAAATAAATGTTATCATCTCTTTCATATTAAAATAAAGGGGAATTTTTTTACAGCTCCCTAATAATACTAATTTAGAGGCTAAAGGACACCCATAAAAATAGTGATGCATGAGGTCCCTGAGCAACTTGGCGGGCGTTTTTAATTATTTTTTTGGACCAAAATACCCTCGCCGAAATCAACACAGAAACGATACTCCTTCCGACGTCTGAGTTCATTCCAAGTATCCACCATTTTCACGAACACAAGAACAGCACAATTAGGGTTTCAACATCATCTTCACGATCGACATTCGAGCTTCGTTCTCCTCTGCACAAATCATTCCCATTCCTTCCTCACAAATTTCTCTGACCTTCCGTAGAGCTTCGTTTTCACTGCTCATCGTCATCTCCGTCCACCTTCGTGACGTCGCATCTCATCTCAGGCCATATCAGCTCCTCATTCAAAGTTTCATCCTAACTCTGGTAAGTTTTTCTACAATACAACTAGATTTTCTCTGGAAACACAGTTAATTGCATTTTATATTAACCTTCCATAAATTAGGGTTTCACATTCGTTTTAAAAAGCTACCTGAATTTGGAAAAAGTTATTTCTGTGTGTTTTGAACTTATTCTTGAACATGTTTGTGTGATTATTTCTGCAAATTTCTCTGATTTTTGCTTGATGTATGTTTTTTCTTTCAATTTTCTATGCCATGTTTATTTTGAAAAAAGCAATTTCCAGTGTTTTCATCTAATTTTTGAACGTGTTTCTGTAATTTTGTTTCTGTACATTTCTTTGTAATATGTATTTTGGACTGGACTGAATGTTTCTTATCTGACATATGTATTTTGGAATGAATGTATCACCCTTTCTGCCATGTTTATTTTAGACTGGAATGAATGTTTCTTCTCTGACATGTGTATTTTGAAAAAAAAGTTATTTCTCTGTGTTTCTATCTTATTTTTGAACATTTTTCTGCGATTTTGTCTATGAATTTCTCTGCTTTGAAAATTTCTCTGGAATATGTATTTTTCTCTGGAATGTCTATTACTTTCTTGCTCTGTCTAAGTTTGTCTGTATTCATAATTTTCTCTGACAAACATCACCTCACTTTCCTCCCCTTGTGTGTCTCTATCATGGTTAACTTTCTCTGGTTGTGTATGTAAATTTCTCTGGCATTTCAATATTATGAATTGAAATTTTCTCTGGAATGGAAATTTACTCAAGAATGTGTAATTTCCTCCGGAATGTGTATTTATCTCTGGTATGTTTGTTTTGTTCAATTCTTGGTTTCAATGTGGTGTAATTTTCAGTGGCTTGTTTACAATACTTTATTTATTTTATCTTGCTAATTGTGGAATGAAAATTTTCTTTTCTTTGCCTTGCCATGTTTACTTTTCTCTGTCATTCATTTTCTCTGGTATGTTTACTTCTATATGTAATTTTAAGAATTATTGAAAATTTCTATCCCATGTTTATGATGCTTTGTTGATTTTCTCTGACATTTAATTTTTGATGTCCAATTTCTTCTGGCATGTCCAATTTTCTGTAATTTTCCCTCATCTGTAATTTTCTCTGACATCTTACACTTTCTCTTATCTGTAATTTTCTACCTTATCTGTAATTTTCTCTGACATGTCCAATTTTCTCTGGCATGTTCAATTTTCACTGGGATTTAATGTTGAAATCTTTATGTTTTAATCATTGTCTAGCAATGGCAAAACGTAAAAGCACCGAAACACCAGAAACATCAAGCAAGAAACAGAAACTGTCTCAGTCTTCTTATGAGCTGCGATCAAACACCAGCAGCAAAGCACTAGAAACACCAACCAAGAAAGAACAACTCTCTCAGTCTTCCTATGATCTAAGATCAAAAACCAGCAGCAAATCACCACAAACTCCACTCCAAATCACACAAGGTGATGAAGCAACTAGCATCCACATGAGTACCCCAACTTCAACCGACTCAACCTCAAGGGGCAAAAAACCTGCTAAACTCCACAGAAAGAGAGCTCACTACACC
Source organism: Camellia granthamiana (assembly GCA_036172215.1). Classification (NCBI taxonomy): domain Eukaryota; kingdom Viridiplantae; phylum Streptophyta; class Magnoliopsida; order Ericales; family Theaceae; genus Camellia; species Camellia granthamiana. Next base: position 161,201,353 of record CM069903.1, on the reverse strand, counting down.
ATTCAATTCCGATCCAACCTCTCGTCTGTCGTCTCATTTTTTCAAACACTTAAATTCAATTCAAAACAACTTGTAGAGCTTCAGAAATCCCCATTCTGGTATTTGATCCAAGCTCTAACCAGTGGAAGAATGGATCCAAAGAAATGTAGGAAATCCGATGATGATGTAGTTGCCATAATCAAATGTTACAATCAGAAAACAAAAGCATTCACTGTTGGTAAGAAGAACCTGACCTTCACAACAAACGACATGACCTTGATTTTCAGTTTGGAAGGAGGTAAACGACCCATGTCATTAAGATACTCTAAGAAGCCAAAATCTGCATTCCTAAGGAGAAGATTCCAAAAGGACACAAGGCTCACTGATCCTGTCCTTAAAAACGCCTTGCTCAAGGCAATGAAAGGCAAGCAACCAACAGACTACCAAGATGTAGCAGTCATCGTTACATTGTACTTGTGTCTCACCCTATTTTTTGCAACAAGTGGGAATTCGATAGGGTGGGTTTTTATACAGTATGTGGAACCTCTTGAATCCATGAAACAGTATGATTGGCCAGAGGCAATCACCTCAACATTGATTGATTCTATCATGGCATTGCACAAAACCCCAGAAAAAGTTACGGGGTGTGCTATTGCATTGCTTGTAAGTATAATATCCATTCAAATTTGCAGTTATCATACTTACAAATTTGTGCATTTAGAAAATTTTATTTACTTTAATTTTCATCACAGTATTGGCTATGTGAACATGCAACTATCATTGACTCGGAACACAGCAACATAACTGACTTCCCGAGATGTGCGAAGTGGAACCTGCAAACCTTGACAAAACAGCTGCAGAAGACACCACTCCACTCTCTTGCACCTCGACAGGTTAATTCCTATTGCTCCTAAAATCTCAGTGAAATTCCAAAATATCTTTGACAACTACTTTGTTTCCCTCCTTGTGCATTGATTGTTTAAGATCAATTTTCTCTCAACTATCAATTTATGCTTTCATCTTTGGTACAAACTTGTTCATTTCTGCATTGTAATCAATTTTCTCTGCAATCCAAATTTCTCTGACCACAATTGTAACACATTAACTTGTATCCCTGATTGCTTTTCTCTAATATCTGAATTATGTTGTTTCATAATTTTCTTTGGCCCATAACTTATTTGCCCTGATTGCTTTTCTCTAATATCTGAATTATGTTGTTTCATAATTTTCTCTGGCCCATTACTTCTTTGCCTTGCATCTTTGATAAACACTGTTTTTTTCTGCCCTTCTAATGAATTTTCTCTGGAATCCAAATTTCTCTGACACAATTATAGTCAAACATTAACTTATATGCCTTGATTGATTTTCTCTGATATCTAAATTATGTTGCTCATTTCATAATTTTCTCTGCCTCATAAAATTAACTCCTTGTCTGTAATTTTCTCTGGCCCATACAATTTTCTCTGAAGTTTGTTTCCCATTAGTATCATTTAGATGAATTTTATTTTCCTTATTTTAATTTTTCTCTCAGTGAATTTTGTAACATTTCTCTAATAAAAGAGCCTCCTGTTACAGATAGATAACAAGCAGCTAGTCAAAAACCCATCAGAGGAGTTCTGTCTTGGTAAAAAGACAAAGAAAGAATCAAAAAAAGCAATTGTCAAATTCAAAGAGAAATTACAAGATTCATCTGAATGTCAAGCAATTGTCAAATTCAATGAAGAAGCAGAACCCAGAGAAGAAAGTGAAAGTAATGGACAAGAAGCTCAAGCAAGCAGCGGAGAAGAAGAAGCCAGAGAAGAAAGTGAAAGCAGTGGAGAAGAAGAAGCCCCAGAAGAAAGTGAAGAAATAGAAGCAGAAGAAAAAGAACAGAATGAACAGAAAAAAGAAGACAGTGAAGAAGAAAATGAAGAAGAAGAAGATGAAGAAGAAGAAGAAGATGAACAGCAAGAAGAAAACGAGCAAAGTGATCAAGAAGAACGTATTGAGCCAGTGGACCAACAACAATTTGAGGAATCAAAGGACGCACAAATTGCTGATCTGCGTGAAAGACTGAAGGCACTTTCTCAATCTAAACAAGAAGAAGACAGAAATTGGATGGAAATACTTGCTGAAAAGGAAATTTCAATAAGAACCCTGACATCACTTAACTCAGAACTTCAAGAAAAAGAAAGCACAATCCAAATGAAACTAAGGATATTGGAGCTTGAAAAGGAACATGATATGAAAACAATTCAACAGTTGAGGAATTCAAATTCAGAGCTTGAAACAGAAAATGCTAACTTGCATGAACAAGTACAAGAACTTTCAGTCCAACTAGCAACACAACCATACAGAACACCAACACAACTTCAACCACAAGGTCAGTGAAAATCTTGACCCACAAAAAGTCAAGTCCTTGAGTCAGCATAACTCAGAGAAATTTCTATTTATTATAATTTTCTGACATTGGTAATTTTCTCTGGAAGTTATATTTCTCTGAACACATTAGTTTCTGCCGATTATTTCTATTGATTTCTACTGCTCATTTCATCTTCTCTGTCTATTTTCTTATTCCATTTTTGGGATTTGTTTGATTTTCACTGTGCCTAGTTGGAATGCAAGTTGAACAACAACCAACAACCCAACAAGAAGAAATGGCACCCAAAGAACAACCGAAACAAAAGACGAAAGTCTATGGTAACTGGAAAATATTGAATCACATAAATTTACGTATTGAAATATCATCTGTTACTTCAGAGAAATTTCACTTTTACTAATATTTTCACTGTCTACAGTCAAAAAAGATCCGACCTCAATGATCAAAAATTTAAAGGCAAAAGAAAGGAAGGAAAAGCAGCACGATCCAGAATTTCAATATCCAAAAGTTGCGAAAGTGACTAGAGCTTCAAAACAAGCTGCAAAGCAAGCTGAGCAAAGCACGAAGGACAAAGAAGTGCTTGATGCTGATGCGTACATCTTGCCTCAACCTCTAAACATCAGAAAATCTTGGGTGTTTCCACAAACTCTTCCGATTTCAAGATTGATAAAAGATCACGTAAAAGATATGTTGCAGCACATATCAAACGTCTCTGGACTTGAGTAAGTACAACAAACAAAATAGAAGATAACAAACAACAAATTACAAACTTATATTGCATTAACAACAATTTAATTTCCACAAACTCGTCTTGTAGGGCTTTAATTTGGACAAGTGAGTTGAACCTCATTACCTTCGAAGACATTAGAAACCTAATAAAGCAAAAAGAAATTGCCAACAATGTAAGTCTTTCCCTTTCATCAAAATTTCTCTGCAATGTTCCATCAGCCTTTATAAACCAATATTACAATTACAAATCATATTTTTCAGGTCATTGATGGCTATGGGGAGATACTTTTGGCTGACCAAATGAGAGAAAGACAACAACCAACCTCATTTTTTTTCACATCCATGAGCTTAGTATGTTACTACTATTTTATTTGATTTTCTCTGGAATTTACTTACTACTTTCTCTTCTTAAGATACTTCTTGGATTTTCTCTGAACAAAACCATTTTTGGATTTTCTCTGAACACAGAATTTCATCAGGATGACAGAAAATCAATCTTTTCGAGTGTCCTTATTTGACAAGCATATTGAAACAGCATGGAGGAACTACAGGTTCCTCCATTTCCTAATAAACACTGGAGGTAATGAGAAGTCCACAGCTGGAAATCACTGGACCTTGCTTGTCCTCGACAAACAAGACAGTTTATGGAGGTTCTACAACTCACTGAGGCCAAGGAGGGATGATGCAGAAGACAAATATGTCAAAGATGCAAAACAATTGGTAACCAGTGCAAATTTCTCTGATCCATCATAATCTTTATGTGATGAAAATTTTCATACAATCCCATTGATTTTCTGTAAATTTCTCTGTTATTTAAAAATCATTTTCTTGCAGCAAGAATATGTGGAGAATTTTTTGAAAGATTGCCTTGAAAGAGATGCTCAATCACAACCCTCTTTCAAGTTGATAAACTCACAAAACACAAGTTACGACTTTGAGTATGTCAACAATGCTCCCCAACAAGAAAGTGATTCGTAAGTTTCATACATCTATAAATAAGACACTCTGATTTGCATGTTTCTTAAAACTAACCATTCCTATAATTTGTATGCAGTCTGGATTGTGGCCTCTTTGTCTGCTATATCATGAAACAATATAGCAAACATGAACCAATCAGCTCCAAATTGTCCACACAAGAGATCAGGTTGATGAGGGCAGAACTGATAGAGAGATTGGTCACCGATGTTGGCCGATCATGGACTGAACCAATTGAAATACCTCCAGAACAACCAAACATGTAATAGTGAAACTAGTGAAAGGAAGACAATGTACATAGGCAGACAGAGAAAATTGTCTCACATGTATGTATATATCCATACAGTATTAACCGTTCAGTTTTTTGTTGACACATCGAAGGAATACTGATGCTTGACTTATCCATATACATCCTTTCTTGACTAATGTAAATTTCATTTTTTTTTTTATTTCGACTAATGTCAATTTGATACCTATCGATGGTTAAATAAATTTATATTTTTATTGTGATTGTCAACACAATCCACACAGAGAAAATTGTCTGCACAAATTTCTCTGGTATCATATTACCAGAATTCAGAGAAATTTAACTCGTACAGTCCCAACGGGATGCCTATATGATCATGTAATCTGTAATGCTTTGTGTTGTTACAAAACAATCATCAAACTCAACAAAACACAAAAGCGAACAGTAATTTTATCTGCTACTATAAAATTTCACTGCATGAATTTGAAATTTCTGAGTTGTGAATTTCTCTGGGTTGGTGAGGAAAATTTCTCTGGCTTTGAGAAAAATTTATGAGTTGAATTCATTCTACATAAATTCTTCCTTGGTTCAGAGAAATTCTTAACTCAGAGAAATTTCAAAAAAGCATGATTTTGTTTCTTGGTTGTACTCACTGCAATAATTTTGTGTATGCTCTGTCTGGTATGCACATTTCTTGAAATGACTGACATGAAGTTACCACAAATTCACAGAGAAATTTAACTCGTATCATGCTAAAGAAGGTGCCTATATGATCATGCAATCTATAATGCACTGTGTTAGTACAAAGCAATTATCAAATTCAAAAAACAAAATCCACATAGTACTTTTATCTGCCATTGTCAAATTTATATGGATGAAATTGAAGCTTCAAAACACATTACACAAAATTTTCTCTGCCATACCAAATTTCTTTGCATAAATTTGACAGGTATTACAAACCCAATGCCTATAGTATATATCAACAAACACAATGCACACTTTAACTGATATTGCAAAAATTTCTCTGGATGAATTTGAATGATATTATATATACACTGTCTAAAAAACACATTTCACAAAACAAAATACACAAACTAATCATCAAATGTATTATTCAATCAATAAAATGTATTATCCTCAACTATTTAACAAAGGTTCCTTGCATGTCCTCTTATTATGGTGAGCAATACTCCCACAACGACTACACTTAATCACCCTTTTAAACTCTCCAGTAGAAGCAATTCTGTTCTTCTTCGGCCTCCCAGCTGGTCTCTTGCTCAATGGAGGTAAAATCATAGCATCTTCAATGCTACACACAGGTTTTTCAACAGTTGGAACTGGGCCAATTGAAAACGAGTACGCTTGACGATACATATCAGCATGAAAAAATGGTTCAACAAATGAATTCAAATTCCTTCCACTCCTAAAAATTGCAGCAACAGCATGTTGACATGGATACCCATTTATTTCCCATTTTCGACACGAACAAGTTCTCAACCCAAGATCAACCATAACCGAAGGAAAACAATGCACTTCAAAGACATTATCAGACGACAAACTCACATTCCATGTCCTCCCATCCAAAAAATACTTCTCCAATACACTATCCATACGAGGACATAGAACTTTATTCCATTTACTAGAGAGCAGCCTCCTATTAGACCTCATATTCATAATTTGCAACCGTATCATGTCCACCAAATTTGTTATTGGCAAGTGCCGAGCATCTCGTATCCATGAATTGAATGACTCAGCAACATTTGAATACATCTCACCATAACGTTTCCCCGCAAAATATGCATCACTCCAATTTTCATATGGTAAACTTCTCAAGAAAGCAATCACAATGTCTCCTCCCTCACTTTTTAATTCATTTAACTTGAAATGAAATAATGCCTTTGTTGGCGCATATGCACATTCTGAAAACTTGGACACAATCGTCTCCCTAACCAAATTTGTGTTTCCCCATGACAACTTATCCCTCAGATTTCTCTTTAGATGTTCAAGACAAAATCCATGAAAGCAGTTAGGGAAAAACCTAGCAATTCCCTCCACAATACCACAATGTCGATCTGATATGAAACTTATCATCCTTTCTGATCCCAATACTCCACATAAATGTTCAAGAAACCAACACCAATTGTCTTTATTCTCAGCATCAACAACAGCAAAAGCTACAGGGAAAAAACCTACAAAACAAATAGGAACAAGCATATCAGATATACACATGTATAGAAAATTAGAACAATAAACAACCAGAGAAATTTGACACTGCCAACATCCAGACAAAAAATCACTTAGTGCCCAACTCCAGAGAAAATTCACACATTGGCAACATCCAAAGAAAATTGACTTAGTGACCAACTACAGAGAAAATTCACACAATCATAATATCCAGAGCAAATTCACTCAGTGACCACCTACAGATACAATTCACACAATGACAAAATCCAGAGAAAATTCACACTGACCAAAATCCAGTGAAAATCCACACAGGCCAAAACCAGAGAAAATTCAAAGTGTCAGAGAAAAATCACATTCACTGAATTCCTACATGTATAGAAAATTCACATAGTTAGATAAAATTATATATATTTATAATTACCTTCATTCCCATCTTTCTCCGTTGCCAGCAAGCATAACTCCTTTGTATCGCCCTTTCAAAAATGTTCCATCAAGAAAAAGCAATGACCGACAATATTTGAAACCAGCTGTGCATGCATGAAAAGCCACAAACACTCTTTTGAAACGCTTGTTGTCTTCAAAATCTAACTCAAAACGACTACCTGGATTGTTCTTCAATGCCTCATCAAAATACCACCGTAATTGATCAAATGACAAACAAGAATCCCCATATGTACTACGTTTTGCTTTTTCAACACCCAACCAACCACAGTTATAAACTGATTGAGACCCCATACTTGTCTTTCATTTCTTTCACAACATCCACTGGACGAGTTAAAGGTTTTGCACTTACCTCGTCAACTATCAGCCCAGAAACTAAGCTGGAAGTCATCCTCGAATGTTTACTCGTACGAACCGCCACACCACACGTATGTTCATTGTTCGAAGTCCTTATGTAGAAGAACCCATTTGTTTTTTCAACAGAAGCATGTACACGCCACATATATCCCCTTGATTCCTTATATGCACATTCTGCCGTAACCCTCAGCTTGTCATTTTTAACATACGTAAACTGAAAACCAACCTCAATAGCATACTTGCACAAAAAAGTACGGAACTCAACCACACCACCCTCAAACTTTTGTCCAACACTTGTAATATTATTCCGCCAACGAGCCGACAATAATACCTTTTCTTGGTGAGAACAAAACTTAGAGAGTGAATTCCTTTCAATATCCACCAGCCTATCACACTCACCATCCACAACATCTACCCAATTACACCCCACTTCATCCTCTTCATCAGAAGTACCACATCTAGTAACTGAAACATCAACTATATCAACACCGCGTGCACAAACAACCCTCAACATATTCAAAAATCAATATTATTTCGAACCATACAATTCGGATGGCCCAAAATAGAATATGAAATACACATAATCTCAGATTTCAAATTCTCCCATGTTTTACACAAAATTCCAACCAATTCCTCAAAATTCAATTCGCATGAAACATTAATGACAATAGTATCATTCCCATATTTACACAACAACAACACTGCACTGTCCATTGAAACTGAAACAAAAAACAAGAAAAATAATTTAGTTAACATAGAAACACTTCACAAGAACAACATAAAAGTCCAGAGAAATTTCTAAAAATTATAATTTTCTCTGAACTTAAAATAAAAGTCCATAGACATCTACAAACTGATATTCACCTTCAAGATGATAAAAAACAAAATCACAGAAACTCAATGAATCACAAAGAAATTTACTGCTAACTATTAAACACAATCATACAAAAAAATCCAAGTCCAGAGAAATTTACAATCATAGAAATTTACAAACTGAAAGTGAGTAACAAACTTACAATTTTCTCTGAACTACAAATACAAGTCCAGAAAAATTTGTGAACTTACATTCACTTTCTCATATTCTATCTACATTAGAAACTTCTAATAATATGTCCACATGCACTTATAATTTTCTCTGGGACTACAAAAACAAAAGTGCAGAAAATGAAATTTCTCTGGTTTAAAAAAACAGAACAAAACTGATATTCACCTTTACAAAACTGAAAAAAATTGTTTAACATAGAAACACTTCTAAAAATTATAATTTTCTGTATTCATAAAATAAAAGTTTGTCTGTATTCAATTGCCTCTGTCTAACTTTGTCTGTATTCATAAAATAAAAGTCCAAAGACACATCTACAAACTGATATTCACCTTCAAGATGATAAAAAACAAAATCACAGAAACTTAATGAAACAAAGAGAAATTTACTGCTAACTATTAAACACAATCATAGAAAAAAATCATATACACCTTATATATGAACTTTACACTGATATTGCACTCATTGAAAAAGCCAGAGAAATTTACAAACTTATATACTATCTCATATTCACTTTATCGCACAAATTTATGAACTTACATTCACTTTCTCATATTCTATCTCCATTAGAAACTTCTAATAATATGTCCATATGCACTTATAATTTTCTCTGGACTACACAAACAAAAGTGCAGAAAATCAAATCTTTGGTTTGAAAAAACATAGAACAAAACTTATCATTCATCAGCATGTTGATAAAAAACAGAGCACGAAAAATAAACACTAAACATCAAAATCAACTACACTGTCAACACTATTTCAAATTGATCAAAAAAACAAAAGAATGAAAAATTAATTCCAAAAATAAAAATCAACTCTATAAACCTCGCCTCTCTCGAAACAAAAATTCAAAACAAAAGTCAAATTCCATGTGGAATCTAAAATCGAAAACAAACCTGATTCAACTCCACTCAAAAACCTACGCGATCAATACACTGTCAACACTCCTTGAAATTGATTCAAAAAACAAAGAATCAAAACTCCGACGAAATCTCCAACGAAATCAATACGATTGTAGCAATCTTTCTCGTCAAACTCCACTCAAATCTCGACGAAATCTCACCATGAAATCTCCACTGAAATCTCCGACGAAAACTCCGACGAAATCTCCCCTGCGAATTCGGTTTCCAAAATCTATCAGTTAAGTCAACAATATTATATTCAAACAAATTTATGTTATAAAGGAAGGGTAATTTAGGTACTTTATAACTTAAAATAAATTTTATGGACCTTAGCCATTAAAATATATTATTTTGGACCTTTCCTCCTATCAAAAGTAGAGGAGGGACCTTAGGTCAATTTTCCCTCCTTTAGAGGCGCAACGGATCAATTTTTGCCCGTGTGGCGCTCAAACTCCACCAAGTTTAAGCCCGCCATAGCTTGTTGACAAATCGAGTGTTGTTGATCTCACCTGCTTGAACATTAGGTCCCAATGCTTTGTCAAGCAAAACAACTTCACAAGGAAGCTCCGTCTTCACCCGGATGCCACAAGTAGGCCTGACGCCTCAAGTGCACCAAGCACGGCATAAGTCGCTTCATAGCGCCAAGCTTACCTCAAGCAAGGTGCTCGCCCAACTTAGGTTTATATCATCAAGGTGCCTAGCCACACAACAATGTGCTAGCGAATGTCCTCAACTTAGCCGACAAGCCAACATTGCACGTTGGGTCTTTAATAGCATCTCGAACTGTCGTAGGGTCTAGCATGCCTCAATAGATGCATATCGGATAGCCAAACGGTCATGCAAAGCCCACAAGACACCGAGGGTCAATCTCTTACCCATGGCGTAATCCTCGTGCAACACGTGTGCTAGATTCCGCCTAAGGCCATTGCGCACCTTAGCGTTGCACCAACGTGTAGCATGAGTAAGGCAACATCTCAATCCGTAACTCGCTTGTAGCATAAAGTAGTCCCTCAATAGACTTGCTCAATACATAGCTTGATGCCTTCATTCGATAGCCCACATATGCGGTGTTGCCTTCCAACCGCTTAGCTTAAGCCACGAGATCCCCTCGTGCAAGGTTGAACCCAAACCAAGCACTTGAGTTGGCACACGAGGCCTTCGGTGGTGCCTCGATAGCCCATTCGGTCCAAAACGAGTTCCAAAGATACCATATTGCGTGGCATAGTGAAAGCAACGTAGTGGACCTCTCACCCGGGAGGGTCGCGCAGTGCCTACATCATTGCACCGTCCACGGGGCTCCCAAACCCACATGGAGACTCTAGACACCCCTCTGGATGCCTATAGCCCGCCCTTGAGTTGCCCCAAGGTTGCTCACTTCAAACCCAGTTTGGGTGGGGGAGGTTGGTAGGTAGCACACCATACCCCCTTATAGTAGCTTGTTAAGCCCTTTTTCATCTGGTAGGGAGGAAACATCATACATGTCCGAGGAGTCATAATGATTTTTCATTAATTCCACAAATTGAGAAAAATCATGAAACTTGGTCGGGATAACACTTCCCCTAATACCTCTTCACCATAAAAATTTCAGCCCGAAACTCCTTCGTTTGAGTGCCGAACCAAAGCGCCAAAGTTCTGCACTACAAGCTGCTGCTGCTGGTTGCTGGCAGCGCTGTTTGGCTGCTGGCATGGGCTACGGCCTTGCCGTTTGATGGCTATATACCTTGGGCTACTTGGGGCCAATGTTAGGCCATGTTGGGGCACTTCCAACGGCTACTCTTGAGCACTCCAATGGCCACACCACCGCGAGTGAAACGTCACGGAGTTCGCCTTGCAAGGCAACCCGTGACACTCTCCTCCACTCCAACCATCAACGTCCTCATTGATGTAGCACAAAGCTGATGCTGCAGTGCATGTACCGGCTCCTCTGATGAGTCCAACACCTCTATGTTGATGGCCTACCTTCAACATCTAACTCCTTTAGCCAAGCTCCCCTCTCAAAATGGCCTCTGCCAAAGCTCCTCTGAGCATCTCTAACTCTGCCCTTTGCCAATGCTCTTGAAATGCCAAACCCTCTTCTCAAATGGCCTCTGCCAATGCTCCTCCGAGCAAACTCAAGCTCCTCTGAGCTGACTCCTCCAGACGATGTTCCTCTAAAATGGCCTTTGCCAATGCTCCTCTGAGCTAACTCGATGGCCTCTCTGCCAATGCTCCTCTGAGCAAACTCGCAGTGGGGCGTCGCATCGCGACTTCCTCCTCCACTCGAGTTGTTGACGCCCTCGTCGACTCAATGCAAATCAACAGTTGCTCCTCAAGATGATTAAACAATGCCCTCTCTGGCAAGCTCGAAGCCCTCTGGCTAATATCTTCAATAACTCCAGTATCTCTGTACTGTGCCCTCTGGCAAAATGAAAGCCCTTTGGCTGCTGCTGATTAGCAAGCTCATGTCTCTGAAGTCTTCTGGCTGTTGCCCTCTGGCAAACTCAATCTCTGAAGCCCTCTGGCTTGTTGCTCTCTAGCAAACTCAAACTCTGAAGCCCTCTTGGCTGTTGCCCTCTGGCTTAACTCAAACTCATGCCCTCTAGCAAAGTGTAGCCCACCGGCTGAATATGCTTTTTATAACTCAAAACTTTAATGCTGCTTTTAGAAATGTAGCCCTCTGGCTGAAATGAAGCCCACTGGCTTTGCTCAACTCATGCCCTCTAGCAAGTGTAGCCCACTGGCCGAATATCATGCTCGTGCCCTCTGGCAAGCCCTCTGGCTGAACTTATATCTTCTGGTTAGTATTTAACTCATGTTGCCCAGTGCCTTGGCCTCTGCCTTCACCCGAGTCAGCTATCTCATCAAGCTCAAAGATTTCGCCTTTCAAAGGCTCACCGCTCCTGCCACCCACAAAGCTAGCCGTCTCAAAACAATCATGCTCAAAACGGTGCGCTGATCCTGGCACCAAATTATGTCTTGACTTTACAATCTCGCTACACGGTTGTCCTCCAACAACGGTGATTTCATCCATCACCCCGCTCTCTAGCAAGCATGTACACTCGGTGCCTCTGCACACGGGAGTCAAGATCTCGAATTTTGTCTTGAAAATTTTTCCGAACAAACCCTCCAAGAGTCAACAACCATGTGTCTGAAGATGCAAAACCACTGACAAGCACAAGTTGCAAACGCCACCACGAACGATCGAAACATAGGCCCCCTGAAGCGAACCAGTGATAATGCCATAGCACGTGCACAGCTGCCAACGAAAATCCGTCTCTAAGGCTCGATAGATGAAGATCACATGCCCACAATCTGATACAAGCATTCCACAAGTCCAAACTGTAGTAGAGATCCCCATGTAGCCAACAAAGTAACACAATCATGCCAACCCTGCTAGTTAGGAAGCAACCCATCCACAAATGTAGCATACTCGCGCCACAGTGTGCCCACAGTGTAGAAATGCTCACCAAGTCCACAAAGTGAGAGGGAAACACCAAGTTAGCAATATATTTTGATAAAATTATTAAGATTATGATTAAATCAGTAAATCAGTTAAACTGAAAAAGGTTCAGCTTAATCGGTTATGTCAAAAGACCAATCAACTTATATAAAAATTAATTAATTAAAACTTTTGAATGCTATTTTAATTTTAAAATTTAAACTATCTTGAACTGAAACATGCATAACATTATAATATTAAATAAGAATATATTAATATATTAAATAAGAATATAAGGTTAATTTTTTATAAGTGAAATAACTTATTTTTTCATTTTTTTTCTGATGTGTTATAATTTTATATATGAAACATAAGTATTTGTCAAATAGAGTCAATATAACATTGGTTTTTATGTAGAACTTAAATGGAAAAGGCATGCTGATTTGGATTTGAAAAAAGAAAGCCTTTACATTTTGCCATCTAAGCAAGAGAAAAATAATATTTTTAATAATATATACTAGTAGGTGACTTGTGCAATGCACAGGAATTTACTTTTAAAATGAAAAATTAATTTTGAAACTTAATACTGTACGTGTAAAAAAATTTTAAAATTAAAAATTAAATACAAACAGATTTGCTAATGGTTGATGAAAATCATTGTCATTGTGTGTGATCTTATGTAAAATAGGCTCATAGAAATAATATCTTTCAAAGTTAAAAAAAAGTGTATTCTCAATCTGAAATCAAATCCCCATTTGTGTTAATCAAATTTATCAAAAATTATGAATTCCACTTGTATCAAAATATTTTTTCTGAAAAAAATAAAAAAGAAAAATTATATAATATACAAATTATAACTTGGTCATAACTCATGGTGTATTATTTTGGTTATTAATTGAAAATGTCTTTGCTTATTTCTTATGTTTTTAGTTATGTGTAAAGTGGTGCATCAAGTTTTTAATTATGCTTAAAATGGTGTTTGATTATGATCTATTGTAATATTTTTATATGAAAATATTTAAGTATTTTTTTACGCGAAAAAGTGTTTGAGGTGGGTTAATTCAAATGCAAGATTTATTTTTATATTAGTAAGATTGTAAGAATTATTCACATTGATGAATAAAAAATTATAAATTCAAATCATAAATAGTGTTCTCAAAGAGAATCAAATACAAAATCTCTATAACCTTAATAATTGCAGTTCTCAAAATGGTTCTAATTAATTATGTGACACATTATAATAATTGTAAGATTTTTATTCTAGTCAAATTATTTTTGCATATATTTTCTGGCAAAACTCATGAAGGGGCATTATTAGTAATATTATAAATTCAAAATTTTTATTTCAAAATTATTCAAGAAATATCAATAGGATTTAAAATAAAATTTAAATTTAAATTACTTATTTTAATAATCTTAGCGTTATTGTTCTATAAAAATGCTACTTGAATACATATATATAATAAATTTAGTTAAATTATTTGTTTATTTTGATAATTTTAGTTTTATTGTGCTATAAAAGTGTAATTATCATATAATGATTTATATGATATATATATATATATATATTAAATTATAAGATAGTAAAATAAACACTCATTTTGATATTAAAAATAATAGTTAAATTAGAAAGAGAATTAGTAATATAAAACTAAAAGTGATTCTATTTATTTAATTTTAATTTTAATTTTATATTTATTTGGAAAATAAAAATATGTTGAAATAGAATTACATAAAATTTATTTAAAAGATTAAACATAAATATGTTGTGATTGGATTAAGAAGAAAATACGTAAATTAAATATAAAGAGTATTGATTTTTTTCTTTAATATTCTTTTTGAATTATTTGTACATATTGTATATAGGTATATAAAATTTAAATTAAATATAAATGTAAATATTTTGTAATAAATAATTTCATTAAATAAAAATTAAATATAAATTAATATTAAGACATCAATAAGATAGATAAAAAATAAAAATATAAAAGAAAATTAATTTGATCCGTGCGATGCACGTAATTAAGCATATTTTGTCTTATTTATTTGTATATCGAGATAATTTTTTTTCAAATATTATAATAATTAAATTAAAATATCAACTATATAAATGAAACCTGACAATGACAAAGCTAGATACACAATGAAAAATATATGAAAAATAAATATTTCTCAAATAGTGTCCATATAAAATTGGTTATTATAGTTGAAATTGAGTTTGTACAGAACTTTATATGTAAATAGAAAATACATGTTGATGTGGCTTTTTTAGAAAAAAATAAAGTTTTAGAATGTGCCACTTAAGTAAGGAAAAAAAATACTATTTTTAATAATATATATATATATATATATGTATGATATGATGTATATTTATCTTTAATTTTCTCTGAGACACTATCTACATTAGTTTGGTTGATTTTAGAGTTATTCTATTATGTTTAAGCTTTACAGTCTAATTAAAAAGCTATTAAAATTTAAGGTATTTAGATCTAGGAATGGCAACGGGTCGGGGCGGGGTCAGGGATTACACTTCACGTCCCCGATCCCTAAAGGTATAAAATTTTTCGTCCCTGCCCCCGATCCTGGACAAGGAATCTATCATCTATCATCCCCCTACACCTTAATGCGGATTGGGTTTCCCTGACCCCGAAAAATCCCAATACAAAAATAACAAAATCATCAACATCAACATCAACATCAACATCATCAATAACAACATGATCAATATCATCAATAACAACATCAGCTGTATATCTGAATGTGTGTCACAAAGAGAGAGAGAGAGAGAGAGAGATCTGAGAGAGAGAGAGATCTGCTCAGATTTGCCGTAGTGGAGGGAATCGATGCCGAAGTATGCAAGTTTGGCGACTCTGATATCGCGGCAGTAGCAGGAAGAGAGAAAGAAAGAGTGAGAAAGAGAGAGAGAGAGAGAGAGAGAGAGAGAGAGAGAGAGCCTTGCCTTGCGATCTTCTCCACTCCTTGCCTTGCCAGTCTTCTCCGCTCATCTTTGCTCACTGATTCGGTGGTCTCTCTCTCTCTGTCTTTGCTCTCTGTTCACTATCTCTCTCTCTGCTTTTTCTTTGCTCTCTCCCTGTCTTTGTTTTTTATTCTATTGTCTGATGGCAGATAGAGGGGTATATATATGAATAGATATAGGGGTATATATGTAATTTCAGTTCGAGGGGAAACGAAGACGGGGATGAGGACGAGATGGGGCCGAGGTTGGAAAATGTATCACTGTTCTCGCCCTGAAAATTGTTGGGGATTTATTTTTGAATACTATCCCCTGCCCATCGGGGGTATTTTCGAAAAAAAAAAATGTTATAATCCGGATTGGGGGGTCGGGTCCCTATCGGATCGGTTTCAAATTGCATCCCTAATCAAATTACAGACAAACAAACGGAGCACAAAGGTTGTCCATATTTGTGCCAATTAGTGGGCTAAATTAATAAATTTAGCTAGCTGGTCTTTTGCGGGCCTGACGGCCCAATAACAACCTGTGGGGGTGAATTTGTGTCCATTCAAGTGGAGGGCCTTTGAGGTTATTGAACTTAAGATATTGGTACCAGGATAGAAAATATTTTTCATAAAATATTTTTACATTTTTTGTCATTTAGTACAACAGAAAAATAAAAGTTAATAGAAAATATTTTTCATGATTAATAGAAAATAAGTTTATTTGGACGAAAAATATTTTTTATTTTTAAAAAACAAAAAACGTTTTCCGAACAAAAGTTTTATCAGTGCTATCATATTACCACCACTACCATCATGTCGACCGCTGCCATGGCCACAACCACCATCAATACCGATGCCTACAACCATCGCCACCACCATCTCTACTCATCTATACTATATATTAAGAAAAATAGAGTTTTTAGTGAGAATAGCTAAGAAAGCTCTAAGTGCTCAATCTAAATTTTGTGATTTTCCAATTTAAAAAATAATTACTAAATCACACTCAAACACTTTTTATTATTTTTATTTTTAAAACAAAGAATGCATTTTTCTTTCCTAAAATTATTCATTCCTTACAATCAAATAAAATAGTTTTTCAATTAAAATATAAATAATTAATAAATTGCACACTCAAGAAAGAAGGAGTTTTCCAATTAAATAATAATAATAATAATAAATCACACACTCAAAAATATTTCGCCTAAAAATATTTTCTATTCTTCACCATAAAGCATAAGATGATATATATAATTAAAATTTCATAACATTTTTTTTCCCCTTACATTGGTCATTACTATTCAACGTACATATCAAACCTCATTATTTTCATACACACTAAATGTTTATATATATATATGTAGAGATTTACATATATTATGATTGAGTAATTTACATTTATATTTTTAAATTTTAAATGATCTATACTATATATAATTCTAATTCAATAGGATTTCTTTAAGGTTCGAACTCTCAACTCAATTTTTTATATTTTTTTAATAATGAAAATACTAAGTATCATTATGTGTTGCATTTTAATTAGTTTATAATTAAATTCATATAGTTTTATATTAAACTCTTAAATTATGCCACCATAATTATCATTTCAAATTACTTCCTTAATTTATGTTTACCATACCAAATTTATTTTCAAAATTACTTCCCTATGATTGCATTAATGCATGATTTTGATATATTCATACATACACATATGGAAAATAATTAATTCTTTAACTTAAAATTTAAATATTATTGATTCTTTAACATATATAATAGTTATTCTAAATATTAATAAACAATGACCTAATTATTTATATCTATACAGTATACTAAAATAACATTTTAACAACAAGAACTGTGAGAGCTCTAAAGGCTCAACTATTTGTTGACTTTTAAATTTTTTTAAAGAAGAAAAAAATCCATTGGTTACTATAAAATAAAAGGATAATGTTTGAGAGCTCGAAAAATGCCCCCCCTAATCCCCCTAATGTCCAAAACAACGTCGTTTTGGGCATTATTTTTTTTATTTTTTATTTTTTTCTTCTTCTTCTTCACGCAACTCTGAGATAGAGGGAGAGGGAGAGGAAGAGAAAGAGAAAGAGGGAGAGGGAGAGAAGAGCTCGTCGCAGGGAAGAGCTCGTCGCCCGCCGTCGCAGCTCCTCGCCCGCCGTCGCAGCTCCTCGCCGTCGCAGCCACTGCCTCTACCTCTGCCTCCTTCTCCGCCCCCCACCTCTGCCTCCACACCCCGATTTATTTGGCCCCCTCCAGTCCTTCGGCTTCCTCCTCCTCATCCTTCCTTCTCTTCTTCTTCTTCCCCCTCCTCCTCCTCCTTCCTTCTCCTTCCTTCTCCTTCTTCTGTTTTCTGCAAATTCGGGGGATTCGGGGCGTAGCTCTTTCGAGCTACCAACCATGACCCAAAATAAAATTTAAAATTTTAGTAACATTTATCAATAAGCACAAATGATTTAGAGGTTTAAAATTAAAAATTCAAACTTTTAGTCACCAAGATAATTATAGTATATATCTATAATTTAGGGATTTTTTTTTCCTAAAATAAAAAACCTACTTAATAAACCTCTCTATAACTATATAGGATATTCAAAATTCCTTCATAAAATGAACAACTTACGTAGGAAGCATGTCTCACTACTTTTATATAAATTAAGAAGATCTCTCAAACATATTTTTCATTGCTTCCTTTTTACAAGAAAAAGTATCATCTCTGCAATTTCATTTACTTTTTCGCTCTCATTTTTGCCATCTTTGGAGGCTTAGGCCTTGTTTGTCATCTCTTAAAAAAGTCAAAAAATCAAAAGTCACTATCCTATTTAAGTCGTATCATCTTATTTAAGTCACATCACCT
This sequence comes from Camellia granthamiana, assembly GCA_036172215.1. NCBI lineage: Eukaryota > Viridiplantae > Streptophyta > Magnoliopsida > Ericales > Theaceae > Camellia > Camellia granthamiana. The sequence continues at coordinate 161,182,902 of CM069903.1, read as the reverse complement.
CTCTACCACATCACTTCAAACCCAACCCATATTTCATAAAAAGTCAAAAAGTATACTTATTTGGAACATCCCAAACAACCCCTTAGTCTTTAGCTCCTTCTTTAGATGCCTCCTTCAACTTCTATGCTAACTAACAAATGATTGTTGGCTTCAATGCCGCGATAGACAAAAGGGTGTCAAAACTTTTAAATTTTGTGCCTGGAATATATTTTGAGTTATTTTAATGGTATGTAGTAATGATTTGAGTTAACAGACTTTGTGACTATGATTATATTTTTTTGGTTATTCATTTGATCAAAAAAATTATAAGTTGTGATTGATTAGATCTGCTAAATAAATTATAAAAATTTGTATCATTTATTGATTCTATATGTGTATTATTTAAAGTCAATAATTATATTTTTTTATAATCTTTGATTTCAATTCTATTTGAAATCTAAGGTATTATATCACTCTTTCTAATTTTTTACACATTTTTTTAATAAAAAATCAAAAAGTCAATTAAAGTAGTCACTTCCTAAACGAGCTTTTAGTCATTGAAATATGTTTTCTAGATGCATATATACTTTGTTATAGTTTATGCAAAATTATATCATAATACATTTCTCATCTATATACAAATTTCATAGATTTATCAAATTTATTTTAATACCATTTGTTGCCCTGAAACAGCACTAATGTTATGTTGTGTTTGGTACACTGAAATGAAAGTACATTGGAATAAAATGATTATTTTTTAGCTTACTTAAAGAATGACCATTCCCTTATAATGTGATTAATGATCCATTTCAAGAATTTCCTTCTCCCCACCAAATATTATATAGATATTTTTAGATAGTGATCCAAAACTCCTTTCAAACATTAATATTGTGTTTGGTTCGTGGATTTGGATAGAAATTTTGAAAGCAAAGAAAAAAAATGTGTAAAATATAGGTGAAATGTAATTATTGTTGGAAATGGTTGGGAAAATTCTGGGTAAAACCAGAATTTTTTCCTAACTTTGGTCTATTATTTAGGTGGGACCCGTGCGTCGATTTTCGTGGATCAAAGTGGTAACGCATTCTATGCTGCGTTGTGATTCACGTGGTATATTTGATTGCTCAAAACCATTACCGAGTGAATGGGAAATTGAAGTCAAAGTATGCTCAATGGAAATGGAGTTTTGGTGAAAAATCCTTAAAGGTTTGAATAAGGCTTGTCCCACATTGATTTGGTGGGAAGTTTTGAATGGGTTTATAAGGCATGAGATTGAAACTTGGGGTGTGCCCCAAGGGGTACCCAAGTGTTTTAGAGAGGGAGGTTATGGGCTAGACCCATTGGACCCAAAAATCACTACACGTGCGCTGCCACCGTCCGTCCAATCGGTTGGGTTGGGCTTGTCCAACCCAATACGTATCTTTTTGGGTCAAAAACATTTGAGTTTAATTTTATTTTCTGAAAAAAATAAAATCCAGAATTCAAATTAATTTCAGAAATAAACCAGTCCGGTTTTTTCTGTACACCCAAATTTTGAACCCAACAGACTTGTATTTGTTTATTCAAACTGAACAGGTATCATACCTGTTCAAACAGGTTTTGCACCTATTTTCTTCTGAGAGAGAGTATAAAACACTTAGTGTGTTCGTTGTACAAATATATTGTAGTGCTGCATATATTTGTTGTTGATCATTTCATCTTGGGAGATAGACGTCCATATTCTGAAAGCACCAAGGAGATGACGAATCTGTCTTAAGGACACAGTGTCAAACACTGGACTTGATCAGATTATTATTCGAATAAATTAATCAAGTAAGTTGTTTAATTTATTTTTATGTTTTATTTATTTATTTAAATCAGATTTTAATTTTGGTTTGTAACAAAATAAAATCTGTTTTTATTTATTTATTTCTATTTCTAGTTTGATTTTTGTAATGAAACAAATTTCTCTCATTTCCTTTATTTCTTTATATTCTAGTTATTGTTTAGTACACAACAGAATTTAATCTATTTAAATACAGTGAAGATTGTCTAACAATTATATCTTATTAGTATATGGTAAATTAAAATTACGACTATCATATGGTAAATTAAAATTACAAAACTTGTAAAACCAAGTGTATTTATATTTAATCGTAAATATAACTTTTGTAATTTATTATTTAATTTTTACGAATCAAATTATGACATGTATTTTATATTAAGAACTTAGAACACATTAGAATAAAAAAATCATTCGCTTATGTGTAACTCTAATAAAAATGAATAAAATTTAATTAATTATAAATCATTTTACTACATATTTTAGATAAATTTTATGTTATTATTTAATTTTAAAAACTATTTTTTGATTATTTAATTATACCTGTGCAAAGCACGGGTAATACGCTAGTTACTATTACTACCATCACCATCACCACCACTACCATCACACCACTACCGTTGCCGCCGCTGCCGCCGCACTACTACTGCCACCACCACACCCAAACGCCTCTACCTTACTGCCGCCACTATCACCACCACTAATATAACCGTTAATACATTAATTTTAAAAACGCAACTAAACATAAGAAAATGTTTTCTGAAAGAAAAGGCTGTATTAGGAGGGATGGTGGAATGAATAAGTTCAATGATTTTATAAATACATTGGAGTTAGTGGATGTCCCAATGATTGGGAGGAAGTATACGTGGTGCAACTCTCAGGAAGGGAAGAGGTGGAGTAGATTGGATAGATTTTTAGTTAGCCTAGAATGGTCATAATGGTTTAGTTTCAAATTGTGGGGGTTACCTAGGTCATTATTTGACCACTGTCCAATATTATTAATGGAGGATGAGAGGGATTGGGGGCCTAAACTATTTAGATTTTTAAATGCTTGGGTTCTCCACCTTACCTTTATGAATAAGGTAAAATCAGTTTGGGACAGTACTCGGGTGGATGGATGGGCTGGGTTTAGATTAAAGGTTAAACTGAAAGTCTTGAAGGAAGCACTGAAAGTATGGTATATTAAAGTGTTTGGGAATGTTGAATATAAGCTCAAAGAGGCAGAGGACGCAATGCATGCATTAGACTTGGTTGCTGAGGATAGGCCTATGAATGATATTGAAATATCCAGAAGAAGAGAGCTTAAATGGGAGATTTGGAAGCTGAGAAAAATAAAGGAATGGATTTGCGTGCAGAAATCCAGAATAAATTGGGCTTTAAAAGGAGATAGAAATACTAGGTATTTCCACATTTTGGCTACAAAGGGGCTGAGCAGAAATCTGATGGATTCCATCATAATCAAGGGTACGTCTTACAACAAACCTCAATAAATGAAATGGGAAATTGCAAGGTATGTTGGAGAGGCATTTGTAGAAACTTAGAGGCTTAGACCGAAGATTGGTGGAGCTTTTAGGTTAATTCAACCCTGTCTAGCTGAGTTGAGGGTGAAAAGTTTTTTGAATCAGAAGTATGGGTTGCTATTAAGGAGTGTGATGGGAATAAAGCCCCTGGACTTGATGGATTTAATTTGATTTGCATCCAAAAGGGATGGAGGATAATGAATGATGATATTCTCAAATTTATGGCAAATTTTCATGTGAATGGGAGGTTGGCGAAGGGCCTGAATGCTTCTTTTTTATCTTTAATTCCCAAAAAGGAAAACCCAACAAGAATCCAAGATTTTAGACCAATTAGTCTCATAAATTCCACGTACAAGATTCTATCAAAAGTCTTAGCTAGTAGATTAAAACAAGTATTACCAAATATCATTAGCTCAACACAGTTTGCATTCCTGAGTGGGAGAAGTCTACTGGATGGGATTTTAGCAACAAATGAAGTGGTAGACTGGTGGAAAAGATCCAAGAAAATTGGGCTAACTGGTGGAAAAGATCCAAGAAAAGTGGGCTAATTTTAAAACTTGATTTTGAAAAAGCTTATGATACAATAAATTGGAGTTTTCTGTTTGATATGTTGGGCAAGTTTGGGTTGGAGACCAAATGGGTGGAATGGATGAGGTCTTGTTTAAGTTTAGCTATAGTATCTTGTCGCCTAGTTAATGGTTATCCATCCGAGGAAGTGTGTCCCCAAAAAGGGTTAAGGCAAGAGGATCCAATCTCTCCATTTTTGTTCATTATTATAGCTGAAGGGTTGAATATGTTGTTATCGAGGGCCAGAGAAATAAGACTGATAAAAGGGGTCATTATTGGTGATGAAGGATTGAAGTTATCTCACCTACAATTTGCTGATGACACAGTCTTATTTTGTGAGGCAGATTAGGTGGAGGTTTCAAATATGAAGAGAATTTTAAGATGCTTTGAAGTAGTTTCTGGGCTAAAGATTAATTATCACAAGAGTGCTGTCAGTGGAGTGGGAATTTATGAGGCTAAAGTTGCTGATTTTGCTTCAAGATTAAATTGCACGAGTCAAAAACTTCCTTTTAAGTACTTGGGTACGCCTTTAGGGGCTAATCCTAGAAGAAAGCAATTTTGGAAACCTGTGGTGGACAAGTTCAAGGCAAAATTAGCTGGATGGAAGAGAAGAGTGCTCTCATTTGCTGGTAGAGTGACACTAATTAAATCTGTGCTCTCGAACCTGTCAGTTTATTACATGTCCTTATTTAAGATGCCTCAAGGAATAACCAAGGAGATTGATAAGATACAATCAGCATTTCTATGGGGTGATTCTGATCTGAAGAGGAAGTTACACTTAGTGAAGTAGAAGGAAGCTACAGTGAGTAAGAATCTTGGAGGCTTGGGTATCAGGGACATTAAAGCAGTAAATGACAGTCTATTGGCCAAGTGGTGGTGGAGGTTTGGGGTTGAAGATGATGCACTATGGAAGATTATGATTTGTAGAAGGTATGGTGATGAAGGCAGGAGATGGTTTCCTTTTCATATGGTTGATTGTAATAGCTCAAGGATTTGGAGTGATATACTATCAGTAGTTCATTCTAATCCTAGGCTCTTTAATTTTTTTATGGAAAGTGTTGAAATCAGAGTTGGGAATGGAAGTAGGATTAAGTTTTGGGAGGATGCTTGGCCGGGTAGGCTCTGTTTGAAGGATAAATATCCAAGACTTTTTAGCATTTCTACTGATAAAGGGGCATCACTAAAAGACATGGTGGATAGAAAAGGTAATATTGATGATTGGATTTTCACTTTTAGAAGATTTTTACTAGCATGAGAGGAGGAGGATTTAAGAAACTTGAAAGAGGAATTAGGCTCAGGACCAAATTTGTGCCTGGAAAATTTGGATAACATTAGATGAAATGCTGATTGTTCTGGTTGTTTCAGTGTTAAGTCAGTTTTCAACTGGTGTGAGCTGCTTATTGGATTTAGGCAAAGGTTATCTAGTTTGATCTGGAACAATCCAACAGCTCCAAAAACACAGTTCTTTGCTTGGTTGGTATGGAAAGGGAGAATAAAGACAATGGATTTTCTACATAAGATTGAGGTTATTGACACAAGAGTTGGATTATTTTGTGTTCTGTGTGGAATAGAGGAGTCATTAAATCATATAATGTTGCACTGTCATTTTGTATGGAATATATGGTCTAGCATAATCAAATGGTGGAGAATGCAATGGGCGGTGCCTGATACAGTGGAAGGTCTGCTTCAATGGTGGAGTGGCTGGAAGTTTAAAAAAGGGGAATTATAGATATAGAAAACAATAACAGTAACAATTTTTTGGTCTGTTTGGAAGCACATAAATGATGTCATTTTTAATGAGGTTCAGCCCAATAGTGAAGATCTGTGTGAGCTTATCAAGGTTAGAGTGGCCATGTGGTTGAAGTCAAATATGGTGGGAAGAGATTATTCAATTAACCAGTTTGTTTCAAACTTAACAGATTAGGAGATGTATTAAGTGACGGCTACTGGTGTATAAAGAAAAGAAGATGTGCTGTTGTTGAGTGAACTTCTGGGGTGAAGTAGTGAAGGTGTTAAGCTGAGAATGGCTACTGGTCAGACAGTGCTTGAGGTGAAGGGTGAATTTCTGGTTTTTTCTGGTATTTCTACTCTGTTGCTGGTTTGTCTGCTGGGTAGTTTTGCTGTCTTTGGATGCTGCTAATGGTAATGGTTGCTGTAGTGCTATTCTTAGTATTGGGCTGATGCTAGTTGCTGCTGATTATTGTTGCTGTAGAGTTGTTTTGGTGCTGTGCTGTTGTGATGTTTTTGGTGTTGTTTTGATATGCTTATTGTTGTTTGTGTCTTGGTTTTTGAAAACAAAGGATAGATTGGTGGGATGTTCCTGTGCTGTTTTGTTTTGCCAGTTGTTGTTTTTTCTTGGCTTTGGTTGGTTACTCACCAACTCTTGATGGTGTGCTAACAAGGGATTGGGTAGGCATATTTGTGCCAACCTAGTTGGGATTGGTATGTCTTGTTATAATGCTTTTTGCACCCATCTTTTTTCCTTCCTTGATGTAATGAGATCTTTGTTCATCAATAAAGGTTTTATTTTGCCAATCAAAAAAAAAAAAAAAAAAAAAAAAAAAAATTTTTGTTGGAACAAATAGAATGTAAGAGAAGAAAGATGGGCTATTAGCGAAAATTTGTGGACTTTTTTGGGTTGTTTGTCAAAATTCATGTCACATTAAATTTTGCATTAAAAAAATTAATACTTTTTTTTTATATTAATTTTCTAATAAAAAATAAAAAAACCATTAAAAAAAGTTTGATTGATTTGTAAAGGTCACGTAGAATCAGAACTCATCTAAAGATCAAAAGGTAACACCTTGTGTCATTTTCTCCTCACCTCTTTTCCTTTCATTTGCCATACCTCATTTCAAATTATTTCTAGTGGCTCCTGGACTATGATAAGAATATGGGTGCCATTGTTGATTTCTACTTTAACCAAAAGAAAATCATACTTCTATGTACACATGCTCCGCTAGCCACATCAATCTTTGGGATGTTGGGTATGTTGAATTGAAAATGTTTCCTTAAAAAAGAGTATATATGATAAGTCAAGTTTGGACTGAGGTTTAAAAATAATGAGTAGTTTTATTATTCCTCATTACTTTCTTTATTGCAGCTTGCTCTGCCCTCTCACACTATCAATTTAGAGAAAAAATTGACTTGAGTTGATGTTTTATCAACTAACAATAAGGTAAAAGACTTGTCACTCTATTATCAGACGCTGCTTCTATCTGGTGAGTTTGGTGGGACAGTGAGGAGTTGGGATCTGACAAATTTGACCCAACGACACGAGATTGTACTTTTTATTTATTTATAAATATTAGCACCTTTTTTGATTTTTGAAACTCAAATTTATAGAAACAATAGAGATACAACAGCAAAACTATTGCTGTAAGCCCAGACGGAAGTCATATTTATGCAACAAGCAACTTGGCACATCTATATGACTACAAGTACATTGATTACGAGGGGAAAGGAGATTAGGGGGAAAGGAGATTAGGGGAACGCTATGGTGCAGTGCATTTTCCCAAGGCTTGTTGTAGGGTAAGTTACATTTTATAAATTCTACTTCAAACTTTCTGCTAATTATAAAGTTGACCCAAGATAATTTGAGGCCTAAGGGCAACCACTTTAAGAGAAGCTAAATAAATTGATATGAAATCATACATTTATACTTTGTCTATAATATTGTCGGTGGGCAGTATTTGCACCTGATAAATATCTAGGAATCTATGATCCAAGTGTCAAGAATGTGACTTGGAAGAACATGGTTGATTACATCAACCAATCTATAATCACATCATTTGTTGTTAATCAGAATGCTACTACTTTCTTCTCTAGTAAACTCACCATTATCTTTGTTCAATTTTTTTCTTTTATTCAAATTTGTTTTGAAATAAGAGTTTCATTTTGTTATAGTAATTAACTTGAATTTATGTGTTGTAATAAGGCTTGACAATGGTGGAGTAGTGGCTTACACACCACACGGTGATCTAGCCAAACTCATGCCTTTGAAGTTAGGTGCACCTATATTAGCTTTTGACTACACGCTACGATCAACTGAACCTAGAATTTAGTTATTAATCTTCATCAAAGAGAAAAAGTGAATTGTTTGCCTGGTGTCAAGTCCTTGGTTTTTTTTCAAGGTTTGCACCTAAATCAGCCTATTTGGAAGAGAGTTAAAATAGATTCACATACAAAAAGAAGTTTTAGAGAGAGAGAGAGAGAGAAACACTTTCTAGAGAGAAACTTTTGGAGAATATTTTGCTTTGTTTCACTTAGATGTTTGGGAAAATGAGGCCATCCCCTTTTTATAGGTTACAAGGACTATTCTAGAAATGTAAGAATGGAGAGGATTCTAGATCATTTCTACATCTTCTCAAATATCTTATTCTATAATATACAAAAATAGTATATACAGTTCTAGAATTATTTAGAAGCTTCTACCATCCTCTTGAATGTTTTAGAGAATTCTAAATTCTTCCATTAGTTTCAATTTTTGTTGCCTTTCCCTAGAAATTTTGGTGGGTCATGACATTTGACCACAATTCTCCTTGGATTTGCTTCCTAGCTTTTTTGATCAATCAAACATTTTTGGTAAAGTCAAAGAGATTTCCAAGTATACATCCACATGGCAGGTCCCCCCATACTCCAAACAAAAAGCCAAATAATCATAGAAAACACAGGAATACTTTTTAAAAGGGTAAATTACACTTACCTCCCCAAAGCTTTAACATAATTACAGAAACCTCTCCTCATGTTTCAAAAATAACATTAACATCCCTTTTGAAATTATTATACAAATTAGTCCAATGTTAGCCATCTGTTAGTTTTTTTAACAAAATGCGCTGATGGTACATATTTTCAAGCATTAACTACCCACAATGCCCCTTAGTTGTCTTCCATATTTAGGGTTGGTTTAGGATGTTATAAATATGAACCTTTTGACTTTTTATAAAAAGATGTGTAGAAAAGTAGAGAGAAAACAATGGTGCTAAATGCACCAATTACCCTACTAACTAATATACCAATAGCTGATGTGACATTGCTACCTCAAAATTATTGACCCCACCTAATTTACAAAGACCTAAACCCCCACGTTCTCCAAACCCTCTCACGATCTATCACTACACAACTTTTCAGCTCCCAAGTTGTTTGGCCTCTCATGTTCCATAACAACTCAGATGACGATCACCAGCAGTAGCGACATTGCCGAAACAACAATTGTTCTCGTTTGCCATCTCTCATCACCAAGCGCATACTGTCAAAGGTTATAACTTTTTGCTCTAGATTTTGTGGCTTCTCATAGTCCGCAACAAGTAATTGTGTTCTGCCCCATCTCACCAAACGCAAAACTGTTATTATGGTTTTGCATTTTTTCTTTCTCTAAATTCTTTACATAACTATTATTATGACTCTGCGTTTTTTTCCTATATTGGTTGTAGTTATCTGTTGTTCGCCCAATATATTACTTTGGTGATGATGGTGTTCCTACATTGTTTTAAGTTGGTTGTTTTTATTGTAATTTTTTTTAATTACCCAGTTAATGTTATCTTCATTGATGTTGCAATAGACCAAGTCTACTATCTTTTAAATGATTGCCAAATTGGATTGTTTTTGTAGGGGTTCTTGTTTGATCTCTATTCTGTTGCTTTTGTTACTAATGAAATTTTCTGATTTTTTTTTTTGGGGAAAAAATAATTTGATTAATGCACTAGTGCTATAAAAAGAAACAATGAAGAATAAAATCAATGTATCTACATTTTCATTGTTGATATACTACAGTTGGTTTTGTGCTTTATTGAATGCTGTATAATTTATGTTGCTTGTGATCAAATTGATTGATCTTGTTTGAGGATATAATTTTTTTAATTTTTTTTTTAAATTAAGGTTTTCTTTCTTACTCCTATTATTAATCCTAATAATCCAATATATTTTTTCATAAAGTTTCATATTATTTATTGCAGAGAGATTGAAGGAATATCAAGTAATTATCAAAGTATGGAGTATAATGAGAATAACATTCAGAATGAAACAGAAGAACAAATTGTGGAGTTTAATGAAAGGCATATTGAGAATAAAACATAGAAACAAATTGTGGAGTTTAATGAAGGGCATATTGAGAATGAAATAGAGAAACAAATTGTGGAGTTTAATGACGGGCATATTGAGAATGATAAAAATAAAAATGTTGAAGAGAAAATAGAGGATCCTTAAGGTTGGAATGCTATTTGACTCTATTGATGAGATTGTTAAATTTTACCAACAATATGCGAAGGGAATGGGTTTCGGTATGTTAATTAGAAGCTCTAGAAAAGTACAAGGGCAAGTTAGATATGTGACAGTTACTTGTAGCCACACTCGAAAGCCCAGGATCAACTCAAGTAAACTCCATCAATTGCAACCACAATAAAAAACTGGTTGCAAAGCTAAGATTTGTGTAGTTTTATGCAATGATGGGAAGTGGATGTTGAACTCTGTGGTCCTTGACCATAACCATGGAGTGAGTCCAAGCAAAGCTCGATTTTTTAGATGTCATAGGTTTCTCACTACAGCTGTGAAAAGGAGGCTTGAATTGAATAACATGGCTAGTATTAGAACGAATCAAAGTTTCAATTCACTTGTGGTTAAGGTAGGGGGACATTAAAATTTGTCATTTTTAGAGAAGGATGCAAGAAACTATCTTGATATAGTTAGGCGTTTATAGCTTGGGAAAGGAGATGCTATCACTGTGCACAATTACTTTTTGAAGATGCAGGCTGACAATTCTGACTTCTTTTATATGATGGATTTAGATGACGATGGTCGACTGAAAAAGTATTTTGGGCAGATGCAAGGAGTAGAGCCGCATTCAAAGAATTTGGTGATGTAGTTACATTTGACACAACATACTTGGTTAAAAAATATGCCATGCCATTCGCTTCTTTCGTGGAGGTAAACCATCATGGGCACTCAACATTATTGGGGTGTAGATTGATATTAGGGGAAGACACCGAGACTTTTATGTGGCTATTTCAATCTTGGCTTGCATGGATGTCTGGATGTCCCCCCAGTGCAATTATTATAGATCAAGACAAAGCTATGAAAAAAGATATAGAGTGTGTTTTCCCTAATTCATGACACCGATGGTGCTTATGGCATATCGTGAAAAGCTTCCTAAAAAGTTGAGTGGGTATAAACAATATGAATCAATCAAGTTTTGTATTCAAAATGCGGTTTATGATTCCTTAACAAAAGAAGAATTTGAAAAGAACTAGGAACATTTCATTGAGCAGTATAAACTTGAAAGCAATGAATGGTTACTTGGGTTGTACGACGAGAGGCATCGTTGGGTACTAGCATTTGTTAAAGATAGTTTTTGGGAAGGAATGTCAACCACACAGTGGAGTGAAAGCATGCATGCATTCTTTGATGGGTATGTCCATTCCAAGACTACTTTGAAACAATTTATAGAACAATATGAGAATGCTTTGGCAAAAAATGTTGAAAATGAAAACAATGACGACTTCAGTTCTTTCAACTCATGCATTCCATGCATAGTTGGTTATGACATGGAGAAATAATTTCAAAGTGCTTACACGATTGCAAATTTTAAAGAGTTTCAGCGAGAGTTATTAGGGAAGATTTCTTGTGATTTGTCTTCATGTAAGAAAGGTGTTGACATTTTAGAATATGAAGTTGCTGAAGATGTAATGTTTGAAGAGAGTCGGCGTCGTGTAACTTTTAATGTTTGCTTTCATGAGGATACCAGTGAGGTTGATTGTAATTGCCAGTTATTTGAATATAGGGAAATAATGTGCAGGCATCAAATTGTGGTGTTAATTCATAAGAAGGTTGATCAAATACCGGACAAGTACATCTTAAGAAGTTGGTCTAAAAATGTCAAAAGGAGCCACACAAAAGTTTGGATCAGTTATGACAATTGGGCTATGAAACCTGAGGCACGTCGCTTTGCTAAAATGTGCAATGCTTTTTATGAGGTTGCTGAGTTGGCAGAAGATTCTGATGATAGATATGAAAAGGTGATGGAGCAAATATGTGAGCTAAACATCAGCTTTAAAGAAGGGAATTGCGGAAGCAATAAGGATAGTTCAAAACTTCATCAAAAGAATCCAACCTCATGTGGGAATGGTTTTGGAATTCCAAAAGAAAGCATAAACATACTTGATTCATCAATTGTTCACCAAAAAGGGCGCTCGCCATACAAAAGGAAGCAATCTAAGGTTGAAAAGGTTATTAAGAAAAGAAGGGAAAGAAAAAAGAAAACACAGACCACTAGTAGTAAAGAAAATATGCACAAGCAAATTGATGAAAGTGTGGAGAAGATGGTGGTGTAGTTGCATTTTATTGATTGATTATTACTTTATACTATTGTTAATAATATTTCCTAACTTCTTTTATTTTACATTTTTGTAGGAGCCTATGAACCATAGAAACATGCATGATACGAGTTGTGCTATGGGGTTTATTGGACTTGGAACACAAGAGAGTATTAATTTAAATGTAAGAATCTTTATTTTATATCATCAATAGTTGTTAGTTGCTTTAAAATATGTAATTATGTTGTACACAATGTAGGATTCTGCATTCCAACAGTCACAACATATTGATGGTAGGAGTTATGACTTTCAGAAGGTGTCACATATGTGGCCAAGCATGGTTGGGCTGCCAAGTATTACTGGGATGAGTCCATTCTTTGGGCGGCCAAATATGCTACAAGGAGGAAGTGTGCATTTTTCGACTAGTATGGTTGGAAAAGGGTTTGGCATGTATCCATCTTAGGTATGCATTTTTTCCATCCTAGTAGTACATCTTTCTATTTTTAAAAAAAATGTCATTTAATTTTTTGTTTTGTTTTGTTTTTAGGGTCATCATTAATCTTCATCGTGGAGAGGAGGCTTTGAGATGGCACCTATGCATCCCACTGGCTTAACCAGAATGTTGACAAAGAATGATTTGATGCAAGTAAAAAATCCAAGATTGCACAAAGATGGATCAGGAAAAAAAAGTCATGATGGAAAGTGATGTTGATTGAGCAAACATGCAAATGATCTACTTTGTTTCAATGTGTTTTTGTTTGATCTTTAAATGACAATGGGAATATTGGGTTTTTTTTTTTTGGAGGGACAAGCAACTTTAAGTTTATTTAAATCTCAATTTGAAGTTTAAACCTTAGTTTATTTTATGCATTTTAACTTATTCAAAAAAAAATAAAAATCTGCATAGACATGTTTCATTTATGCCTCTTAGCTTATACAGATTAATGCATTTGTCAAACAGTTTATTTTCAAAACCATTAAGAAAAAATGATTGAACATCCAACATTATAATTCTGGCATAGTTTTGCACTATTCAACATAATTCCAACAAAATTTCAACATATTTTCTTTAGTTCCTATGAACAAAACACAAAATAGAAGTCATATTAACCACTGCCTTCTCAACCACTTACAAGAAAGAAACCATCATTGCAACATGTTGGAAAAAATGGTTTTTTGGTGAGTTTAATGTGAAATTAAAGTAAGTCCCAACCATTGGCTAAGGTGGGATTAAATGGGTTTAGATTCTGTGTAACAAGGTCTTTGCACCATAAAGAGAATGACCAAAAACCATTAAGATTATGAGAAGAGCATGAGCTCTTTGGGGCATCTAAATTTTCCGAAGGAAGGGAGGCATGGATGCTTCAAAGATGGACTTGGGCCAAGACTATGGTCCAAGTTGATTATGGCAAAATTGTCACACGCGCGCTCACGTGCCGCTTGCCCGCCCGGACCGGGCTGGGTCCGAGTCCGTGGTCCGTGGTCCATGGGTCGTGAGGCTTGAGGGAATGGGTTAGGTTTGGGCTAGGCCGAATTGGTGGTCCACCAACCTATTGTTTTTGGGCCAGGTTTGCTGCAGGTCCAAGTCTGTTGCAAAAATGTATATACACATATGTGCATATTGTGTGTAACTCACACGTTGAATTCCCATCAGTTTTGTGCATTACTCCAGTAGTTTTGCAGGAGTAATGACCTACATTAGTGGCTAGCCTTCATGACTGGAGGCTCCTTCTCTCTCCCCCATGGTGTATAAAAAGAGACCCATCTCCCTTGGTTTTAGTATAGCTTTTTGCCTTCTAGAATTATACAGTCAGTCTGTTTGTGTCTATAATTTTCTTCCTGTGTTGAGAGAATGCTGCCATTGTTTGTTTGCCAAAGCTAATAGAAGGTGCTTCTGCGTTAGCTGGTCTAGACCATCTTGTCATGGGAGACAGAAGTCGATGTTCCTCCAGCACTCACGGGAAGGCGGCTAATCTGTTTTAAGGACACTGTGGTATCACACAAAATTTGGTTTGTTTTCTTGTTTTTAATATTTCAATTAAACATGTATTTCTGTTAATCATGTTTCATGTTTCATACTCAAGAATGTAATTTATCATATATGGATTTATTTAATGTTCTATTATTTAATTTGATCAAATACGAATATATTTGTCTTGTTTAATCACACAATTTGATTAACAATCTTAAAACAGATTAGCATATTTCCCATGAAATTGCACAAATAGATCTGTAATTCCAATAGTTTTCCGTTTTTCAGAATATAAATTGTATAATGAAATTGTACAATTTGATCAACAATCTTAAAATTGGTTTGCTTTTGTACATAGATTAGCCTATTGTTACATGTATGTGAATCTTTAATAATATATATATATATATATTTGCATGTTATTGTTTGCTGGGCACATGTAATGGTTATTGTTGCATCTATGGATTTGTAGACCGCTGTTACATATAGAAAAGAGTATGAAAATCCATGATTAGAAATTATAGGCCATTGTTATATATAATTGTCTGCATGATAAAGAAATTATGTTGGAGATGATTATACAATTAGTCTACTATTTTGTTTTGGTTGCATATTTTAGAAGTATGAATTTTAATTTCCCCATCTGCAAGTTTTAATTAAAAATACAACTTGATTAGAATTGTTCAGAATTTCTAATGTGCACTGTTTGGACTGTTTTTTATTTTATTTTATTTTATAAATTAGACATTCATTCTAATCTTTATAAAAGCCTTTGTTTCATTTATGTGGTTTCATGTTTAGTAAAATTCATTAGTATAGTTTTTTTTCTAGACCTTTCATATACTTGTGCATGCTTATGTGATTTAGCATGATTCATTGGGTCTACCATGATTTGTATATCCTGTTTGCTTTTTTAAGTTTATAATCTAATTTGCATGCTAATGGGTTAATAACTTCTAAAATTATTTACATGTTTATTGAGAGTTAAATCCATTTGTAACTCTTGCCTATTATTTTAATTAAGTGTTTAGGAGTTATAAGGCTTTGTAACTTGTGTAATAATTTTATATATAAAACTCTTAACTATTAATTTTTAATTTAATTCTTAGAGTTATAGGTTTAATTGTATATTTATTTACATGTTTATTGTGTAAATTAATTGTAAATTTATTTTGGAGTTTTAGTTTAATTTGTGTAACTTATATAGCATTTTAATTTGGGTAAACTACCAATAGGTCCTACTTTGGAGACTTATTACCAATTAAGTCCTATTTGATAAATTTATTAAGTGATAAAGATAAATTTATCAGTCTTTTTTTTTTATGAAAAAATTTATAGTGATAAATTTATCAGTCTCTTTATTTTTATGAATAAATTTATAGTGATAAATTTATCAATCTCTTATTTTTATAGTGTTAAATTTATTAGCTAGGACCTGTAAGTAAATAAGTCTAGTGAATAGGACCTACACGTAAGTACCCCTTTTAATTTTACTTAATGTTGCTATTCATTATATATTGTTAAAAGGGGTGAATACAAGTTTCTTTCAATTAGTTGCTTTGTCTTATGTTGCGGGTTGCTACTAACCTTCTTTGTAGGCATACCTATTGTCACGACCCAAACCCGCCCCTATGGGTTTAGCACCGTAACCGGCCAGTAATCCGTGATTACCGAAGGCTTACTTAACAGTAAGACAGTATTACAGAGTATAGGGGCATGGCGGAAGCCAAAACAGTAATTAAAATATGTCCAATGAGCTGTGACAGTCTGTATGCAAAAGACTTTTCATTCGTATGCACATTCATGACAGAACAGTCTATACACACATGTACAATCATCCAGGACAGGGACCTAATCCCTATCATAACAGTACAGTAACAGTATTATTCAGCCTTTACAGTATTACAAAAACAGACACAAAGGGGGAGAACTAAAGCACCCCAAAACAACATTGGCTTGAATAGTTCTGGAACCTCGAGGTGAGGCACAAAGGTTGGCTTGACAAAACGGTGCTTAGCCTGACGCCCCTAGCAGCGGTCCGATGCCTGAACACCTACATATATATATGAGCAGTGAGCTAAAGCCCAGTGAATAACACAATGCGTAAAGAAGTTAAGAATGAATGTCCTTTCAGTATTGAAAACAGTCAATTGATTCAGTGTATCAGTCATTCAGTTATAACAGTCATATGTGGTACATCCATTAGCAGAACAGTACAGTAAACAGTAGGTCTTGGAAGACCGAGCAGTCAATGATGGCCATCATAACAGTAAACAGAAGTTTCAAGATAGGAACTGACAGAGATCTCTATAACAGTAGCAGTAACAGTAACAGTAGTTGCTATGGATGCCACAATACAGTTCAGAATAGAGGACATACATTTATTCAGTTAATAGTATCAATTCAGAAACAGTACAGTTTAACCATTCGGAAGATATTCATATTTGAACATATCTTTACACAGTTATTACTTACAGAGTTCTGGGCTACAGTTAAGCTAGAGCGCGTCCTCAGATGTCAACCCTACACAGTTTACAAGATGAACACACACTCAGTTCACATTCGGGAATCAAAGGCTTAGTCCCTACTTTGTCTCGGTGTGGTTCTACATCAATATCCTCATTAAGATACCTTAAACATGCCCTAGGAATGCCTAGGATGGAAAGAGGATGCAAAGTTGCACTTAGGAACACTTTACAAAATTTTCAGAAAACAGGGGTCTCGCTCAAACGTGGCTTTCTACGCTCGAGCGGACATGCAGACAAAGGAGCTCCGCTCGAGCGTGACTTCCGTCGCTCGAGAGGACTATAAGCTACAGTGAAAATACTAGATGCTCAAAATTCACGCTCGACGGGCGCTCGACCCCTGCTCGAGCGTGAGACACAAGTACTCGCTCAAGCGTGAACTTTCTCGCTCGAGCGGACTGTAAGCTCAAGCAAAGTACTGGATACACACATTTCACGCTCGAGCGTCACTTTCCTTGCTCGAGCAGACGGCATGATCACAGAGTGTACGCTCGAGCGTGGAGTTCCTCGCTCGAGCGTGGGTCCAAAATCTGGAAATTCCAGATTTGAACCTCAAGCTCAAAACCAAGTTTTAATGCATCAAATTCGATCCTCTTGGGCTAATTTTCTGGAAAACACTTGTAAACTCATAGTATTACATGATTCAAAGCTCAATTTGTAAAATCAAAGTCCAAAGGTGAGTCAATTAAATCCAATTTCAAACCAAAATTCAAGAACATACTTCCAATGTGACATGCATGAGTTTAAACCAATTCAAAGCTTCAAATACATGCTCAAATGAGCCAATTTCTCCATAAACAAGGTGAATTCATGGTCCAATGCAAAAATATGAACATGCATGTGGAATTTCATGAACAATAACTTCAAAACTCAAGGATGGCAACATGCATGCATGATTTAAGCCTCTATTCAACAATCTACAACCAACTTATGGTCTTAGGCTCCTATTCACCATGAACCATGCAACAATTAACTTGAATTCACAACCAAATGATGAGTATCCTACCTTGGGTCCTTAATTACAAGAATGGAAGCTCAATTTGTGCAAAACTTCTATAATTCCTCCAAGTCTCCAAGTTAAACTCTCAAGAACAACTCAATTCTCTCACTCCCTTTCTCTCAGTCGGTTTGGCCTCTCTAAGATGAATAAGAATGATGTATCAAAGGCTCCAAACAATGTGTAGGTAGTGGCCCACTTCTATGGCAAAATTGTAGTTAAAGCAACTAATGTAATTCAACATTATTTAAACCAATTTAATCATACCAAATCACATTTCAGACAAATACACCATAAAATCACATTAATTCTAATTAGCACAAAACACCAATCAATTTCAGATTCGGCCGCCGATAAGGTCTTCAATTTGCAGTTTAAAGCATGAAACATGAACAAATGCATTTAACAGTCAACAGATAGAAATGCATTTAAACTAGTACATTCAATCAGTCAGTTCAGTATTTCAGTTGATTCAATTACTTATCATAATCAGTCTCAGTTTAGCAGTAATCAGTGGTTAACCAGTAATCAGCGGTGAGGGTTATTACACCTATGCTAAAGGGAATGGAAACAAGACAAATCCAAATGAATTAAATTTGGGATTGCAATAAGAATTTGGACTTCTAACTTTTTTGATTGAACATAAATACCTAAGCGAGGAAAGGAGTTTTAGACAAATGATAATCCTATTTGGATTAGTTCACTCTTAGTTATATTTGAAGCAATTTTTCTTGACATTTATTTGGTTTGTTTACCCAGTTGTAAAAGCAAGTTTTATTTGCTTATATTGCTGTAACAATTTTCTATATTGCTTGTAATTTGGTTAGCAATTTTTAAATTGTTTGTAAGTGTTGAACCTTGGTTTGTTTTAACTTAGTTCATCCCTTGGAAAACTTAATTCTAAAATTGTTTCTCACAGAGTAGGAGTCAACATGCTCTTGAAAGTTTTGTCAAAAGGTTAACTGGGTTTTAAGTGGGACCGATGTGACCCCTCCAGTTTTCCTGGGAACATTCTTGGCCATGTTTGATTCTAGGTTTAGTGGTGAGACTAATTTTGAATTAACTTTTCAACTATGGGATCTTCTAGTGTTAAGTTTAAATTCTGGAAACACAGAAAGTGATATTTTGATGTATTTTTCAGAAATGGCAACTGTCACCAATGATGCTGCTACTGCTAATGTTGGTAAGGATCTGAACCTTGAAGCAATTGACTTGCCAACCCCAATTGTGACCTCTGTGGTCAACCCTGGTGTTGCTCTGGCTGTTCTGGGAGGACCGCTCAATCGCCATGAGCGCCCAGAGAAATTTGCTGGGGTGAACTTCAAAAGATGGTAGCAAAAGATGTTGTTCTACTTTACCACGTTGAACCTTGCAAAGGTTTTGAGTAAGGATCCTCCAGCTGTGGCAGAGAATGAGCCAGACAAGCAGAAGGTCATGGCACTTGACACATGGAAGCAGACAGATTATCTTTGCCGGAACTATGTGTTCAATAGCTTGGCAAACTCACTCTACAGTGTGTTTTGTGCCAAGAACTCAGCAAAGGAGTTATGGGAATCTCTGGACAAGAAATACAGGACTGAGGATGCCAGGGCAAAGAAATTTGTCGTTGGCCAGTTCCTGGACTTTAAAATGACAGATACAAAAACTGTGACAAGCTAAGTCCAAGAGTTCCAAGTGATCTTGCATGAAATTCATGCTGAGGGAATGCCTTTGAACGAGTCATTCCAAGTTGCTGTGATCATTGAGAAACTTCCCAATGGTTGGAAGGACTTCAAGAACTACTTGAAACACAAGCGCAAGGAAATATCAGTTGAAGAGCTGGTTGTCCAACTCCAGATTGAGGAGGATAATAGAAAGAAAAGAGGGAGTACCTCCTCTGTGAAGGCCAATTTCATTGAGCATGGAAAATCTTCTGGGGTAAGGAAGAAGCCTCCTGTGAACAAGGGCTCCAAGCTGGAGCCAAGGGGTGGTGTTGCAAAGAAGCTGACATACAAGCCATAGAAACCTGGTTATCGGTTCTTAGGGAAGTGTTATAACTGTGGTAGTGAGGGGCATTGGGCTAATGACTACCGCAAGCAGAAGAAGCCATAGAAAACCAGACCTTGTGCTCACATGGTAAATATGCAAGAGCACTCCCATGATGAGGATGACATGCGCTTGTTTGCCTTTGTCTTTGAGGTGAATTTGGTGGGTTCAAACCCAAGAAAATGGTGGATTGATAGTAGGGCTACATGCCACATCTGCTCCGAGAAGAAGCTGTTTATAACTTTCAAGCCAGTTGGGAAACTCTGCTACCTCAATTGTTGAGAGGAAAGGAAAGGTGGTCCTAAAGTTTACCTTATGAAATGAGCTGACCTTGAATGAAGTCCTATATGTTCCGGACATTCGTAAGAATCTTGTCTCATGGTCTCTTCTCAGCAAACATGGTTTTCACATGGTCTTTGAGTCCGACAAGGTCGTTATGACCAAGAGCGAAGTGTATGTGGGTAAGGGTTATATGTTGGGGGTATGTTTAAACTCAATGTAATGACTGTTATCCCAAAGATGAATAAAGATGCATCTTCTTCTGCTTACATGCTTGAGTCTTCCAATTTGTGGCATGGTAGACTAGGACATGTGAACTTTGAATCTTTATGTAGATTAATCAAGTTAGATCACATACCATCTTTTAAGATTAATCCGAAACACAAGTGTGAAACTTGTGTTGAAGCGAAGTTGACAAGATCTTCGTTTCATTCTATTGAAAAAAGTTTAGAGCCGTTGGACTTAGTGCATAGTGATGTGTGTGACTTGAAGTTTATACAATCACGTGGTGGCAATAAATACTTCATCACTTTTGTTGATGATTGCACTAAGTATTGTTATGTGTATTTGCTCAAAAGCAAAGGGCTATTGACAAGTTTGTTCTTTATAAGAATGAAGTTGATAATCAATTAGGCAGCAAGATTAAGGCTTTAAGAAGTGATCATTGTAGTGAGTATGAATCACCGTTTATTGAGATTTGTGCTCAATCCGGGATTATCCATCAAACCACGGCGCCTTATTCTCCTCAGTCAAATGGGATTGCTGAGCAGAAGAATAAGACGATAAAAGAGATGATGAATGCAATGTTGATCAGTTCTGGATTGCCACAAAACTTGTCGGGGGAAGTAATTCCCTCTGCGAATTACATTCTAAATAGAATCCCTTGGAAAAAAATAGACAAGACTCCATATGAATTATGGAAAGGCCGCAAGCCTTCTTATAATTTCCTACGAATGTGGAGGTGTTTTGCAAAAGTGGCGATACCTACACCCAAGCGGGTTAGGATAGGTTTGAAAATCGTGGATTGTATATTCATTGGTTATGCACAGAATAGTAGTACATATAGGTTTCTTGTGCACAAGTCTGATATTTCAGATAACTACAAGAATACCATAATGGAGTCAAGGAATGCGTCTTTCTTTGAAGCCATATTTCCTTGCCGAACCCGAGGAGAGGATCATAGTTCTAAGAAGGAACTTGAATATGATCAAGATGATGATCAATAAGATGATCAAGTAGATGATCAGGATGAGGAAGTAGATGAGCCAAGAAGAAGTAAGAGGGCTAGGACTGCCAAGTCCTTTGGCCCGGACTTCTTGACTTATATATTAGAGGGAGAACCTCAAACTTTCTATAAAACCGTGACTTCACCTGAAAGTCCCTTATGGAAAGAATCTATTAAGAGTGAAATTGACTCCATCTTACAGAACCATACTTGAGAGCTGGTTGATCTACCCCCGGGCAGTGAGGCCTTGGGGAGTAAGTGGATCTTTAGAAGACATATGAAGGCTGATGGGTCAATTGATAAATATAAAGTTAGGCTAGTTATCAAATGATACAGGCAGGGAGAAGGCCTAGATTACTTTGATACGTATTCACCTGTGACAAGGATTACATCCATTCGCATGGTGATTGCGATAGGTGCTTTACATGGTCTAGAGATACATCAGATGGATGTAAAGACAACTTTCTTAATTGGAGATTTAGATGAAGCAACTACATGGAACAACTCGAGAGGTTTTCATCTCCAAGAAAAAATAAGAAAGTCTGTAAACTTGTCAAATCATTATATGGTTTGAAACAAGCATCTAAGCAATGGCATGAGAAGTTTGACAACGCTATGTTATCAAATAGGTTTAGAATCAATGAGTGTGACAAGTGCATATATGTTAAAGACACTGACAGAGGTTATGTCATTTTGTGTCTATACGTAGACGACATACTCATTATTGGTAGTAATGATGAAATGGTTCGAACTACCAAGAGATTGTTAAATTCTAAGTTTGACATTGAAGATAGACGTCATTCTAGGTATTAAGATTACCAGAACATCTAGTGGTATTGTACTTTCTCAGTCTCACTATGTTAAAAAGATACTTGAGAAATTTGGTAAATCAGATACAAGTGTGTCTAGGACACCAATAGATGTGAGTCTACATTTGACCAAGAATAATAGTGAGAGTGTCTTTCAGCTAGAATGTAACACCCTAAAATTCACACTATAGTACACCAAGATAACATGATCTTTTAATCCAAAAAGTCATCTTTTTCATTGAACTAAGATTTAAGTGATTACAATTTAATATATACATTCCCACCATATCTGAAATACGTGTTCCAGTTCAAGAAACTAGATGTCTTAACAAAACATAAGCCCCTTGGGCGTACAACGTCATAAGATACATTTAGTAGTCCGGATACAAAAGTCCCAATTTAAAACATTCAACACCCTCTTGACTTCTACCATTCCCAAAAAGAGCTAGTGCTTGGACCAGTCCATCAACAAGGCTGTCCTTAGTCAATTCCTGAAAAATATAAATTAGGGTTGAGCTATTTGCCTAGTAGGAACACATTTAACCAAGTATTTAATCCTTTGAAAAAGATTATGGCATTTGTGTGACAAACTTTACAATAAATTTATCTTTACGGTTAGTCTTTAACAAATCATAAGGAACCATGATATTCTAACACAGACAATTGCACATCATATCTTCATGTATAACAAATAAACATTCATAACCATGAAATATCAAGCCACACATTCATCTACAAAAGTCCAATTGAGAACACCCATCACTTTTATTTTTGGAAACCACTCCCCATATTTATCGGCTATTATACGGCAGGAAGTGGGCACCCAAACGAAAATCACCCGTTTTTCCACTTTCGCCGGCTATTATACGGCGGGACTATGTGGACACCCCAAAACATTTTTCCTACATTCGTCTAGCGATAAGCCTAGATAGGGCATTTGGGAACCTTTTTAAACTCCCCCGCACGGGTACCAACACAACACCACATTCACCCAAAATCGACTCTCACTTGGACTCATGCACAATCAATAAACATATCACATTTCAATCCTACCAACAAACATCAAACCTCACTATAGATGAACTCCACATAAAATTTAAGAAATAATAACAACCAAGCCACCCTTCATTTTACTATATCAATAACCTCAATTTCCATCTCTCCATTGCTCACAATATTTCATGAACTGAGTGAAATTCCACTTCATGTAGTGATTTCTACACAATTTGGGTATTTAGGGTTTTACCTAATTTGGGAGTTTTTCTTCTTTGTCACCAATCTAGGTTTTAATAACATTTACATTCATGTTTAAAAGAAGGGATTTAGAAATTTCAAACTAAATGTTGGGCAAAAATGATTTAAAGTGTGAAATAAGGGTTTAATCTAACAAAATCCTCAAATTAGTTCTCAAATCATATGATTGCATGAAATACCTTCAATAATAAGAAATACAAGGGTAAAAGTATCTCTACCTCAACAATCAAGCAAAAATCCAAGCTCCTACAAGAATCTTTCACAAACCCACAATCCAATCGGTAGACAATGACAATCTTTAAATGTTCTTCACTCCTTGCAAGAGATTTAAATTGG
This sequence comes from Camellia granthamiana, assembly GCA_036172215.1. Classification (NCBI taxonomy): domain Eukaryota; kingdom Viridiplantae; phylum Streptophyta; class Magnoliopsida; order Ericales; family Theaceae; genus Camellia; species Camellia granthamiana. The sequence continues at coordinate 161,159,289 of CM069903.1, read as the reverse complement.
ATCTCAAGGATATGAGAGGTATTTTATAATGGAAATTTAGGGTTTCATAGAGAGAGGAAGAGGAGATGGAGGATAAAAAAAGAGAAAAATAAGAAAATGATCTAGAATCATTATATTTAAAAAGCTGATATCGTGACCCTCGCTCGAGCGACCAAACACAATCAAGAGGCCTCGCTCGAGCGACAACTTCTTCACTCGAGCAGAGAAAGAGAAGCCTTAAAATTTTGCAGCACTACAGTGAAACTACTGGAAGCTAACATTCCATGCTCAAGCAAGGCTTTCCACGCTCGAGTGAGGCTTTCCTCGCTCGAGCCAGCATGCCTGCAATTCAGTAAGATTCTGGGAGCAACTATGCTCGAGCAATAGTTTCGTCGCTCAAGCGACCCTGAAAACAAAATGTCACAATCTCTCCCCCTTAAGAAATTATGCCTTTGAAATTAACCTCCGTCTCTCACCTGATATAACATATGGCAATCTCAATAAATGCATACACATGCATTCTAGTTTTCTACCATCTTCATTGTACCACTCATCAATCTTTAACAATTCTACTCATAAACATCATAAATATATATATATACACCTCCACTTGAACATAGGAGCTAATAATGGGGAACAATAGAAAATTTGGCTTACTTCCAATACAATAACAATTCAAAGCAATACTAATACATTTGTAAACCCACTATAACATCCAATCTAGACATGATACCACCTCAAACTCAAGGTCAAAAATAAAGGAAACATTAAGAATTTGTGGCTCATGATTAATTTCATTAGATACGTAAGAAAAGCAAGAAAATTAATACTTCACAAATTTATGAGAATAATTCTGGATATTTCTTGCAGACTTCGGCTTCTCGTTCCCATGTCGCTTCCTCCATGCCATGATGATACCACAACACCTTAACTAGAGGGATTGTCTTACCTCTCAACACTTGTTCTCATGTATCAAGGATTTGGATTGGCTTCTCTTTGTAAGATACATCATCATTTGCTTCAATTTTCGTCCAATCTAACATATGAGAGGGGTCGGGTTCATATTTACGAAGCATAGATACATGAAACACATTACGGACTCTTGAAAGCTGGGGTGGTAATGCAAGACAGTATGCCACTTCCCAAACTCGTTCGATGATATCAAAGGGACCAATAAACCTTGGCGATAACTTTCCACTTCGGCCAAACCTCATTAAGCCCTTTCTAGGGGAGATCTTTAAGAACACATGATCACCGACTTCGAAGGATAAGGGTTGTCTTCTCCTGTTTGCATAGCTCTTTTGCCGGCTTTAAGCAGTGACTAACCTTTTCCGAATGAGGGCAATTTTCTCGATAGTTTCATGGACTAAGTTCGGGCCTAACAAGGGTGAATCTTCCACTTCAGTCCAGCACACCAGTGATCTACACGGACGCCCATACAGTGCCTCGAAAGGTGTCATACTTGCTTGAAAACTATTATTATACATAAATTCAACCAAGGGTAGATGCTTCTCCCATGACCCTTTAAAATCCAACGCACACGCCCTCAATATATCTTCTAAAATCTGAATAACACGTTTGGATTGCCCATCGGTTTGTCGGTGGTATGCAGTACTAAAGGTCAATTGAGTACCCAAGGCGCTTTGAAGACTCTGCCACAACCTAGCTATAAAGCGAGGGTCTTTTCAGACACTATACTGACTGGTATTCCATGGAGGCAAACAATCTCCCAAACATAAAGCTCAACTAAAAATTCTATGGAGTCCCCCATACTCATGGCGAGGAAATGAGCCGATTTAATAAGTCTATCAACAATCACCCATACCGCATTGTTACTTCTTTGAGTCCTAGGGAGACCAGAAACAAAATCCATGTTGACGTATTCTCACTTCTATTCGACAACTGGAAGGGGTTACAATAATCCAGCCAGTCCTTCGTGTTCTGCCTTAACTTGTTGACATGTTAAACACTTGGACACAAAAGAGGCTATATCCTTCTTCATACCCTTCCACCAAAATTGGCGGCTTAGATCATGATACATTTTGGTGTCCCCTGGATGCACAACAAGATGAGAATGACGGAAGTCCCTCAAAACTTCACTTCTCATGGATTTAGGTACAAACAATCGGTCGAGATAGCGAACACTAGAGTCTGCGTGAACATTTAAACCCCTATCTTCTTTCCCGAGATGAATTCTCTCTTTAATGGCCTCTACTTCCGGATCACTTAGTTGTGCTTCAATTACTCTTGTAACAAGGGTCGGTTGTGCGATGGTGGCAAAGAGGGTAGCTTGTCCCAGAGATTCACCAAGTTGTAGGGCAAATTCATTGGCATCCTCCATCATCTTCCATTCATTCATCGCTAAATTGGCTATTGTACTTATCGACTTTCTACTCAAAACGTCCACTACTATATTGGCTTTACTGGGGTGATAGTGTATCTCAAAATCATAGTCCTCTAGGAACTCCATCTATCTCTGTTGACGTAGGTTTAAGTCTTTCTAGGAGAACAAGTACTTGAGGCTTTTGTGGTTAGAGAAAACTTCAAATTTCTCACCGTAGAGGTAGTGTCTCCACAACTTCAAAGCGAAAACAACAACAGCGAGTTCTAGATCGTGAGTCGGGTAGTTTCTTTCATGGGTTTTCAGTTGGCATGAGCCATATGCTACCACCCTTCCCTCTTGCATTAAAACACATCCCAATCCCTCTCTGGAGGCATCACAATACACCGTATAATCTAACCCTCGTTCCAGAATGATAAGAATTGGAGCGGTGGTCAATCTGAACTTTAATTCTTGAAAAGAATTCTCACATGCTTCGCTCCAAACAAGCTTCATTCCTTACGGGTCAACCTAGTTAAGGGCGACGCTAAGGAAGAGAAATTCTTTACAAATCGGTGGTAGTAACCGGCTAAACCCAAAAAGCTACAAATTTCCGAGGCATTCTTTGGCTGCTCCCAATCTAGCACAGCTTCTATTTTTGAAGAATCCACCATAACTCCATCTCCGGAAACTACGTAACCCGAGAACTTCACTCCCGGAAGCCAAAATTCACACTTCTCATATTTAGCGTATAACTGGTGCTTCCTAGGAAGTTGTAAGGTAGTATGAAGGCGCTTTTCATGCTCTTCTTCGGAAGGTGAATAGATAAGCACCACAAATTTGTCAAGGAACTCCCGAAAAATCCTATTCATTAGATCCATGAACGTAGCTGGGGCGTTGGTCAACCCAAAAGGCATAACCAAGAGCTCATAATGACCATATCGGGTACGAAAAGCGGTTTTGGGGATGTCCTCTTCTCTAACTCGAATTTGGTGATAACTCGACCTTAAATCTATCTTGGAGAAACAACAAGAGCCCTTAAGTTGGTCGAAGAGATCATCTATTCTAGGCAGGGGGTATTTATTCTTAACCGTAGCTTGATTTAATTTGTGATAATCTATGCACAATCTCAAGGACCCATCCTTCTTCTTTGCAAACAAAGCCGAGGCTTCCCAAGGTGACGTGCTAGGGCGTATAAAGCCCTTACTAAGTAACTCTTGCAACTGTTCCTTCAGAACCACTAATTCAGCTGGAGCAAACTTATACGGTGATAATGAGATAGGCGCCGTACCCAGGAGCAAGTCTATGGTGAACTCTACCTCCCTATGAGGTGGCAACTCTGTAAGATCTTCAGGAAAAACGTCGAGGTATTCACACACTACCCTTGGGAATTTATCCCGAACTATATCACTTCCGTCCTCCCAAAGGGTTACTAAAAGGAAATTAAATTGACCTCGGCCACGTGGGTAGTATGAGGAGGGTAAGGATCTATCATACCTATCTCCCAAAAGCGTGAAGCAGTCACCGCTTGCAGTACATATCATGACCCTCTCCCGATGGCAATTTATTGTTGCCCGGTACGTGAACAACCAGTCCATTCTAAGAATAACATGAAAACCCTGCATTTCCAACAATACAAAATTAAATGGAATCTGTCGACCAGCTACCTCAATTATACATCCCTAACATTCCCTGGTCAAAATGACCTTTCCTCCTACTGGTGATTCTATTGTAAGCGAAGCCTGCAGTTGCCTACTTTTTAGCCCTAACAATAGTGCAAATGATGTGGCAATAAATGAATGCGATGCCCCAGTGTCAATCAACACCTTAGCCCACGTATTGAAGATGAGAAATGTACCTCTCACAACTGATGGCCCTGTAGCTTGCTAAAAAGCGGTGATAGCATACACTCTTCCCTGCGACCTCTGCTTCCCTATGCCACCTCTCTGAACATAAGCTTGTTGTGTAGATTGAGCAAACGTGGCTCCCTGAACTATCCTAGATGCTTGTCCTGATTGAGCCGGCTGGTATGATTTCCTCTGCCCCTGACCCATCTGTAGACTTCTAGACTGCCTAGATCCCACCACCTCCGAAGTCCCTACTTTCTGCAGACAGAACTTCTTCAAATGCCCAGGTTGACCACATTGATAACAAGATTGTGGCTGGCTCCTATTTTGAGGTTGACTATGTGGACGCACAGGCTGGGACCGTGCTCCACCTTTCTGTCTGCACTCCGCGGCCTTGTGACCCATTTAGCCACATCTATAACAAGCACCGGTAACTCTAGTCATATTACCCGAACTCCCGCTCGTCACATAACTAGAGGACTTAACTGGTTGTGCAGATGATTGCAAGGATGACGATGAACCCCTGGACCTCTTAGAAGAGCCCGTGTCACTCCTACCATCTGACTGTCCCGCCCTCTTCAATCTTTGCCTTACCTCTTCAACCTCTACAGTAATCTCCACATGAGCTGCAACTTCGACTAAACGGTCATAGTCACAGATCATATTGCCAACCACCTTCATCAAGATTTTCGGTCTCAACCTTTTCTCAAATTCAAGGCACTTCTTTTCTTCCGTAGCCACTAATTCGGGTGCAAAACGAAATAAGCTAGTGAATTTAGCCTCATACTCCGCCACCGGTGTATCTAACTGCAATAACTGCTCAAAATTTTTCCTCAATCGCTCCCTAACCGTGGGAAGGAGGAATTTGTCTTGGAAAGCTTGCACGAATGCTTCCCAAGTATGTTCAACCCTATGCTTGATGGATTTCCACCACTGCCCGGCCTCCCCCTTCAGTTGGTAGGCTACTAATGCTACTCGTAACTCATTTTCTCAGATGTCTAAAATCTCAAAAGACTTGACCACTTGCTCTAACCACTCGTCAGCCTTCATCGGATTGGGCTCACCACTGTACTCGGCAAGATTGGAACGAAAGAACTCCTTTTTCAAAAAATAAGCTCTCGTTTCACCTTCAATAGTCCTAGCTGCTTGCTCGGCTCTCAATATTTCCATGGACTCCTATAGAGCCCCCGTCATTTCCCTAGCTAATACCCCCATAGCTTCTTGGGCCGGTGGAACGGGTATGTTGTTTTGACCCACTCCTTCCTCTTGCGAAGGAATCTCAGGTTGAGCTGGGATGTTCCGGCAGCCCTGATGGGGTCTACCACGAGCTTTAGCACACCTAGACATCTATAAGAAATAAGGACAAGGTTAAACTCAATAACAACTTTCCACACCTAAGTGCTCTATACTCAATCCTCACACTCACTCTCCCTGTAAACTTCATAAACTTTCACATCAAATAATCCAAACAAATACACAAACATTCACATAGAAACACACATGAATTATCTTCCCTAGATGTTAGCTAATTCCATGGCAATCAAGGACCTTCAAGTGGAAAGAACAGTGATCAAGTGTCTTTCCAATAGGATTTCGATGAATGCGACAGACAAAGCCACATCATAGGAGTTTAATCCCACATCAATACAAGCACATAGGAACACATAACACACAAGGGATCCTAAGCATTCCATCTTGACCTAAGGACTCTACTGTGACACACGTCATTTCTCATGAGCCCAAAGTATTCTAGCCTATTACTCTGATACCAATTTGTAACGCCTTGAAATTCACACTATAGTACACTAAGATAACATGATCCTTTAATCCAAAAAGTCATCTTTCTCATTGAACTAAGAGTTAAGTGACTATAATTTAATAAATGCATTCCCACCATATCCGAAATACATGTTCCAGTTCAATAAACTAGATGTCTTAACAAAACATAAGACCCTTGGGCGTACAACGTCATAAGATACATTTAGTAGTCCAGATACAAAAGTTCCAATTTAAAACATCCAACACCCTTTTGACTTCTACCATCCCCAAAAAGAGCTAGTGCTTGGACCAGTCCATCAACAAGGCTGTCCTTCGTCAATTCCTGAAAAATATAAATTAGGGTTGAGCTATTTGCCTAGTAGGAACATATTTAACCAAGTATTTAATCCTTTGAAAAAGATTATGGCATCCGTGTGACAAACTTTACAATAAAATATATCTTCACGATTAGTCTTTAACAAATCACAAGAAACCATGAGATTCTAACACAGACAATTGCACATCATATCTTCATGTATAACAAATAAAAATTCACAACCATGAAACATCAAGCCACACATTCATCTACAAGAGTCCAGTTAAGAACACCCATCACTTTTATTTTTGGAAACCGCTCCCACATTTATCGGCTATTATACGGTAGGAAGTGGGCACGCAAAGGAAAATCGCCTGTTTTTCCACTTTCGTCGGCTATTATACGGCGGGACTATGTGGACACCCCAAAACATTTTTCCCACATTCGTCCAGCGATAAGCCTAGACAGTGCATTTGGGCACCTTTTTGAACTCCCCCGTACGGGTACCAACACAACCCCACATTCACCCAAAACCAACTCTCACTTGGACTCATGCACAATCAACAAACATATCATATTTCAATCCTACCAACAAACATCAAACCTCACCATAGATGAGCACCACATAAAATTTAAGGAATAATACCAACCAAGCCACCATTCATTTTACTATATCAATAACCTCAATTTCCATCTCTCCATTGTTCACAATATTTCATGAGCTGAGTGAAATTCCACTCCATGTAGTGATTTCTACACAATTTGGATATTTAGGGTTTTACCTAATTTGGGGGTTTTTCTTCTTTGTCACCAATCTAGGTTTTAATAACATTTACATTCATGTTTAAAAAAAGGGATTGAGAAATTTCAAACTGAATGTTGGGCAAAAATGATTTAAAGTGTGAAATAAGGGTTTAATCCAGCAAAATCCTCAAATTAGTTCTCAAATCATACGATACCATGAAATCCCTTCAATTATAAAGAAATACCAGGGTAAAAATATCCCTACCTCAACAATCAAGCAAAAATCCAAGCTCCTACAAGAATCTTTCGCAAACCCACAATCCAATCGGTAGATAATGATAATCTTTAAATGTTCTTCACTCCTAGCAAGAGAATTAAGTTGGATCTCAAGGATATGAGAGGTATTTTATAGTGGAAATTTAGGGTTTCATAGAGAGAGGAAGAGGAGATGAAGGATAGAAAAAGAGAAAAATGAGAAAATGAGAAAATGAGAAAATGATCTAGAATCATTATATTTAAAAAGCTGATATCGCGACCCTCGCTCGAGCATGACTTCCTACGCTCGAGCGACTAGACATAATCAGGAGACCTTGCTCGAGCGACAACTTCTTCGCTCGAGCGGAGAAAGAGACGCCTCAGAAATTTTGTAGCGCTACAGTGAAACTACTAGAAGCTAACATTCCACACTCGAGCGAGCACGCCTGCAATTTAGCAAGATTCTAGGAGCAACAATTCTACGCTCGAGCGACCTTGAAAACAAAATGTCACATAGAATATTCTCGAGTCATTAGAAGTTTGATGTATCTGATGAGTTGTATAAGGTTAGATATAGCCTATCTGTTAGCAGGCTTAGTAGATACATGAGTAATCCAAATGCCACTCATTGGAGAGGCATTATGCGAGTGTTAGGTTATCTACGCTACACCCGAGATTATGGGCTGCATTATAGCAGATACCGCAGCGGTACTAGAAGGGTATAGTGACGCTAACTGGATATCTAATATAAAGGACTCCAAATCCATTAGTGGTTATGTGTTTACCCTTGGAGGGGCAACCGTGTCTTGGAAGTCTTCCAAGCAAACATATATATCAAGATCAACGATGGAATCTGAGTTTATTGCTTTGGATAAAGCAACTGAAGAAGCTGAATGGCTTTTCCAGTTCGTTGAGGATATTCCACGTTGGCCAACACCTATGTCTGCTATCTGTATTCATTTTGATAGCTAATCGGCGATTAGACAGACACAGAGTCATATGTATAATGGAAAATCTAGACATATCCGTCGTAGACATAATTCCATAAGACAACTACTCTCTAATGGAGTTGTCTCTCTAGACTATGTAAAGTCTAAGGACAACATTGCGGATTCGCTAACCAAAGGGTTAACTCGGGAGTTAGTAGAAACGTCGTTAAGAGGAATGGGGTTAAGGCCTTTAGTAATGTTATCAGAATGGAAAACCCAACCTAGTTGACTGGAGATCTCAAGATTTAGGTTCAAAGAGATAACCTAATTTCGTATAACGGGTAAGTCACTGAAGAGGTAAATCCTCTTGCCCATTCCTTTGTACAGTGATACCCTGTGGGGGTAGAAGGTTAAGCTAATGCTTTTAATGACCTAAGTGATATGAATAATCAACTGTGGTATAATGCGATACCTTATATAAGTCACCTATGTGAGTACGAAGTGGGGCCGCTTCTTTAAGAATTGGTAAGGCCGAATTCTTTAAAGCTAGGGCCATACCGGGCACACTAGTGAGAACAAGAACAATGGTTAGACTAACTCTTGTGTGAGGTCTATTGTCTCGGTTTACACAAATGACAGAACAGTTCATGACATCACGTTCACTGGTCAGCCAATAAATCCAATAGGCTTTCACTACGAAAGGTTCAAGGCCAACAACTACCTTTTCTGATGTAGGGTTAGTTTGTGTGCTCTCTCTCCAAGTCTTTGTTGTAAACGTTGTCCGTTTTCTTTATTTGGTCAATTTTTATTCATGTGGGAGATTGTTGGAAAAAATGATTTTTTGGTGACTTTAATGTGAAATTAAAGTAGGTCTCAACCATTGGTTGACGTGGGATTAAATGGGTTTAGATTCTGTGTGACAAGGTCTTTACACCACAAAAAGAATGACCAAAAACCATTAAGAATTGAATGAGAAATTGTCTCATAAAGATGACCTCATGAATGAGATATTGGGAATTGTGTATAACTACCAATCTCACATTGATTGTAGAGGAAAGTTTTGATGGATATTTAAACCTCAAAATTATGAGAAGGGCATGAGCCCTTTGGGGCATCCAAATTTTCCAAAGGAATGGAGGGATGGGTGCTTCAAAGATGGGCTTGGGCCAAGACTATGGTCCATGTTAGTTATGGCAAAATTGCCACACACACGCGCGCGTGCCACCTGCCCACCCAGACTGGGCCGGGTCTGGGTCATGAGGCTTGCTGGAATAGGTTAGGTTTGGGCTGGGCCGGATTGGTGGTCCACCAACCTATTCTTTTTGGGCTAAGTCTGCTGCAGGCCCAAGTTTGTTGCAAAAATGTATATACACATATGTGTATATTGTGTGTAACTCACACTTTGAATTCCCATCAGTTTTGTGTACTACTCCAGTAGTTTTGCAGGAGTAATAGCCTGCATTAGTGGCTAGCCTTCATGGCCAGAGGCTCCTCCTCTCTCCCCCATGATATATAAAAGGAGACCCATATCCCTTGGTTTTAGTATAGCTTTTTGCCTTCCAGAATTATACAGTCAATCTATTTGTGTCTATAATTTTTTTCTTGTGTTGAGAAAGTGCTACCATTGTTTGTTCGTTAAAGTTAACAGAAGGTGCTTCTGCGTTAGCCGGTCTAGACCATCTTATCTTGGGAGACAGAAGTCGACGTTCCTCCAACACCCACGGGGAGACGGCTAATCTGTTTTAAGGACACTATGGTGTCACACAGAATTTGGTTTGTTTTCTTGTTTTTAATATTTCAATTAAACATGTATTTCTATTAATCATGTTTCATGTTTTATGCTCAAGAATGTAATTTATCATATATGGATTTATTTAATGTTCTATTATTTAATTTGATCAAATACGAATCTATTTGTCTTGTTTAATCACACAATTTGATTAACACAACATTCATTTCAAACCATCTCATCTCAACCATATTCAAGACAATATTCAATCTTCATATCAAACCATAACAAAAGTTCCATTGCAGTACAACAAATCACAACCAATATTTGATTACAAAATACAAAACAAATTTCATTTCAAGCCCATGATTAACATCGTCATTACAAAACAAAACATAAGAAATGTTATAACCAAATCTTTCAAAATGAAATATTTTGCTTAAGCATTTCAATCTTCAACTTCAGCCTCTTGTTCCATAATTTGGTTATCAGCAGCAGCCATGCTCTGATTATTTCTGTCAAGAGCAGCTACAATCTTCACCTTCCAAATTGCAGTATGACAAAAAAACTCCTTTGAAACTTCATATCAAACTAAACAACAAGGGGGAAAAAAGGTTAAATCAACTAGTGAATATGAAAACAATATAGCCATTAACAACACTCAAATCTATCAAACTACATACAAGCAGGATACGTGATGATACAAATTTCAGTCACTTGAATCTTAGAAATATATATGATCAAATACATTTCATGCAGTTTGAATGGGGTTATCTATTGAAGTTGCCCATGTGCAATCTGAACTATAATTGTTACCTACAATAGAATGTATTTGAAGCAGGAGTGCAGGATCCAACCTTTTTTTGAGGCAAAAATTTGTTCTTGTCAAATTTTATTATGCCTATTGCTTAACAATAATACAATAAGAAAGATGAAACAAACAAGAAAAAAAAATGTCAGATAAATTAAAACTAAGGACAAATTTTAGAAGCATTTGAGAAATGTTAAAATACTTTTAAGTTCGTTCTGTTTGGTTGAGTTTTCAAATTCGTTTTCTAAAATTTTTTTAGAAACTAGTTAACCAAGTTGTGAAAATTGAGAAATACAGGTTTTTCTTTAGTCATTTTTCAATACACAGTTCTATCAAATATTTCAAATTTATATATTTTCATATAACTTTAGTTGCAGAATTCATGGAATACCCCAAAGTGAATTGCTTCTACTTATGGAAAACAAAATTCCAGAAATCTCAAATCAAACAACGAAATCTCTAATCCTAATATCTTGTAATCAAAATAAGCTTTTTAGTAATACCCATTTCAATCTATAAAAATTGAAAAATTACTTACCCAAATTAAACTGTGAAATCTTTTCGATTCTCCATCGACTTTCATTCGTCAACTATAAGATATACTCTGAATTTAAAGAGTTTTAGCGGGAGAGAGAGAGAGAGAGAGAGAGAGAGAGAGAGAGAGAGAGAGAGGGGTTGAACAGAGATGATTTCACGACTGCAAAATTTGATTCTCCATAAAATCCCTAATCTTCCAAGGGAGATGAATGAGAGGTTGAACGGAGATGTGATCGAACGGAGTAGTTCTCAGAGAGAGAGAGAACTGTTCATCCATTTTTGTTTGGGTCTCTACAGAAGAGTAATTTTAGAAGACTTTGGTTTTGTTTCTTGAATAACGTTTAGGACCACTAAAGTAGCAGCTCTAAAGCTGCACTAATGAGATGGCATTACTGTAGGTCCTATCTTGATATGATAGTTTAGCCTCTTTTTTTTTTCTTTTTTTTTTCTTTTTTTTTTTTTTTTTACGGCCAGCTCATTAGAGCTAGCATTAGTGCTCCTAAATTAGTGATCTGTATCACCACTGTTGTTTCTTTATAGGAAAATGAGTGGGAGCACTAATTAGTGCTACCACTAATGATGTGGCAGTAGGCCCCACTATAAATGATTTGATGTTTTGGCCTTGGTGTTGTATTTTTTTTCTTTTTTTATTGAGTACCATGTCATTAGTGGTCTTTTTAGAGCTCCAAAATTAGTGGTCTCTATCATTGTTGTTCTTTATATTGGGTGGGGTCCTGTAGGCCTGAAGTGGCAATGCCACATCATCCGTTGGTATGTTGTTAGTAGCGTAATTGGTGTATACAACTTTACTTGAAAGAAAATATTGATTGATATGACTCAAATAAGTAACACTTATACAAAAAAGTGTTCATATATGGTTTAACTCAAACAAGACTTTAAAGACCAAAAAAACAATCTACAACCAAACAGTGTCATAACCACCACTTGTACATCACAACAACCATAACCACAACTGCTACTCAACATCATCATCACCAATTTACCAGCCAAAAAAATCATATCCATCCATCTCCTACCGTCACCACCCACAACGACTATCACAACCATACAACACAACACCATTGAACCCCACTGCAACACCCAAATTAAATATATACAAAACACAACTAGTTTTCCGTTGATGACTAGCATAGACATTAATCTCATATTGGAACAACATTCTAGAGCGAAAAATTAAGACTGGAACCCATCTGGAGTAATAAAAAAATTAAACCTGATTCTAGAAACACACATATTGTTAGTGATGAGAAGAGGTTGTGGGATGAGATGATGACTGAAGTGGCGGGCTGTGGGTAATGGTTTATGGTTGAGAATGGGTATGAAGAAGATGACAAACTTGCTGGGTTGGAGATGAATATGGGTTGTATGCAGGGGCGGAGGCACTCAAGGCCCGGGGGGGTCACGTGCCCCCCTGGGATTTTGGATTTTTTTTTTTTTTTTAACATAAAGAAAATATTTTAAATAAAAAAATTTATAAAAATATTATTTAAAGTGAAATGTTAATGATATTTTTAAAATTATGAGAACAATAATGGTTATTTTGATTGAAAGTAAAGAGACTATGATAAGTTATATTATTATTTATAAAAATTTCAATATAATGGTGATGTCTATAATTATTGACATGCAAACATAATTAACCTTAATGAAGATATATGAAATTTATTGGATTGTTACGTACATTTGACATGTAGAGTTTGTCCTCCATATGTTTTTTTTCATTCATAACTAAAATGACCACTATATAAATTATAATCAAGTAACACATCTTCAATTATAAAAAAAAAGTAAAAAATTACAATAGGTCATAACTAATATCAAAATGAGTTATAACTAACTATTACTTGATATATAGTAATAGCCAAAATAAGAACCACAAGAAGTTATAACTAAATTATACCTAACACTATAATGTGTCATAACTAAAACCCACGAAAATCATAATAACGACATATGATAGACACTTTTTTTTTTATGGTATGTTTTATAGAATTTCTCTACTAAAATATATTATTTCTATCTTAACTTATCTTCTTTTTTAATTTTTCAATCTGCCTATAAATAGTTACTCCTCAATATTTATATAAAATTTAATCTCAAATCCTATAATTTAAAATTCACATTTATCCAAATGGACGCTTAATATTTAAGTTTAGTAATATCTCATTGTTGTTTATTATAAAAATAAAAAATAAAAAATTTGCTTGGTTAGAGTTTTTCAAAAATACTTTTCAGAAAATTCTACTTTCTTATTTTTCGGGTTTTTTTATTTATTTTTACTGAATTTTTTTAATTTCTAGACATATCTAACATAAATATACCTAAAAAGTAAAAAATTTGTGAAAAAAACCTTTTAAAAATTCACTAAATACCAAAAATACAAAAAAAAAAATATATGAAAATTCTATACATTATTTGTATTTTTATGTATTTATTAATTTTTTAAAATATTTTTTCACAAATTTTTTAAATACATCTAAGTAAAATTCATCTAAAAAAGTAAAAAAAAAAAATTTAAAAATTTTAAAAATATTCACTAAAAACAAAAAAATACGAAAAACCAAAAAACTCAATTTTAAAAAAACTTAATTCAAAAAACTCAAACCAAATACATTGATGTTATCATTAATTTGTGCCCCCTCTCCATCAAATTTCTAGCTACGCCACTGGTTGTATGGAAGGTGAATTGGGGATTTGATTTTCTGTTCATTTGCAGTTAGGTTTGTGTGGGAGGTCTCTGTCTCAATTGGTGATTTTGGGCTCGAACCTCTTCGAATCTCAAGTTGTAGATGTTGACATCGACGAGGATGGTGATTAAGTCGTAGATGCTGACATCACGTTCTCTAGGTGCAACCCAGAACATATCCAAGCGCACAACCTGCACTTGGCTTTTTTTCTCTCCTCCATTCACAAGCCCCCTTTGCATGCCACGATCACTACCTTACCATCCTCTATCAACAAAAACCCGTTCCTCTAATATATATATATCCCTCATTCGAAAACCCATAACTTGTCCATAGCCAACACACCAATGCTTGCCTACTCAACAATTTATGCATCAATTGATTCTTGATTATATCACTTGGGAGGGAGGTGGATGAGTTGGTGGTGTAGTAATTATTGGTTGGTTTACAAAGAGTTGTTGGACCGGTAGTGGTTAGTGTCAATGGTAAGTTGGGGATGGAAGTGGTACTGGTTCAAGAAGGTGGGGTTTTGGACAATAGGGTAAGAGAGATGATGTTAGGAGTAAGGTAGATTATAAGGGTATTTGAGTCATTTTATCGTTTCTATTAACACTCTTTTGTAGCCAAGTTAACAGAAGGCGAAATTTTGATAATAATTTTAAAAGTAATAGATGTTAGTGTTATTTTTGAAACTTAAGATAAATGTAATTTACTCTTTTTAAAATCCTTGGTTTTATATAAATACAACCCTATCATTCTATTCATGTAAAAAAAAAATATTGATGTAAAGTTCATGTCCATGAGATATGTCATTAAGGATTTTTTTTTCCTTTCCTTTCCTTTGGTAACATGGAGAAGTTAGGAAAAGTTGTTGGCAATGAAAAAACTGCCGATAATGATAGGTGATGATAGTTGGTGATGGTGAGATAGATATATAGGTGAATATATAAATGAATAAATAAGTGATATGTGTAGGTGATATTTACAGACAAGCAACATTTGAATATATAGAGGGATATGTAAGATTTGAAGAAATAAATATTCTTTTGGTTCTAAAAGATTAAAGCTTAGGGTAATTGACTAAAAAATTTTAAAAATAAATTTGTGGTCGAAGTGCTTTTTATGAAATACAATATAATTAATTGATTGACCAAAAATACGGAGTCCTTTCTTACAACTTGAATGGATCTCAGGGTTTTATGAGAAGGAAAAAAAATGGAGAGTGTTTTCATCACTCACTTGAATGATTAAGGAGATGAAAATAATGAAATATTTGGAGAAATGAGAAAAAAATGAAGAGAATTTCAACTCAAGTTTTGTTTATTCATATGGAGAGAAATCAAATTATTCTTATAAAAGATTTTTAATATTTAAATTATTTTTTAAAATATGAACCGCATAAGACCAAAGTATTCGTATTCACAATACACATTTTACATTATTTAAAAGAACACACTTTATTTATTTATTTTTTACAAATGTCAATACAATTTTACACATTTTTTAACACTAACAACAATCTCAACTCAAAGTCTATTTTTAACATTTCTTAATAAATAAAACTAAAGGATACATATTTTTCTTTTATTTATTAATTATAGTAAAAAATCACTCTTTTTCTCTTCTCACCTAAAATGCCGTACTACAATCATTTATTTTGTTTTATTTTATTTTATTTTATTCCCTTAGTCATCCATGTGGAGACTTCAAGGTCATGAGGACTTTGTTCCAGAGGCAATTATGTGTGTGCCATGTGACGATGATGACCATTAATTATGTGTGTGCCATGTGACGATGATGAGCATTATGCTGTGTTTAGTTGGAGAATTTAGGGAGAAATTTAAAAAAGAAAAGAGAAAATGTGTGTAAAATTAAGTGAAATTTTAATATATTTTATTCACATTTCACCTATCTCTTCTATTTACCTTTTTAAATCTCTCTTCAAATCTCCCAACCAAACACAATATTAGGATGATACTATCGACCAATTTCTTGATATGGCTTGTGAGGAAACTTCCCTACTGTCTTATGTCTTTAGTTATTATGAGTGAAAAATGTTTTTCGATTAAATTTTTTATCACCACATGCACACTCCCCCTCACTCTCACCAAAATTTGTCAACAAGGAGATAATATATAGAAGAAATTAAATAAATAAACAAATAAAAACTTAAGATTTAACTCAAATAATAAATCAAATTTAACTTTTTAATTATTTTAATTTTTAAAATGATATCAATTTTAACAATATATTAGTTTTAATTAACAAAATAAGAGATATTGATAATATGATCACTTTTTGTCAGTACTATTAGATGGTAGTGGTGGCTATGTTATGGGGAAGGAAGGAAATGAGGTAGTGATATGGAAAAGGGAAAAAGTCGCAGCAGATGAGAACAAATAATGGAGAGATGACCGTGGATTGAGAAAGAAAATGGGTGATAATGGATGACGGTAAGAGTGGGAGGTGATTGTCAATAATAACGAAAAGAAAAAAAAATCGTTAAATTGTCTAAATTTTTCCCTTTTTGTTAGTTATAATTAATGGATACAAATAGATAATTAGAATTGTTATAATTTTAAAAGTTCAGAATTTAAAATGAAACAATTAAAAAATTTAAGTTTGATTTGTTATAGAGGTTAAACCATGGAGGTTTTTTTTTTTGTAATTTCTATATAAAAAAGTATCTAGTTTGACGAAAATAATATCAAAAAGGGTATTTTCTCTCCAAAAATGAGAAAATCATATGAATATTACAAGTGTTTTCATTTTTACTTTTCAGCAAACTAGTTTTCAGTTTTAATAAAAAAATTCAGAAAGCAAATTTTGAAATAATAAAAAAAAAACAAAGGGAATAATTCTATAAGTTTGACAAAATTATACCCAATTTTCCTTTTATTAAAGTTAAAGCAAATATAATTAACTCAAGTTTATGTAAACACATGAATAATTATGGTACTATATATATATATATTTCAATGTAAAAAAAATATATTTTTTAGTCCAAATGAATGATGATAGAAAAGGAGTTAAGTAGTTTGCAAATTTCAACATTAAATTTAGTGTATTTTTATCAAATTAAAAAAAAAAAATTTAGTGTAATTTATGATTAAGTAATGCTATTCAAACCCGATCACGGTTTATTTGGAATTAAGAGGTGATGGTAACACAATTCTTCTTCTTCTCTCCAAACACTTCCTTGATTGTTCAGATGATGTCCAATTCAACCTACCGTGAGCTCAGCGACGGAGTCAGGAAACTAAATCAAAAACTTACCAATCAGTCTTATTAATTAGACTTATTTACCTACAGGTCCTAACTAATAAATTTATCACTATAAAAACAAGAGACTGATAAGCCTTAAAATTAATGTTTGATTTTAGTAATGTTCTTAATAATGTTTGATTTTGTCTAACCTTTTGCTTCTAAAATTAATTATGATTGTTTTCGATTACCCTTATGATATATGATTTTTGATGTGTGTTCGTGTGTGTGTGTGTGTCTGTGTATGTGTGTGTAGGAAGGAGTACTGGCTTTGGGAACAAACAAGGGTGAAATAGCCCTTTATGACCTTTCTTTGAATTTGATGATACACAACAAAAAGTTTTCAAATGGCGCAAGTTAACTAAAGGAATATGCATTGTCATAGTCTCTGTTATCATGCTTTGCTTTGAAAGGGTTGGGTTTCTGTTTTTGATCAGTGTTAAACGTAGATTAGGAATATTGAATCATCTATATTATGAATTTATGTAGTTAGCTCTAATTTATATCCTTTTCATATTTTCATATCTTGGTGGCAACTCCAAACTTGCCTATATAACAGATCTTCTCCATCGCACCAAGAAATATATCTTTCTTTTATTTTCTTATCTTCTACAATGACAATGGCGTTGGTATTTTTCTTCTTCTTCTTTCATATGGGATTATTTTTTAATTGGACATACCATAAAAATCTCTCTCCTCTCGTTCTCCATCTCTTTCCAACCCGCATCCACCACAATGGGACCCCCACTGCACTGCCCCTCCCTGCCACCCCCCTCAGTACTAGTAATTGTTTTTACTCTTTTAACGAAGCATTAATAAAATTCATCATTGAATCATTGTTAAATTTCATTTTTTACTAACTTGACAGAACACAAGCTGTCAATCGTGTGAAATTCTCTCCAGACGGAAAAATAATTTTTGCTGCCCTTGATCATTAAATTTCATTATTTACTAACTTGACAAACCACACAGGCTGTCAATCCTGTGAGATTCTCTCCAGATGGCAAAATAATTTTTGCTGCCCTTGGTCGCATTCTCCTTGCATATTCAGGGAAAAACCTTGGCGAGGTAAACTTTCGATATTCTCTCCAATAACTTTGGGATATGTTTGAAATTTGGTTACTACCTAAGAAGCACGGACACGGGACACGGTGTTTCAAAAAAATAGGAGCACGGCAATAAAATATGTTTTTATACATTTTTATTTTCTATAAACAATCAATATTAACAAAAACTAACTCCAATTCTATTTTTTTTATTTTTTATTTAAAAAAAAATACTTTTAAATTAACACTTACAGTTTATATCTTTTTTTATAAATGATCTATTAAGTATTGAAGAAAAGACAACTTCATATGTCCCTAGTGTGTCCCGACGTGTCCCCAGTGTGTTCCCTGAATATAAATTAATTAAATAAGGAGATACGCCATATGGTGTGTCTCATACGTGTCCCCATAGTGTCCATGTGTCCAACACGGATACAACACTTATTTTGAAGTGCCGATGCTTCATAGGTTACTACTCTTATTTGTAATTTAGGGCTTGTTTGGGAAGACTAAATAAGTGCACTTTTTGTCTTTTTGGACTAAAAAATTGAGGTTGAAAATATGGATGTTTGGGTTAACTTTTTGACTTTTTATGAAAAAATGTGTAATAAAAAATTGTAAAAATTGGTTTGTAGAGTAAAATTTGAATTGGGAGTTGTGCAGCCGTAATTGTTGACTTTTGGTGAATAGTGTTAACTTTTTAACTTTTTGAGTAACTTTTTAGCTTTTTGGATTATTTGGGGTATCCCAAACTTAGCCTTAGAATCAACATATTGTTGAGTTCACCCATGCAGATAAAAGTAGCCACTATTGTTGAAATTGGTTGGCACAAATGTAGAGAAGCCACCGATTGTTGACAATGGTGAGAGAGGAGCTAAGAAGACAAGCCGTCATAGGGAAGTGACAAGCCATACCTTCACATGGGAGAGTTATGGGCTGTTGTCTTCAACTCCCTCTATACATATTGAATTAACTTGCAAGAGAAAAACACAAATGATATACAAGTGAGTGCATATCTACTGCCAGGTCACCAGCCAATCAGCACCATCTACAACATATTGACAGCTTTGGCATTGTCTTGAATATCTTTATAATCAGCACTAGTCCATTCATTCACAAGTTTGGGAACCTTTAGGTCATCTATGGTTTTGGTAGAAACCTTTTGGACCATCACAAATGATTTTCCACACCTCATAGTTAGTGGATTGAATATGCATAATCATACGGGATTTTTCAATAATTGAAATTTGTGCCACTAAAAAAGGTGGTCTATTGGTTGTCATAAATCACTCTAAGGCGGTTAAGTCACAAAACTAGAGACGAAGCTCTGATACTAATTGTTACCCAGGTAGGCAACTCAAGAGAAGGGGTGAATTAGGTTTAAATAATTTTAAATGCAGAATATTGAATGTAATAAATCATGTAAATAAATTCCAACAAGCAATCAATAATACTGAAAATAAAAGAACAAGGAAAAAAGGAGAGCTCAAACACGAGGATTTATAATGGTTCGGTACACCGAGCCTACATCCACTCCTCAATATTCCTCCTCAAGATTTTCTTCACTATAAATCAAATCAATACACCACCACAGCCTTACCAAGCTTGTGGATTTTTTTTTTATAGGGCTTACTTTATTTGTTGAGGACCTCTCAACTAAATGTCTCACTTCACAAGATTTCACTCAAAATAAAGGGAATAAGAACAAGAGATACAACTGTCCTCTTTTACAAGATTTCTCTCTCAAAAGATGTATATGAAAGTGTAAGAGCAGAGGAAATTTTGAGATACACTCAGAATAAACACAGATATGAAAGTGAAAGTACAAGAGTAATATTCAGTAGAGATTGATTAGGAATAGTTCTTGAATGCTCAGAGTAGTTCACCTTTTCAGATCTGGAGAAGTGCTGCCTTTATAGACTTCAATGACTTCTAGCCGTTAGAGAGAAGCACATCTTCTAGCTGTTGGAGCAAAGCATGGGTGTATATAGGCTTGTCAACAAGCCTTTGGAGATAAAGCCTCCTCAAAAGATACAATGTCCATTAAAACAAATCTTGGTAGGTAAAGATAAGATATGTTTCCATAATAATGATAGCAAAGTCTGATCAAGGTCTGCTTATAATGATGATTGCAAAGTTTACTTATAGATCAAAAAATGGCGGCTAGGTTTTAAAACCCAGACATAAGGGTGTCGACCCCTGCAGATTGAGTGTCGACCATTTGTTCTCTTTTCTTCTCTACTTTGACAGCCAGGTGTTCCTCCTGCCAACCTTCCCGTAACTTGGTGTCGACCCTTTGTTTGCTGGAGCTCTTTTCTCTATCTTTTGGTGTCGACCCTTGTCATATGCTGGTGTCGACCCTTGGCTCATTGAAATTTAGTGTTGACCCTTTCATATCTTGGTGTTGACCATTTGCTGCTAAATTGTCCGAGCCTTGTATACTAAAATATAGTGTTGACCTTCTTCATTCTTGGTGTCGACTCTTGGTATACTAAAATTTGGTGTCAACCCTAGTAAGACTTGGTGTCGACCATTGGTCACTGAAACAATTTAGCATTGTGTACTGCTTTCTAATGTTGACCCTTACTATTTTGATGTCAACCCTTAGATCTGTTTTAAGCAAAAATAGCCTTTTGCACACAAATTCAATGTTTTAAAGTGCCAATTTTTATGAGATGAGGACAAATATGAAGCATTCAATTTTTTTGAAACAATGAAAAACAACAATATAATATAATTTTGGAAACTATGAAAATTTTAAATGAGTTCAAAATATTTGTCGATTATGAAAATCAATAAGAATTTAAAGGTGAATAACCTTGGGGCTAACAGTATGGACAATCGTATATGAACAATGTGAAGAATCTGATATGCAAGACATAAAATGCAATCCAAAACCAAATTATATCATATTTGTCGAGTTTGAAATTTTGGTAGAAGACACAATTCGGTAACAGAATTGAGAAAATACGGAGGGCTACCGTAGACATAGCTAGCCAAAACCACAGTTGTCCTTCACCAAACAATTTTTTGTTCATCCAATCAAATCCCATATGATTAAAGTAGTAAAAAATATAAAATGTTTACAAATATTAATGTGAGAATCCGTATTTAATTATTTTTGTAAATGCATTATAAGGTATAAATAATAAATTAATTTATCAAGACACTGTTTAATAAATTTATTAATGTATAAATTAGTTAAAACCTATTCAAATTTAGTCTCTAACAAGAATATTGCTAAAAATAAATAATTTTGTGGATATTCAGGGTATGTTTGGTTTGGATTTGTAGAGTGATTTTGGGGGAAAAAAATTTAAAAAATTTGTTTGGTTTGTAAATTTTCCAAAATCACTCTCTCTTACCTATCAATCAATCACTTTTTCTCTCTCCTCTCCATTCTCAATCACTTTTTCTCTCACACACACCTACTCAATTATAACAAAATATCAAATCATTCCATACTCTCAAACTCCAAACCTACTTTCAAAATACACAACCAAACAAAC
The DNA here is from genome assembly GCA_036172215.1 of Camellia granthamiana. NCBI lineage: Eukaryota > Viridiplantae > Streptophyta > Magnoliopsida > Ericales > Theaceae > Camellia > Camellia granthamiana. The sequence goes on along the minus strand of CM069903.1, from coordinate 161,137,540 downwards.
CAAAAAAATTTCCAAACTCTCACCCCAAAACAATTTTTAAAAACTATTCTCCCAAAACCAAAACAAACATACCCTCAATGTTTTTCACCAATTAGTATTTTCTACGAATATTCAACCTAATAATTATCTTTACTAAATACTTTGGTTGAAAAATTTATTTAATTGATTTTTAAAAAAATCACACAAATACAAAATTATATAAATTTATTATTCAATTCAAAAAAAAAAATTATATTAGGTGGCCTATGGGGGTGAGACACCCCTCCACTTGTGCTTTTGGATGCAAAGTTAGGAGTAGAATTATGATTAATTTTGACCATGAGAAATTCTAATGGGATATGTCCCACGCATGATGATTGCAAACTTGGCTGCTTGAACTCTCTATATAGGAGTGTTTAGTCTTCTTTCACTTTACATTGCTGATCGGGTAGAACCAAAGGAAAAAAAATTAAAAAAATAATCTAAAAACAACGAACCGTTACAAGGGAGAAGAAGGCCAAAGGTTTTCCACCATTTCACGCTCAAACCCTCATTGTAGTTGTGTTTTTAGGTCACATTGCGTCATTCAGAGGAGAACAAACTTGATCACAAAGAACATCCGTGTGAGGTATATTTCTTACTCGTACAGTTGCAATTCAAATAAAATAAAAAAAATAGATTACCGTTGTACCGACCATGCCATTGCAACAATCATGACCAATGCCACACCACAAACTAATCCAATATTGAGAGTAACTTCAAGTGTTCCTTTTCCATTTCCCTTACTTTTCTTTTTCCTTTGCATAGATTCATCCACATTCACAGCCTTCAACATGATGTTTTCACTTTCACTACAATGTTGAATGCTATATTGGCAACTACTTCTATTTCGACATCGTCATTCTCTCTACCATTGACCTCTCCATCATCAACTGTCTCCCCCTCCATTGCATCCATTGCACCCTCCATACCCTCCATTATCCCTTCCATCACCATCAATCTCATCTACCATTGTCCCCATTGCCACTTCCATCATCATCATTCTCTTCCTCTATTGCTTTTATTGCCCCCTCTTTCATCATTATTATTCTCTCTTCCTCTATTGCCTTTATTGCCCCCTCTTTCATCATTATTATTCTCTCCCCCTCCATTGCCCTTTTTTCCCCCATTATACTCTTCTTTCATATTCTCTGCCAAATTCTTCCCAGTTAGAAAAATAAATGTTAAAAACAAATCTATCCATGTTAAACCTTTTTTCCCCTTTATTTTTTTTTTTCCCCATAACTCAATATAGAAATGCATACTCATATCTAAGAATATCATAGGGAAACTTATCTCAAAAAATGGATGAAAAATTCTAAAGATGAAATAAACATAATAGGCTAAGGCAAGAGTAATCCTCCAGTATACACATCCACAAGATCACCAAATTGTTTGTGAAACTCTCTAGAGTGGGCCACCAAATAAAGTATAACAATTGTCCCAACAAGACAAAATAATTCAATGATACTTCAATACACAAACCAAATCTGACTCTAATATTGTATGGACAATGATATATGAACAATGTCAAGAGTCTAGTATGCACGACATAAAATGCAATCTGAAACCGAGTTGTATCATATTTGCTGAGTCTGAAATCTTGGTAGAAAACACAATTCATTAACAGAACTAAGAAAATACAAAGGGCTACCGTCGACATCGCTAGCCAAAACCACAGTAGTCCTTTGACAAACAATTTTCTACCCACCTAATCAAATCCCATATAATAAAAATAATCGAAAATATAAAATGTTTACAAATATTAACGTGAGAACCCGTATTTAATTATTTTTGTAAATGAATTATAATATATGAAAAATAAATTAATTTATCTAGAGACCATTTAATAATAATAAATTTATTAATGCATAAATTAGTTAAAAACGATTCTAATTTAGTCTCTACCAAGCATTTTGCTAAAAATAAATAATTTTGTAGATAGTCAATGTTTTCCGCGAGTTAGTATTTTTTACGAATATTCAACCTAATAATTATCTTTACTAAATACTTTGTTTGAAAATTTTATTTAATTGATTTTTAAGAAACTCACACAATATAAATTTATTATTCAATCAATAAAGTAAAATAAAAAATTGTATTAGGTGGCCTATCTACTTATGCTTTTGGATGCAAAGTTAGGAGTAGAGTTACGATTAATCTTGACCAAGAGAAATTCTAATGGGATATGTTCCGCGCATGATGATTGCAAACTTGGTTGCTCGAACTTTCTATATAGGAGTGTTTAGACTTCTTTCGCTTTACATGGCTAATCGGGAAGAACCAAAAAAAAAATAAAATAAAATAATCTGAAAACAACGAAGCGCTACAAGAGAGAAGAAGGCCAAAGTTTTTCTTCCATTTCACCCTCAAACACTCGTTGGAGTTGTGTTTTCAGGTCACATTGCATGATTCGGAGGAGAACAAACTTGATCACAAGGAATAACCGTGCGAGGTATATTTCTGACTCGTACAGTTGCTATTCAATTAAAAAAAAACAGATTACCTTTGTGCTGACCATGCCATTGAAACAATCATGACCAATGCCGCATCACAAACTATTCCAATATTGAGAACAACTTCGAGTGTTCCTTTTCCAATGCCCCAACATTTCTTTTTCCTTTGCATAGATTTATCCCCATTCACAACCTTCAACATGATGTTCTCACTTTCACTATTGTTTTGAACATTGTGTTGACAAACTAGTTCTATTCTGATATCTTCATTCTCTCTACCATTGACCTCTCCACCATCAACTTTGTCTCCCCCTTCATTGCGTCCATTGCCCCCTCCATCATCATCATTCTCTTACCCTCCATTGCCTCCATTATCCCTTCCATCATCATCAATCTCTCACCAGCCACGGTCCCCATTGCCACCTCCATCATCATCATTCTCTCTTCCTCTATTGCCTTTATTGCCCCATCTTCCATCATCATCATTCTCTCCCCCTCCATTGCCCCTATTTCCCCCATTATACTCTTCTTTCATATTCTCTACCCAATTCTTCCCACTTAGAAGAATAAATGCAAAAAACAAATCTATCCATAATAAACCTCCCCTCTCCCCTCTCCCCTTTTCCATAACTCAATAGAGAAATGCATACTCATATCTAAGAATATCGTAGGCAAATCTATCTCAAAATATAGACGAAAAATTCTAGAGATGAAATAAACATAATAGGCTAAGGCAAGGGTAACTACTCCACTATACACATCCACAAGATCACTAAATTGTTTGTAGAATTCTCTAGGGAAGCCCACAAGATAAACTATTACAGTTGTCCCAACAAGACAAAATAATTCAGCGATACTTCAATACACAAACCAAATCTGATATTGTAAGGACAATGGTATATGAACAATGTCAAGAGTTTAGTACGCACAACATAAAATGCAGTCCGAAACCGAGTTGTATCATATTTGCCGAGTTTGAAATCTTAGTAGAAAACACAATTCGTTAACAGAACTAAGAAAATATAGAGGGCTCATCACTAGCTAAAACCACAGTAGTCCTCTGACAAACAATTTTCTACCCACCCAATCAAATCTCATATAATAAAAATAGTCGAAAATATAATATTTTTACAAATGTTGATGTGAGAACCCATATTTAATTATTTTTATAAATGCATTATAATATATGAAAAATAAATTAATTTATCTAGAGACTATTTAATAATAATAAATTTATTAATGTATAAATTAGTTAAAAAACTATTCAAATTTAGTCTCTAACAAAAATATTACTAAAAATAAATAATTTTGTGGATATTCAATGTTTTTTTGCTAGTAAGTATTTTTGACGAACATTCAACCTAATAATTACCTTTACTAAATACTTTGGTTGAAAACTTTATTTAATTGATTTTTAAGAAACTCAGACGAATACAAAATTATATAAATTTATTAATCAATTCAAAAAAAGAAAATTGTATTAGGTGGCCTATGGGGGTGAGACACCCCTCCACTTGTGCTTTTGGAAGCGAGCAAAGTTAAGAGTAGAGTGATGATTAATCTTGACCAAGAGAAATTCTAATGGGATATGTCCCACGCATGATGATTGCCAACTTGGCTGCTTGAACTCTCTATATAGGAGTGTTTAGTTACATGGCTGATCGGGTAGAACCAAAGAAATAAAAAATAAAAAATAAAAAATAATCTGAAAACAACGAAGCGCTACAATGGAGAGAAAGACCAAATTTTTTCTACCATTTCACACCATCAAACCCTCATTGGAGTTGTGTTTTCAAGTTGCATTGCATCATTCGGAGGAGAGACAACTTGATCACAAGGAATACCTGTGCGACGTATATTTCTTACTCGTACAATTACTATTCAAATAAAAAAAAAAAATTACATTTACCCCGACCATGCCATTGCAACCATCATGACCAATGTTGCACCACAAACTATTCCAATATTGAGAGCAACTTCGAGTGTTCTTTTTCCGTTGCCCCGACCTTTCTTTTTCCTTTGCATAGTTTAATCCACATTCACAACCTTCAACATGATGTTTTCACTTTCACTACGGTGTTGAACGTTTTATTGGCAAACTACTTCTTCCGACATCATCATTCATTCTCTCTACCATTGACCTCTTCATCATCAACTTTGTCTGCCCCTCTATTGCGTCCATTTTCCCCTCCATCATCATCATTATCTTACCCTCCATTGCCTCCATTATTCCTTCCATCATCATCAATCTCACCCACCATTGTCCCCATTGCCACTTCCATCATCATCTCTTCCGCTATTGCTTTTATTGGCCCCTCTTCCATCATCATTATTGTCTCCCCCTCCATTGCCCCTATTTCCCCCATTATACTCTTCTTTCATATTCTCTACCCAATTAGAAGAATAAATGCAAAAAACAAATCTATCCATACTAAACTTTCCACCCCCTTTTCCATAACTCAATAGAGAAATGCATACTCATATTTAAGAATATCATAGGCAAATCTGTCTCAAAATATGAATGAAAAATTATAGAGATGAAATAAACATAATAGGCTCACGCAAGGGTAACTCCTCCACCATACGCATCCACAAGATCACCAAATTGTTTGTAGAACTCTCTAGGATGGCCCACTAGATAAAGTATAACAACTTTCCCAACAAGACAAAATAATTCAACGATACTTCAATCCACAAACCAAATCTGACTCTGATATTGTATGAACCATGGTATATGAACAATGTCAAGAGTCTAATATGCACGACATAAAATGCAATCCAAAACTGAGTTGTATCATATTTGCCGAGTTTGAAATCTTGGTAAAAAACACAATTCAATAACAGAATTAAAAAAACATAGAGGGCTACCGTCGGCATCGCTAGCCAAAACCATAGTAGTACTTTGACAAAAAGAATTTCTACCCACCCAATCAAATCCCATATAATAAAAATAGTCAAAAATATAAAATGTTTACAAATATCAATTTGAGAACTCGTATTTAATTATTTTTATAAATGCATTATAATATATGAATAATAAATTAATTTATCTAGACACTATTTAATAATAATAAATTTATTAATGTACAAATTAGTTAAAAATTATTCGAATTCGGTAATGCTACATGTACCAATTAGTGTACTAACTAGTGTACCAACACTAATTATGACATTACTATTGACCCCACTTATTAATTACATTACAAATACCAAAAACTTCTTAAATTATGCAACATCATCAATTGGTACATTAGTTAGTATAGTAATTGATGCATATAGCATTATTCGTTCGAATTTAGTCTCTAACAAGAATATTGCTAAAAATAAATAATTTTTTGGATATTCAATATTTTTCGCTAGTTAGTATTTTTTATGAAGATGCAACTAATAATTATCTTTACTAAATACTTTGGTTGAAAACTTTATTTAATTGATTTTTAAGAAACTCACACCAATACAAAATTATGTAAATTTATTATTCAATTCAATAAAAAATTGTATTAGGTGGCCTATGGGGTGAGACACCCCACCACTTGTGCTTTTGGATGCAAAGTTAGGAGTAGAGTTATGATTAATCTTGACCAATAGAAATTATAACAAAGCGCTACAAGGGTGAAGAACGCCAAATTTTTCTACCATTTCACTCTCAAACCCTCATTGGAGTTGTGTTTTCAGGTCACATTACGCCATTCGGAGGAAAGCAAACTTGATCACAAGGAATACCCGTGCGACGTATATTTTTTACTCATACAATTGCTATTCAAATAAAATAAAAATAAAAAAACAAATTACCTTTGTGCCGACCATGCCATTGCAACCATCATGACGAATGCCACACCACAAACTATTCTAATATTAAGATCAACTTCGAGTGTTCCTTTTCCATTGCCCCAACCTTTCTTTTTCCTTTGCATGGATTCATCCCCATTCACAACCTTCAGCATGATGTTTTCACTTTCAGTATTGTGTTGAACGTTGTATTGGCAAACTACTTCTATTATGACATCATCATTCTCTCCACCATTGATCTCTCCATCATCAACATTGTCTCCCCCCACCCCATGCGTCCATTACCCCCTCCATTATCATCATTCTCTTACCCTTCATTGCATCCATTATCCCTTCTATCATCATCAATCTCTCACCTACCATTGTCCCCATTCCCACCTCCATCATCATCATTCTCTCTTCCTCTATTGCCACCTTTTTCATTATCATTATTCTCTCCCAGTCCATTTCCCCTATTTCCCCCATTATATTCTTCTATCATATTCTCTTCCCAATTTTTCCCAATCAGAAGAATAAATGCAAAAACCAAATCTGTCCATACTAAACCTGCCCCCCTCCATAACTCAATAGAGAAATGCATACTCATATCTAAGAATATCGTAGGCAAATCTATCTCAAAATATAGATGAACCATTCTAGAGATAAAATAAACATAATAGGTTGAAGCAAAGGTAACTTCTCCACTATACGCATCCACAAGATCACCAAATCGTTTGTAAAACTCTGTAGGGTAGGCCACCAGATAAAGTATAATAGTTGTCCCAACAAGACAATAATTCAGCGATACTTCAACACACAAACCAAATCTAACTCTAATATTGTATGGACCATGGTATATGAACAATGTCAAGAGTCTTGTATGCATAACATAAAATGCAATCTGAAACCGAGTTGTATCATGTTTGCCGAGTTTGAAATCTTGGTAGAAAACACAATTCGGTAACAGATCTAAGAAAATACGGAGGGCTACCGTCGACATCGCTAGCCAAAACCACAGTAGTCATTTGACAAACAATTTTCTACCCATCCAATCAAATCTCATATAATAAAAATAGTCAAAAATATAAAATGTAATGTGACAACCAGTATTTAATTATTTTTATAAATGCATTATAATATATGAATAATAAATTAATTTATGTAGAGACTATTTAATAATAATAAATTTATTAATTTATAAATTCGTTAAAAACTATTCGAATTTTGTCTTCAACAAGAATATTGCTAAAAATAAATAATTTTGTAGATATTCAACCACAGTATTTAGTAAGGATAATTATTATATTGAATACCCACAAAATTATTTATTTTTAACAATATTCTTGTTAGGGACTAAATTTGAATATTTTTAACTAATTTATATATTAATAAATTTATTATTATTAAATAGTCTCTATATAAATTAATTTCTTATTAATATCTTAAAATGTATTTATAAAAATAATTAAATACGAGTTCTCACATTAATATTTGTAAATATTTTACATTTTCAACTATTTTTATTATATGGGATTTGATTAGGTGGATAGAAAATTATTTGTCAAAAGGCTATTGTGGTTTTGGATAGCGATGTCAATGGTAGCCTTCTCTATTTTCTTAATTTTGTTCCTAAATTGTATTTTCTATCAAGATTTCAAACTCAACAAATATGATACAACTCGGTTTCAGGCAACAATTTATGTCATGCTCTTGACATTGTTTATATACCATGATCCATACAATATCAGAGTTAGATTTGGTTTGTGTATAGAAGTATCGTTGAATTACTTTATCTAGTTGGGACTGCTGTTATACTTTATCTCGTGACCCACCCTCGAGAGTTCCACAAACAATTTGGTAATCTTGTGGATACGTATTGTGTAGGAGTTACCCTTACCTTAGCCTATTATACTTATTTCATCTCTAGAATTTTTCGTCCATATTTTAAGATAGATTTGGCTACGATATTGTTAGATATGAGTACGCATTTCTCTATTGACTAATGGAAAAAAAAAAGGAAAAAAAATGTTTAGTATGGGTAAATTTGTTTCTTACATTTATTCTTCTAATTGGAAAGAATTGGATAGAGAATATGAAAGAATAGCATAAATGATGAAATAAGGGCCATGGGGGCAGAGAGAATAATGATGATGGAGGAGGGAGCAATGGAGGCAATAGAGGGAGATAGAATAATGATGATGGAGGAGACAATGAGAACAATGGTAGGTGAGAGATTGATGATGATGGAAGGGATAATGGCGGCAATGGAGGGTAAGAGAATCATGATGATGGAGGGGGCAATGGAAGGGGAGAGAAAGAAGAGGACGGAGAAGTCAATGGTAGAGAGAGCGATGATATCGCAATGGAAGTAGTTTGCCAATACAACGTTTAACATAATAGTGAAAGTGAAAACATCAAGTTGAAGGTTGTGAATGGAGATAAAGCTACGCAAAGGAAAAAAGAAAGGTTGGAGCAATGGAAAAGAAAACTCGAAGTTGCTTTCAATATTGGAATAGTTCAGGATGTAGCATTGGTCATGATGGTTACAATGGCACGGTCGGCACGAAGGTAATCTGTTTTTTTTTATTTGAATAGCAACTGTACGAGTAAAAAATATACATTGCATGAGTATTCCTTGTGATCAAGTTTGCTCTCCTCCGAATGGCGTAATGTGACCTGAAAACACAACTCCAATGAGGGTTTGAGGGTGAAATGGTAGAAAAATTTTGGCCTTCTTCTTTATCTATCCTTCTTCCTTATAACACTTTGTTGCTTGCAGATTATTTTTTATTTTTTTTCTTTGGTTCTACCCAATCAGCCAAGTAAAGGGAAAGAAGACTAAACACTCCTATATAGAGAGAGTTTGAGTAACAAGTTTGTAATCATCGTACATGGGACATATCCCATCAGAATTTCTGTTGCCAGAGATTAATCATCTCTCTACTCCTAACTTTACATCCAAAAGCACAAGTGGCGGAGTGACTCACCCCCACAGGTCACCTAATATTAGTTTTTTTATTTTAATTGAATAATAAATTTATATAATTGTGTAATTGTGTGAATTTCTTAAAAATCAATTAAATAAATTTTTCAACCAAGATATTTAGTAAGAATAATTTTTAGGTTGAATCTTTGTCAAAAATACTTATTAACGAAAAATATTGAATACCCACAACATTATTTATTTTTAGCAATATTCGTGTTAGACTAAATTCGAATATTTTTAACTAATTTATACATCAATCAACTTATTATTATTAAATAATCTCTATGTAAATTAATTTATTATTAATATCTTATAATGCATTTATAAAAATAATTAAATACGGGTTCCCACATTAATATTTGTAAACATTTTATATTTTTAACTATTTTTATTATATGAGATTTGATTGGGTGGATAGAAAATTATTTGTCAGATGACTACTGTGGTTTTGGCTGGCGAGGTCGACAATAGCCCTCCATATTTTCTTAGTTTTGTTCCCGAATTGTGTTTTCTACCAAGATTTCAAACTCGACAAATATGATACAACTTTATTTTGGGCAGCATTTTATGTCGTGCATACCAGACTCTTGACATTGTTCATATACCACGGTTCATACAATATCAGAGTAAGATTTGGTATGTATATAGAAGTATCGTTGAATTACTTTGTCTACTTGGGACTTCTATTATACTTTATTTGGTGGCTCACCTTATAGAGTTTCACCAACAATTTGGTGATCTTGTGGAAGAGTATAGTGTAGGAGTTAGCCTTGCCTTAGCCTATTATGCTTATTTCATCTTTAGAATTTTTCGTTTGTATTTTGACATAGATTTGCCTATGATATTGTTAGATACTAGTATGCATTTCTCTATTGAGTTGTGGAAAAAAAGAGGGGGGAATGTTTAGTATGGATAGATTTGTTTTTTACATTTATTTTTCTAATTAGGAAGAGTTGGGTAGAGAATATGAAAGAAAAGCATAAATAGGGAAATATGGGCAGTGAACGCGAAGAGAATAATGATGATAGAGAAGTGGGCAATGGAGGCAATAGAGAGAGAGAGAATGATGATGATGGAGGGGGCAATGGGGACAATGGTAGGTGAGAGATTGATTATAATGAAAGGGAAAATGGAAACAATGGACAATAAGAGAATAATGATGATGGAAAGGGCAATGGAGGCAATGAAAGGGGAAACAAAGATGATGATGGAGATGTCAATGGCAAAGAGAATGATGATATCGGAATAAAAGTAGTTTGTCAATACAATGTTCAACACAGTAGTGAAAGTGAAAACATCAAGTTGAAGATTGTGAATGGTGATAAAACTAGGCAAAGGAAAAAAAAAGGTTGGGGTAATGAAAAAAGAACACTTGAAGTTGCTCTCAATATTGGAATAGTTCGGGGTGCGGCATTGGTCATGATGGTTGCAATGTCATGGTCAGCGCTAAGGTAATTTGTTTTTTTTATTTTATTTAAATAACTGTACGAGTAAGAAATATACCTCACACGGGTATTCCTTGTGATGAAACTTGCTCTACTCCGAATGGCGTAATGAGACCTGAAAACACAACTCCAATGAAGCTTTGAAGGTGAGATGGTAAAAAAAATCTGGCCTTCTTTCTCTATCCTTCTTCTTCCTTGTAGCACTTCGTTGCTTTCAGATTATTTTTTATTTTTTTTTCTTTACTCGATCAACGAAGTAAAGGTAAAACAGACTAAACACTCCTATATAGAAAGTTTGAGAAGCCAAGTTTGCAATTATCATACATGGGAGATATCCCATTAGAATTTCTCTTGGTCAAGATTAATCATTACTCTACTCCTAACTTTGCATCCAAAAGCACAAATGGTGGACTGTCTCACCCCTATAGGCCACCTAATACCATTTTTTTTTAATTGAATAATGAATTTATATAATTATGTATTTGTGTGAGTTTCTTAAAAATCAATTAAATAAAGTTTTCAACCGAAGTATTTAGTAAAGATAATTATTAGGTCAAATTTTCATCAAAAATACTTACTAGTGAAAAACATTGAATATCCACAAAATTATTTATTTTTAGCAATATTCTTGTTGAACACAATTCAAATAGTTTTTAACTAATTTATACATTAATAAATTTATTATTATTAAATAGTCTCTACATAAATTAATTTATTATTCTTATTTTATAATGCATTTATAAAACTAATTAAATACAGGTTCTCACATTAATATTTGTAAATATTTTATATTTTCAACTATTTTTATTATATGGGATTTGATTGGATGGGTAAAAAATTGTTTGAAAAGCACTCACTAGCACCACTAAATGGGGAATTGAGATACTCTCCAGCCACTCTCTACTACCCTCCCTCCTTGCAATGGTCCAAATTCACCCAAGAGAGGATCTAACGGTCCAGATCATTTTATTAAAAAATAAAAAATTAAATTTATTTTATTAATAGGGTGATCTGGACCGTTGGATCTTCTCTAAAGCGATCTAGACCGTTGCAACAAGGGAGGCTGGAGAGGATCTCAATTCCCAAATGGGGCCAAACTCTTTGCCAATGATGGTGTTAACAATGTCCTCTAGTGGTTTAAGAAATCTTATTATGTTGGAAATCTCTTTTTAGGAAAATCAGAACAAAACCCTTCTTTTTTTTAAAAAAAAAAAAAAAAAAAAAGAAAGAAAAATGAGAGAGAGAATCAAAACAGAACCTTACCTTTTTTAAAAGGGACAATCATAACAAAACCCAATTTTTTTAGAAAATCATAACTAAAACTGTAATCAACCTCCATTTTAAACAAAATCCCAATTTTTTTTTTAAGGAAATCAAAACAAACTGTGAGGGAGTGGAGTGAAGTGAATGAATCAAAACAAAAATCAATAGTGCAATGAACCTGAGAATGAATGTTGGAATGAATCAAAAAAAAAAAAAAAAAACAACTTACCAGTGAAGAATCCAATCAACAATGGCTGTGGAGGCTGTGTTTGGTTCGCTGGTTTATTGGTGCTTCGTTCTTCCCTTCAGTCGTCTATGGAGGATCAGAGATTTAGGGACCTAGGGCTCGGAGCTGGAGTGAGATATGTGAGTGGGGTGAGAATCGTCACTGCTGCCGCCCTCCTCAAACGTCTCTCTGTTCTTGCTCTTGGTTGGGTTAGGGTTCTCAACTGAGAGAAAAGCAGCAGGAGGAAAGCAAAAAAAAAAAAAAAAAAAAAAAAAGAAAAAAACCACCGTCGTTTTGGCACCCCGCAAGAAGCCACGGCAGAGGATCCAGACTCTTGGAAGTTGTCCAACCAATCACAATGAACAACTACCGATAAAAGCTACCAAATGAAATTAGTATCCAACTACAAATTAAACAAGTTAAAGCTGTCACACAACCAAAGTGAACAAGTGATTGCTCAGAAAACTTATCTTCATGTTGAAATAAAGCAAGAGCAACAAGATGTAGTGTACTATAAAGAGAGAGAGAGAGAGAGAGAGAGAACCTGGGTCATGTTGGGAAGACCAAAGAATTTCCTGTCCTTGTGCAATGCTTGGACATCACCTGCCACCACCCAGCACAGCGCAGCCAAATTCACAAAACCAACTTCGGTTAGAACAATGTAAAATATTCATTGCTTCCACAAATCCGTTAACTAGTGAAAGTCAGATATCAAGCACAGATATCAAAATATCTGATAAAACTCACTCTGAGATGGACACCATCTGGAGCTTTATAACACAAACACAAACAACAATTACACATACAAAAGGTAAATCTTATAATAAAGTGAGTTAATGAGAAGCAAATAGACAAAAATTGGATAGATACCAATACAGGGGATTCAAATATTATGCAACCATATCTGATTAGACAGAGCACAAGGACCATAAATACACAGAAACTAGACTAGTACTATTTCCACAAAAAGCATAAAATTTGGGAAGAAAACAAAGAAGCATCATTATGGACAAGGAAAATAGACAAACAACCACATAGTAAAACAAGATTTGAGACTATATGAACACTCAAGAGTTAAAGAAAAAGGGGTGGCCCCAGTCTTTGCGGGAAAAACTAATAAATTAGAAGTAACAACCGATTCCATGGGTTTTAGTGTGCGTGCCTGCAACAGAAGTTCCCATTTAAGTTTTGCATACTTTAAGTGGTATATAGTGCTCTCACGTATAAAGTCTAACCAAATACTTTCATCAAATTGTAGAACAAACATTCAATCACAGAACTTAGCAAAAAAATTAAATTAAATAGTCACAAACACCCCACTCCTCCCAAAAAATCTGTTGTCACTTCCCCCTATATTCACTTTCCTGACATAACTAAGGCAATAAAACCAGACTAACTTAACTAAATAGGCCCTATTTAAGATGCATAACTAGCAAGATTCCAGATAAGGGCTACAACTTTAAATACAATGCTTAAGGTGTCAGATATATCATACATTATCTAAATCATAAACCTTAACAATTCAATTGTCACAAACTAAAGAGAGGATACAACTACCAAAAGATTAAGAGAACAAAGCACTCATTATCCAACACTAGCAGCCAACACAATCATGAGATTTGGATGCTTTAACAAATTTTGGGTATAAAACAAAACAGGGTTCAAGAAAAGATGGAGCAATGTAATTTGTAATGAGGTCTCTGTAATTTCATAAAATCGTCCTATACCTTTTACCAAGAACACCACTGAGAAACAAAAGTAGCAGGTTTCCAGGGAAAAAAGAGAAAAGCAGTTTCAATATCCTTTCGACAAAAATAGAGCCTATCACAAGAATAATATATATATATTATATAATCAGGGTGTTAACTCTATAAGACAGATTGTCCATCTTTTCTTTCATCTCAGGCTAAATACAAATGAGAGGAGCTAACACAAAGTTTGGTAAAATAAAATGCTAAAACATTCATCTTATTAGTCTTGCATGTAATCTTTGGCATTAAAGAAATCAGATTTTGGTATAAATATGGACTAGAAACAATAGATATTCTAGCTAAACACTTATTTTATTTCTCTCATTAATCCCTTTATATATATATATATATCTAGCATTTGCTCTATCTTCATTTATGTTTCAGTTTCAAATGGCTCTCTGGTTTTTGTTCGACCTTTCTTGTTACCTTGTTCCTCTTCTAATTGTGTTGTTATTAATCCTTCTAAAAAAAACTCTTGTATAACTCATAAGTACAACTAAACAATATTTATGAGAGTCTAATGTGATGAGAAGAACTAGCACACGTTCTGGAAACTCATCCAACTCTGAATCCATTGAAACAACTTAGCAAATAGGAAAGGAAAAAGATTTAACAACTTTGCAATAGCTATATTTAGTATAGGAAAATAGGTGCATCCATTTTATGTATGCAAACAGACTGAAATTAGTTGAAGGTGGCATAATTACTCAAGCCCATTTGTGCGAAGACCTAGCCTATCGAGGAGAAGGCTCACTACGAAATGGGCCGAGCTAGGGGTTTGGCCCTAGCACCCTTCCACACGCTGAAGGGGGCGAAGTCATGGGCCTAGCCCTAGCCTCCTTCCCCACTCCGAAGTGGACAGATCTAGGGGATCAGCCCTAGCACCCTTCTCCACTCCGAAGTGGGCGAAGTCATGGGCCTAGCCCTAGCCTCATTCCCCAATCCGAAGTGGGCCGAGCTAGGTGTATGGCCCTAGGCCCTTCCCCACTCCAAATGGGGCAATGCCATGGGTCTAAGCCTTAATCCCTTTCCCCACTCCAAAGTGGGCAAGTCCATGACAGTGACTTCAAGACTCATATTCGCTCTGAAGTGAGTTAAGCTAAGTTGACCTTCTAATAGATCACTCAATGTCATGTGAGTGGAGAGCACATGGCAACCACGAATAACGGAACAACTTACTCAAGTGCATGGCAAAGTCTCTACCTTCCTCCAATGAGGAGCGACCTAGCTGAGGAGCAACCTAACTAAATTACAAAGAGTGCCAGGTGGCAGAGAGAGGTATACTTTATGAGCAGGTCAGGCCTTCCCTATAAAAGGTAACCTTACCTCCCTTCACAAGGGATCCGAATTCAATTACTCTCTCTCTATACTCTCGTCTTCTCCATGCTCTCTCTGGTCTAACTTTATCATCAGAGGGGTTTCCGACCAAACCCTAGTCGGGCAGCCTCGCAGTTTGTTATCTATGCAAACCTTCAGCTCCCGGAGCAGTGTAGTTTGGCCACAAAGTCCATGTATTCTCTACATTGCAGAATCACCCCCACACATTACTAATATCTAGTTGCCTACCAAGATCCCTCCTATTATGCCAAACAAACTGAAATGAAGAACATTTCTATTATGCCAAGATCCTTTAATGCTACTAGTTAATCATGGTCAACCCTGAACCCTTTACTGAAATCCATTGCGTACTGTGATCTTATAAGTTCTTGCATATTCCCCCATCAGTCCTCTAGCAAATATTGATCAAGCTTCATTATTAAGTTGAAAAATTAGGATTTCAACTTTCACATGGCCAATAAAATAGCACCTCTCTAAGAAGAATAATGAAATACAAATAGAATTTCTATTCAAAATGAGGTGGCTTTTTTTATCGTTCCTTCAATTCCAATAAATAAATAACACTTAATATTGTCTTTATAATTCACAAATGTCATTGATAAGTCATTCTCAATGTGTTTTTTTGTACAAATTTTTTGTTTGCAAACTTGTTTCCCTTTGAGAATGAACCCTATAAACATTGCATATTATGAAAGCAGCACGGCCACTTTATCAAAATCCAATGTCTAACTTTCTTACTTTTGAACATTATCATTTAAATCAGATTCTGAACTCAAAACTCTCCAACTCTCAAACTTGAGTTCAAAAACATATTGAATATTTTTTCAAAACATAGCTCCAAATCTCCTATTGCTAAAAACTACCCACCCAAAGAGGCTGATCATTATCAATAACCTCTAAACAATCACCACTCCACAACAAGGTTTCTCTATTTGTATTCTAGATGTATTAATAAGCACTCCTAGAACACTAAAGACCCAGACTAAAATTGCTATTGTTAGTGTGTTACAAGGCATCCTGTGTTGTCATTGGAATTTTTACAAACATATGCCAGGCATAATGTGTCATTTTTTTAGTGAGTAAAAACTATCTATTTTCGTCAACAATTTTGACAAAAAATCAATAACCAAGAGTTCGAGAAATAAAATTAATATCTATTCCTATAAAGTATGAACAAGAGTTAGAGAATTAAAATTAATAATCATATGGTTTAATCACAAAAGCTCCACTATGGGCTTTACATGTAACACGTGTATACAAAAGATCTAGAACTAACAGTAGAAACGAAATTGAATTGCATTAATCGAAGAACATAAATTATCAGAGATAGAATTCACCCTTCAAAAATCTCAAGGGAATGTAGAATCAATCCATCGATCCAAACCCTATGGCCTCAATTCAAACCTATGAAGCACGGACACGGACACGCATACGGACACGGACACGGACACGGGACACGGGACACGGCAATTTCTAAAAAATTGGGACACGGACACGGCAGGGGACACGGCAAATTTTTTAATTTTTTTATAAATATTTTTATTTTAATACATATTAATTATTTTATTTATTTAGTATATTTTTAAATAATGTGTTGTAATTAATTATTTTATTTTATTTTACATACATACATGTATTTATTTTTTTATTTATTAATATGTATAAATATATATTATCTTATAATATGTATTATTTATTATCTAATAAGTATATTTATGTTATATAATAACTATTATTAATTAAAATCATAGTTGAAGATTTTGAATCAGATTTGGTTGCATTAATTGATACTGGTGCGGATTTAAATTGTATTCAAGAAGGATTACTTCCTACTAAATATTATCACAAATGTCAAGAGAAATTAACCTCTGCTAATGGTAGTAAAATGCATATTAAATATAAATTACCTAAAGTACATGTTTGCCAAAATAATGTTTGTTTTAAAACTACATTTGTTTTAGTTAAAAACATGACTGATAGAATTATTTTAGTTATATATATTATATATAGTTATTATACAATGAAATAATAATAGGTATATATATTATATATGAATATATAATAATTATAATAGTTATAATATCAAGAAGACAGACGGGGAGAACCAAGAGAGAGGGAGACAAGCAAGGGAGACGATCGAGATCAGAAGCGAGAGAGAGGGAGACGATCGCGATCGCAATCGCGATCAGGATCAGAAGCGAGGGAGAGAGAGAGAGAGCTCTGCGAAGGCAAAGGCGAGACAGAGAGAGAGCTCTGCGAAGGCGAAGGGGCTGGATCGTCGAAGTCGAATCTGGCTCTGGATCGTTGATCAAAGTCGAATCTGGCTCTGGATCGTCGATTGACCAGGTTTGTTCTCGTTTTCCCCCTTTCATTTACTCATCTCGCCGTGTCCATGGCGTGTCCAGATTCGGACACGCGTGTTCCCTGCAAAAAAATAAATTAAATTAAGGGGACACGCCAGATGCCGTGTCCCGTACGTGTCCCCGGCGTGTCCCCGTGTCCCCGGCGTGTCCCCGTATCCGACACCGCCACGGCTTCCATTTTGCCGTGTCTATGCTTCATAGATTCAAACCCTAGACGGTAAATCGAATGGAGGATTACTCCTTGAGCATTAAATAATTTCTCAATTTCTACACAGAAGATATTTATAATAACAAAATAAAATAAAAAGAACAGATTCATTTAATAAAATTAGGCATCGTTTGGCAAGTGGTGCTTTTAGTCAAAAAGTCACTAAAATGACCAAAAAGTCAAAGATTCCCTTTTCTCTCTACTTTTTGCACATCTTTTCGTAAAAAAATCAAAAAGTTATCCCAAACATATTAGTTTTTTTTACATCATATTTTAGCCAAAAAGTCAAAAAATTACAAAAAAAACCTGTTCCCAAACGAGGCCTAATATGATTTTTATGCACATGCTCAACAAGCAACTACATCAATTGGATAAACAACCATATCAATGCTTCTTAGTGTGGAAAACAAAAAAAAAAAATATTTGTTTAGTTTGATACCAATCTAACAGGAAATCAAAACAAAAGGGGTCATACTATTGTGCCTTATGTTTTGAATTTGGAAGGATGATGAGGGTATAGGGGATTCCAAAGCTTAACGAAAATCAGAGCCTCGCTAGTGATTTAGGCATAAGATTAATGATTTATCCATACAAATTTTTCCCCCAAACTCTCCCGAATCCATTCGGGGATTTGAGAGGGAAAATTTGTGTGGATGAATCATTGCTAATAATGAATTAGTTGATTTACTGCAATCCTGGCCACTGAAATTATTGATTTGATGTTGAGGTGTCGTGTTATTACGGAAGACTAGAAGATGTTCCAATTCTCTCCATATTAGAGAGGCAGTCTTAGTTAAATCATTAGCAATCGAAGGTCCGAAACATGTGGAGGTGACCTATTCCAAGACTCTGAAGTTGACATTCAAAGGGAACAAATATGAATTGAGTCATTAAAGTGATACCCACAAGAAGTTTGTCGCGAGTGATGAGCACGGTGGTGGTGCCTTTATTTCTGAGGTGAAGCCACCATGGGTGAGGAACTTCCCGCCACCACAAACAGAATCCAATTATGATCCATTAAAAGCCCCATGGCCTGGGGCACGTGCATACATATTTGAGGAAAATATTCCAAACAGCTGCAAATTCATGTGAGAGCCACAAGAACTTGTTTTACTTGACTTTCATGTCTCAATCAATTTAAATTTGCAAGTTTCCTTTCAAGATCAACAATTTTACTCTTTTTTTTTTTAAGGCAGTTTTAAGTTGAGAATTTTGTTTACAAGTTCATTATACTATATTGGTTCTCAAACTCTTGTTTCTTGTTAACTGTTTTACCAACATAAACTAGCCATTGGCTCCATCTTTAGTCTTGCAGAAGAAGGTTTGCATCCTCAGTCTCGCAGAAGAAGATTTGCATACTCTCTTAGGCTGAGCTAATGGATACTCTCTTTTGCTCATTTTTTTATATCTAATCACAATTTTTTTCTTAGATTTTCAGCGAAACTCTTTTAGCATGGATGACAGTCACGATCCACTTACTACCGATGTCGATAATCTTCTGATGCATGCTACGAAGGTTGATCCTACTAGGGACCTTGAAAATCCTCTGATGAGAATGTCTACGGTTAACACTCCAAATCGTCCATTACCTGTGGAAGAAGTCAAAAATCTTGAGGTAGACCCTAACGTACCTTATCTGGAAACCATATTGTTCCTCTCAAACTTGATGAGAAGGTACATGATCCCAAAAAAGTTAGAAAACATCTGAAGTGAATTGCCTTATTAGCGTCAAATATTTTCCTAGTGGCATGCTTTCTAATATTTCCCAAATATGTTTTCTATAAGGATTATAAACTCGAGAAATACGATAGCTATAAGTTTCAGATTGCAGTTCAATTTATGCATAAATTCATTTTGTGCCCGATCATATATTGGGGTCCGTTCACTATCAACCTGAGATTTTGGTTTTGGTACCAAAGCTTTATTAAACTCATTTGTCTAATTGGAACATCTTTGATACTTTATTTTATTGCACATCCTAGAGAGTTTCATCAATTGTTGAATGAACTGATTGACAATTGGAGCATATTACTCACCATGTGTTTAGCCTATCATACTTTTCTTGTATCCAAAATCTTACATCCAGATTTAGAGGTAGGATTTCCTACTATTTTTTTTAGATATGAGCATGCACTTATGCAGAAAAGTCAATCGCCATCTATTAGGTTTGGATGTGTTTAGAGCATTTGTGCTTAATCTTTAATAATTTGTTAGAGAAATAAATAGAGGAAATGGAGGAAGATGAAGCTAATTGTCATCGTGGTAAACAATGGTCATGATGGAAAAGGCCCTCCAGGTGAAAAGGATGGGGTTGATGACAATAATGATGGTTTAGTTGGAGCTGAAAGTGATTACACAACTGTTGAAAGTAGAGACCTTGATCACACAATTGTTGAAAGTGAAAACATTGATTGCACAACTGTTGAAGGTGAAGACATTAAATACACTGTTTTTGAAATTGAAAAGTAAGTTGAATACAATGTCTTAAACACTGTTCAATCTAATGTTGAGGATAAAGAAAAAATGTTGAGGATAAAGAAAAAGTCGGTGAAAAACAGGATGTTGAAAATGAAGAGCAAAATGGTCAAATTGTTCAACACACTGATAAAACACAGCAGTCGGTTGATAATGGCGAGCCGGTTAGTAATGGCGCTAATGGCTACAAAACCGAACATAGGCAAAGGAAAGTTCAAAAGAAGGGTAGAGTTAATCAAAAACAACCAGGGAAAGTGGCTATGATCACTCTGTTTTTGTCCGCCATTCTTCTGTTGGCACTATTGTCTTGATTGTTTATGTGGATGACATTATCCTCTCTAGTAGTGACTGTTCTGGGATTGCTGATTTAAAGCACTATTTAAGTCAGCACTTTCACACTAAGGATTTAGTTCATCTTCATTATTTTATTGGCATTGAGGTTGCTCACTCTTCCTAGGGTATTTTCCTCTCCCAACGAAAGTACATCCTTGATCTTCTCTCCGAGACCGGTCTCTTAGGTGTCCATCTAGTTGATACCCCTATGGATTCTTCTGTTAAGCTAGATGGTAAGCATAGGGACTTCTTTTTTGATGTTGGCCGCTACCATTGCTTGGTTGGGAAGTTGATTTATTTTACTGTTACTCATCCTGATATCACTCATGTTGTGGATTTGGTTAGTCAGTTTATACACGCTCCTCGCCATCCTCACTTTGATGTTATCTGTCATATTTTACGTTATCTAAAGGGTGCACCAGGTCGTGGTCTACTTTATCGCCCTTCTACTTCCTTGACTATCACTGGGTTTAGTGACGCTAATTAGGCTGGTAGTCGTACTGATCGTCATTCTACTTCTGGCTATTGTACTTTTGTTAGTGATAACCTAGTTACTTGGCAGAGTAAGAAGCAGAATGTTGTGGCACGTTCTAGTGCCCAGGTTGAGTACTGTGCTATGGCACATACGGCTTCTGAAATGTTATGGGTTTGCACCCTTTTACATGATTTTGGTGTTTTCGTTCCCACTCCTATGCCTATGTGTTGTGATTATCAAGCTGCTATTTTCATTGCCAACAATCCTATGTTCCATGAACATACCAAACACATTGAGGTTGATTGTTTCGCAATTTTTACTCCAGAAACAGCTAATGGCTCCTTATATTCACTCTGACAATTAGTGGGTGACATCCTTACCAAGCCTTTACCTCGTGCTTCGTTTCAGCGGTTATCTGCCAAGCTAGGCATGTTTGACCTCTATGCTCCAGCTTGAGAGGGCATGTTAGATTTATTATGCTATTTTATTTTATATTTAGGGTATTATTGTCATAGTAACATTAACGTTTCTAATATAAATGTGCTGGATGAGGGTTTTTCATTATAACCCAATAACCTATTCTCTATATTATCTGTTCTTATCTTCTTTATCTCTTTTCTCTCCAACCCTAAGTTGTCACATTATTCTCTATACTTTTTTGCACATCTTTTCGTAAAAAGCCAAGAAGTAACTACAAATGTACAAAAAGTTATTAAAATAGTCTATTGCCAAACGAGGCCAAGATGTCCAAAAAAGTAGAGCCAATGATGTGACAATTTATAGTGACTTTTTGACTAAAATGTTGTCCCCAAACGAGGCATAAACTACATAATTCTAAAGTTTTCCTCCTAGCTACAATACAAATAAAAAGACATGATATTAGCTTCACGATCAGACAACTCCTACCATTACTACAAATGTTTTGCCACATACTATGACAACATTTATAGTCACTTTCCCTGGTTGTTTTCGATTAACTCTACCCTTCCTTTGAACTTTCCTTTGTCTATGTTCGGTTTTGTAGCCATTACCGCCATTACCAACCTGCTCGCCATTATCAACCGACTGCTGTGTTTTATCAGTACGTTAAACAATTTGACCATTTTGCTCTTCATTTTCAACATTTTGTTTTTCGCCAACTTTTTCTTCATCCTCGACATTAGATTAAACAGTGTCTAAGACACTGCATTCAACTTGCTCTTCAATTTCTGAAACAGTATATTAAGGTCTTCACCTTCAGCAATTGTGCAATCAAGGTCTTCACTTTCAATAGTTGTGTAATCAAGGTCTCCACTTTTTGTGTAATCGCTTTCAGCTCCAACTGAACCATTATTACTGTCATCAACCCCAACATTTTCACCTAGAGGGCCTTTTCCATCATGACCATTGTTTCTCCCATTGAATCCACCTCTACCACAATGACGATTAGCTTCATCTTCCTCTATTTCCTCTAACCATTTCTCTAACAAATCGTTAAAAACTATAATCACAAATGCTCCAAACACATCCAAACCTAATAGATGGCGATTGACTTTTCTGCATAATTCAACAGAAAAGTGCATGCTCATATCTAAAAAAACAGTAGGAAATCCTACCTCTAAATCTGGATGTAAAATTTTGGATACAAGAAAAATATGATAGGCTAAACACATGGTGAGTAATATGCTCCAATTGTCAATCAATTCATTGAACGGTTGATGAAACTCTCTAGGATGTGTAATAAAATAGAGTATCAGAGATGTTCCAATTAAACAAATGAGTTCAATAAAGTTTTTATACAAAAACTAAAATCTTGGGTTGACAGTGAACGGACCCCAATATATGATCAGGCACAAAACAAAGTTATGCATAAATTGAACTGCAATCCGAAACTTATAGCTATCGTATTTCTGGAGTTTATAATTCTTATAGAAAACATATTTGGGAGATATTAGAAAGCATGCCACTAGGAAAATATTTGACGCCAATAAGGCAATTCACTTCAGATGTTTTCTAACTTTTTTGGGATCATGTACCTTCTCATCAAGTTTGAGAGGAACAATATGGTTTCCAGATAAGGTATGTCAGGGTCTACTTCAAGATTTTCGACTTCTTCCACAGGTAATGGACGATTTGAAGCGTTAACAGTAGGCATTCTCATCAGAGGATTTTCAAGGTCCCTAGTAGGATCAACCTTCATAGCATGCATTGGAGGATTTTCAACATCGGTAGTAAGTGGATCGTGACTATCATCCGTGCTAAAAGAGTTTCGCTAAAAATCAAAGAAAAACATTGTGATTAGATATAAAAAATGAGCAAAAGAGAGTATCCACTAGCTCAGCCTAAGAGAGTATGCAAACCTTCTTCTACAAGCCTGAGGATGCAAACCTTCTTCTACAAGACTGAAGATGGAGCCAATGGCTAGTTCATCTTCCTCATCATCTCGCGCAGTGTGATATAGTAAATAGATATTCTAGAGAGAGAGAGAGAGAGAGAGAGAGAGAGAGGGAGGCATGTATATAAAGAGAGTCTGGTGATTTGAGCCAACGGTTACTTCTCATCTAGCTACTTTAATCTTAATCTTCCTTACCCCATCTCTCGCAGTGTGATATAGCAAATGGACATGATGGACATGAGAGAAAGAGAGGAGGAGGCATATGCATATAAAGAGTCTGGTGTGGTGATGGAGCCAACGGCTACTTGTCTTCCACACCTTGTAGTGTGATATATAGCAAATGGAGAGTTGAAGAGAGAAGAGGCAAATAGATATATATATATATTTGAGAGAGAGAAAAGGCAAATGGATAGTTGAGACAGAGAAGAGGCAAATGGATAGATAGAGTTTGATGGCTAGCATATCTTAGAGCATCTACAATGTTTGCAATTGGAGTTGCCGAAGCTATAATATAGCAGGTTTGCACCAAAATGGTTCTCCAATGGTTGAAGATGGCAGCTACTAAATTTGGCAAATGCCAAATGTGCCAACTCACGCAAAACCAACCGTTCCCTCCCTCCCTCCCTTTCTCATCCTTCACAGCAGAACAGAGATTGGGTGAAACAGCTATTTTTCTTGAATTTTTTGTAAAACTAAATCCACCAACTTTTTTTTTTAAAGAGAAATTCTTTATAACATAATTTTTAAAAAAAAAAAAACAGAAATTGGGAAAAAAAACCAAACCGTTCAAAAAAAAAATTAAAAAACATTTCACAAAAAAAAATTTAAACATAATCAGATAACAACAACAACAACAATCAACCAATTTCAACGCAATCAAGCAATTTCAACCCTATCAAGAAATTTCAAACGAATTTTAAACAATAAATACTTGGATCTTTGTGATCTGCGAAATGGGGAAGGAGGAGGATGATCAGCGTTCTTGGTTTCCATCTTCCTTTTCAGCTTGTTTGGGATATGTGAAGAGGGATTTGTGACGAGGAGGGAGAGAGAGAGAGAGGGAGGGGGGGTTTGTGACGCAATTTGATCTGCGATCTTCGGAAAGAAATGGTCAGTTTTGGGAAAGAGACTGTGGGTTCTGGGGGAGAGACGACAGAGAGAAAGAAGCTGCTTCACCTTCTCCATCGAAGGATGGAAACATAGAGACGCTGCTTTGGGTTTCATAAGAGAGAGAAGAGGTTCTAGAAATGAGAGAGTGATGAGAGAGACTGAGTGGGGTTCTAACAAAGGAAATGAGAGTAGTGCGTTAGGTTTTAATTTTTAATGTAAGTAATTTTTTTTTTATTTAGTTTTGTAATGATATGTAAATAGTGTGATAAATTATATATACTAGTGTATGTATGTGCCTAAAGGCACGGTGTAATTAATGATGAGATCAAAATATAATTGAATATACATAATACAATTATTAAATTAAAATATAATTTATCAAATTCGTTACTAAAAATTTGAGGTCAAAATATAAGTATAGATCTGATTGGTTTCGACTTTCAAATGAATTTTGTAAAATTACTGGGGCATAAATGCACCCCAATAAAACTAAAATAAAAACTAAAAAAGGTAATTTATTGTAAGAATATGTCTCGTGGGCTTTGTCACCGAGGTGGATAACAAAGTTCTGTTAAAAATATAAATAAAAAAAAATCCTTTTTTCCAATTTTTAAACAAATAGCATCACCCCTATTATCTCTCTTCTCTCTCTTTCTCACTTGCCCTGTGAAATTATTACATTTTAATAGTAAAACATAAACCACTTTGATCACCATTTTTTTTTAATAGAACCCAATTTACCTTTGCCTCCAAGTCCCTCTCCAAACTCTTACATAAATTCCCTACTTTCTTTTTACCTTATACTAACTACAAAAATCCATAAAGCTAGGGCATGCTCTTCACTTTAAGAAGTCCCATAAAACCCATAAAAAAACAGGCACTAATTTCACACTTAAAAAACCGTCAAGCCATTAGGCCATACACCATTTCTTTAGGAAGTCCCCTTCTCAAGACACTCATGCATCTACTCCCACTCACTTTATATAGAATAGAATGAATTTATATATAAATAAATTTTGTTGATGTGTTTAGGAATACTGGTTAAGATATAGAAATACTTGGCACATGAAATGATTAATTATATGTGACAATACATTTTTTTTTTTTTTAGCTAGGGGCGACTATTGGTTCAATAATTAAGACTTGACCTAATAACCTTGAGGTTATGGGTTCAAGTCTTAGGACTACCACTTTGTCCATTATGCCAAATATTAGGTGTGTACTCAATCTTTCTTCTCCCAAACACGCATTAATGTGTACTAATTGGGTGTTTTTTTTTTTTTAGCTCACCAACATATTCAAAATTACATCCCAACTAATCTTGAGATGTATGTATTTTGCATATACCAAGTAATTTTGGTCATTTGTACGTTCTTGAGAATTTTCATACAACCTTACAAAAATTAACAACCATATAGGACAGTCAAATATTTTTTCCAAAACAAATATTTCAAGCTCTCTGACTTCTAAAAAAATAAATCATACAAAGAAATCTAGTTGTAACAATATATTCAATGGAAATCAAAACCTAAATATTCAATAGAAGTAATGAAACACCAAATATATTCAAAAAACATACATACAGGTGTATGTATGTCTCTATAACTTAAGTAGTATTCAAAAAACATACCCATCTCTCTCTCTCTCTCTCTCTCTCTCTCTCTCCTTTTCTCTTTCTTTTCTTAAGTTCTCACAAATCCTATGATGATCAGCCTTTGTCTGTGGTGTTTGGTTACTTCTATAGATTTCAAAAAACTGTAAACAATATATCAAAACCCAAATATATTGTAGGTTATTAAACACAAATATACTATTTTAATAACATACAAAGACTAATCTAATATACAAAGAACCACACTATTTTAACAAAAAAATTAACTTGACTGTGTTGAAACAGGCAAATTTTCATGAATCAAATTCCCAAGTTTAGGGAGAAATTAGAAGAGAGGAATTAAATTAGGGCCAATCTAATTTAATTTGAGGTAACAGCAAAATCAAAATCACACCAAATAACTTGAGGCAACAACCTAACAAAAGTCAATCAAAATCACACCAAACCCACCAAACTAAACATTAGACCAAATAAATTCAAAGAAAGAAAACAGAGGAATAGGGGGTTCGAGATTGGGTAGAGAGAGAAAGTAAGAGAATAACTTATTCTTTAAAGCTTGACCACAATGGCAACCACTCACCACTCTCGTAATCATCCTCTCATCGTCGTCGCCATCACGCGTCGTCGCTGGGGGTAGAGACCGCCATGAACACCAACTGATGGGGTAGGATGCCGAGAACGCGAGATCCGGATGCCGAGAAACCATCGCCGAGTGGGTTGGGCGCCGATGGAATGAAAGAGTGTGGGACTGAAACAAAAACACAGAGTGAGATGTAGAGAGAGAGAGAGAGAATGGGAATGATGAAAGAGGAGAGAACTAGTGAGAGGAGAGGATAGATCGGCGGGAAATATTTTGGGCCAAATAAATTTGGCCATCACTTTTGTAGATGAATTAATTTAAATCATTGATGATGCTATGTCGGATCAAAATATACATATTTTAAAAAAATGTTAGGTATTATGAAAAGTTTTTATAGCGATCCCGGGTTTACCCTTGTTGTACAGCGATCCGGACTTGTGTCCGTGGATGCTAGTAGTTGATTATTATCTTGTCTACATCCTTTCCTACTTTGTATTTGAGTTATAGGATGTGTTGGGCAGGTCTGTTATAGGTTGGTTGTGTCTGGGAGCCAAGTGTTGCTGTCTAGAATTTTGGGCCTTCGCTCGAGCGAGGGTTTGGTCGCTCGAGCGAGGGGTATGTTTTGTGTCTGGTGGGTCGAGTCAGAGTGACTTCGCTCGAGCGAGCGATTGCGTCTGGTTCAGATACTGAGAGTTGCATTTTTTTGCTCGAGCGAGCTTTCTTCGCTCGAGCGATCTAGTTTGTCTTCGCTCGAGCGAACGTTCCGTCGCTCGAGCGTGTGTCTGGTTGCAGACCTGATGGTTTGAGTTCTTGGCTCGAGCGAGCTTTTCTTCGCTCGAGCGAGCTTCTAAGTTTTTGGCTCGAGCGAGACCTTTTTGGCTCGAGCGAGAGTTTCTGTGTCTGGTCGCTCGAGCGACCAAGTCTTCGCTCGAGCGAGCCTGTTTATATCAGTTAGCAGCAGCCGAGATGAACTTCACTTTTTCAAAACTTTTTCATCTTCAAACCCTAGATCTGAGACCCTCTCTCTCTAGACTTGTCTTCTCTCTAAGAAATCATCTCCTTCTAGTGTGAATCTACCCTAAGTGCTTTGTTAAAAAGGTAGAGGGTGACTTGGGCTTCGATTTAATCTGAAAATATTTGGATTTGGAGCACTTTGGTCGTTGGGTCTTCATCTCCTTTTGAGATCAAACTTTGAGGTAGGGATATCCTACTCCTCTTTATGGACTTTGTCTTTGAATTTTAGCATTTTGATATGTTGGGAGTTGTTGTGTAATTTTGAGAAAACTTTGGGCCTTTGTGTAATTTTACAAAAGTTGGGGTTTTGTTTATAATAAACCTAAATGCAAGTTTGGCATAGAAAGATGAGATGGATGATGGATTATGGATGAAAATGGAACCTTAGGGTTGTTTTGTTAATTATGGGAATTTGCCCTAATTGTTTTAATTAATTAATGTATATAATTAATTAAAGAAAATGAGGAATTGAATTGGAAATGTTGAGATTGGAAGTGTATGGGATTAAAGGGTGTAGTTGAATTATTTATCGCTCACCTAAGTGAAATGTTGATATATTATCCATTTGTGCATTTATTTCCTGTTTAGAAATAACTGCTTTGGGCTATCGGTGGAGGATAGTCTTGATTGTTGTAGACAATGCATGATGATTAGGCAAACGAAAACTAATCAATGGAATGTGTCATGGGACTTGACGGTTGATAAAATACATTAACTTTTGTATTAATTGAATGTATGTAGAACCTATGTGTTTATATACATTGTGTGTAGAGGAGGAGATGGGGGATGTACTCCGCGGTTTAGGGGAAGATATGGGATGTACCTCTAAGCCGGATAGTGTTGGCAGGAGATAGGGGATGAACTCCGTAGATATAGCTCATATGCTTATCTTTGAGAAGTGTAGACACAGCTCATATGCTTGTCCAGAGAAGTGTAGATATAACTCATATGCTTATCTTTGGTGGTAAGATATAGTTCTTACACTTATCTGTTGAGATGTTGATGTAGCTAATATGCTTGTCTGTTGATGTATTGATTTAGCTAGTATGCTTATCTACAGAAAATGGAAAATGAAAAGTAACATGGACTTGTATGTTATGTAGTTATAATGTGATATAAGTGGATGTATCAGTGTTGACCATCTATCAACTGCTAATCTTTTAGTCATTGTTCATGGCTGGTTTAGTGTATTTCTACTGGGCTGTGGCTCACCCTATATGGGAACATCATTTTCAGGTACAGGTAGCATGCTACCTCCAAGGACATAGCTTGGGAGGCTAGAGGCGGACAGACTTTTTGTGTCTATGTTATTTTGATGTATTACATGTGGATTCAAGCCCAGGGCTTAATGTGTAATAGAGTTAGTACTCTCTTTTTTTGTAATCAAGTGTTAACTTGGAAAGCTGTAAGCCCGTAGGGCATTTGCTTTTGTTGTTAACATGTAATGCCTTTTGTAATCAAATACTCTGATGAATAGAAGAATGTTGGACTTTTGTATATGAATGCATGTCTATATTGATGGGTTTGATGTTATATTTTGAGGGCGTTACAGTTTTTACACTGTGTTTGGATTGAGTGATTTGGAGAGAAAAGAAAAGAAATAGAGAGAAATGTATTTTTCTTCCTTGTTTGGTTATCTTAAGTGGAGAGAAATGGGGAGAAATAGAGAAAAACTCATTTCTCTCATAACCCTTATTTTCAATCTTCCCAAAAGTGGAGAGATTGGGAGAGAAAAGAAACCCACAAATATTTATATTTTCATAATACCAATTTTACCCCTATAAAAATAAAAGAAATAAAATGATTGAAAATATAAAAAGGTTGTTTTGGTAATATAATATAAAATAATTTCTTTTCTTTTCTCTTAATGAAATCTAACCAAACAAGAAGGAGAGAAATCACAATCATTTCTTTTCTTTTATTTCTTACTTATCCAAACAAAAAGAAGAGAAATTACAATCATTTCTTTTCTTTTCTTTTCTCTTATTACTTAAGTAATCATTTATTTTCTTTTCTCTCCTAAGTTACCAAACATAGCGTTAATGAAAATGGTCATGAAAGATTTGTGACCTTTCGATTACACTTACAATAAAGCACCACACACTAATCAAGGTAGTCTAAGGATTACAAATTTTTCATGAAAAAATTTTCATGATCCCTAACATTTTTTTTTTAAAACCATTAT
This sequence comes from Camellia granthamiana, assembly GCA_036172215.1. NCBI lineage: Eukaryota > Viridiplantae > Streptophyta > Magnoliopsida > Ericales > Theaceae > Camellia > Camellia granthamiana. The sequence goes on along the minus strand of CM069903.1, from coordinate 161,107,560 downwards.
GCAATATTATATATTGATGACGATGCTATGTCGGATCAAAATATACATATTTTTAAAAATCATTCTGCAATATTATGTAAATATGTATACTTTTAAAAAAAAAATTATTTTATTTTTGTTTTTTATATTTGTTTAGTTTGATAGACTGTAAATATTCAACATTATTTATAAAATTAGAGAGAAAATTAATTGAGATTTGTGAAAATAATATATGACCATTGGAACATGAATGTTATAATTTGATAAATTAATATTATAAATTGTCAAATTATAACAATAGTAATACTATTATAATATTTATCGTTAGAGAGGTTCTTAAGGCATATTATCACAAAATGGCAAAATATATATTAGAGTTTTGTAGTTATGAGATATTATTTGGTATTTTAGGATAAATCTTCACACATTAATAGCTTCTTAAAAACTGATGTAAAACCTAATGATCCTATTTGTATGTAATAATAAAAAATAAAAAAATCAAGACAATATAATTTTTCTAACATTATACTATAATTTTTCTATATTGAGGTCTCATGTGTCATAGGAGTGTTTTGGGAAATTCTATTTCCACCACCCTGATAAACTCAGTCAACACACTTAATGAAAAATTAGATTAATGACAATTATATCCTAATTAAAAATTACTATAATAGCCATTGATCAACACTCCTAATATTATATATACAAATTCTCTATACACATCTTTTACAAATTAAAATATCTCAATATATATTTTTTGAAACAAAAAAATTATATATACAAAAATCGAACAAGGTGTAACAGAAATCGAAGAAGAACAAGGCGTAACAGAAATTTGTATATATAAAAATTATGTATAGAGAATTTGTATATATAAAAATTATATACACATCTTTGATTCAATTGATTGATGTCGAGGAAGAAGAACAAGGCGTAACAGAAATCGAAGCATCATCGAATCGAAACAAAGGAGAGGAGGATGTGTGGGATATTCGCGTATTTGAATAAAAAAGTCCATTCGGCACTTCAGGACCGAACTTACAAAAATATTTCAACAATTAAGTTCCGAAAGTATTGTATTTATTCGGCATTAGATCACCGAAAATATAGAATATATTCGGAAAACCAAACTTATGTATTTTTTTTGGCATTTAATGGACGAAATTATACCCAATATTCGGAAATCACGTTCCGAATGAAACACACATATTCGGAAAGCCAGTGCCGAAGACTACACAGCACTTCCAACTACGGATTATTACTTTGGTCCTGACGAAAGTGGTTGATTAAAGTGTGTGTAAAATTGATTGTGGTCTTTCATCCGTAGTTGGAAGTAAAATTGGTTGTAAAATTGATTATTACTTTGATTCAATTGATAATTCGCCAAAAAACAGAGGGTGATTGGGGTCACTTTGGTCTTGGCGAAAGTGGGTGGAAGTAAAATTGTAAATTGAGGTTATGTGGGTTGAGATAATTACTTAATAATTAAATTAATTGAGATGTGTATTGAGAAAAGATTTGTCCTGAGTTTATTAGGGTGGTGGAAATAGAATTTCCCGAGTGTTTTAGTTAAAAAATCAAAAAGTTATTAAAAAAATTAAAAAGTCACTTTAACCTGCACACCTAAGCCTATGTAGCAATCACGTGATATGTGGCATACAGAGGTCAAATGACATTTTTACCCCTCTTTTTTGTTTTTTGTTTTTTGTTTTTTGTTTTTTTTAAAAATTTTATCCAAGCGGCTGCTTTATGTCAAAACCTGCATATAGCTGTACTGTATCACAGAGCCTACGTTTGGCAAGATGGATTTGGAGTTTTTTTGGCTAAAATAGCCACAAAAAACAAAATAAGATTTTTAGCTCAATGAGACAAAACATCACATCCAACCTATAATCATTACATTCTTTCTCTCACAAAAAAGTCAAAAAAACCAAAAAAACTAAAAGCTCTTTCCAAACCAGGCTTTTTAGCCTCAGGCTAAAATAGCCAAAAAAACTAAAAAGCCAACCCACTTCCCAAATGAAACCAGAGTGTAGGTCAAGAGTAGTACTTTTCTAAAAAGAACTGTTTTTTGTACATGTATGTACAAAGTACAATATTTGTAACAAAATATATTACAAAATAATTACACAATAACACAGAAATTGTACACATTGATTAACATTTTTTTTATTTTTGCTATTTAATTTTGTAAAAAAAATTTTCACAAATATTCTATTTTTTCAGTGTTTTTTTGTTAGGTGTATCTAATACTTAAATAAATTCCTTAAAAATTGAATAATAATTCAGTGCAACAAAAAATGCGGAATATTTCAAATTCTAATTTTCTAATAAGTGAATCATGAAAAACCAAACCAAACAACCTGATTACATTTCACAAATCACAACATAACATTTTCGTAAATTATTATTATTATTATTATTATTATTTTGAGAACTTTTTTCAGAACACCAAATTGGTGAAGTCCAATATTTGATTTCTTTTTATATATTTTTTGGAAAAAATAGAGTTCTGCAAAGAATTTAGTATTGATGTGTTCATTTAATTTTAATGAAGATTTGCAAAGAGTTTGGACATATGTACAATTACCAAGGTAGTTGTGAAAATTGTTTCGTAATGAGTTTTGAATGGCAAAAATGTCATTTTACTCATTTTTGCTTTATTTATATTATTTTGTTCTTTTCGTAAAAAGTCAAAAAGTTCTTCCCAAACATATTAGTTTTTTTAACATTATGTGGTGTTTTGGAAAGTTGGTAAAATTGCTGGCTTTTTGGCTTTTTGGTGGCTTTTTTGGCCAAAAAATGGGTTGTTTGGGGTAAAAAAGCTGACTTTTTTGGCTAAAAAAGCTGAAAAGCCAAAAAGCTGGCTCTTTTGGCAACTTCCCAAAAGACCCTTATGTTTTAGTCAAAAAATCAAAAAATTACTAAAAAAACATATTTCCAAACGAGGCCTGAAACTCACAGTTTTCTTTGTCACGACCTCTTCTTTCTTCTCTCCTAGGTGTTTGGAAAGAAAAAGTTTTAACCTTTTAAGTTAAAATAATATTAAAAATAAAATAAAATAAAATAATTAATAAAATGAAATATCACATTAAATTTATAATTATTGAGGCAATTACCAAGCAGTGAACACTGTGTCACGGACTAAGCACTTGTCATCTTCCCGAGAAGCTGGCTCCATGAGTGGTACTGATACCCCCGTGTAATAAGCCCAAGGACCAACCCAGAAAATGTGATAGGAATCTACCCTGCCTGCCTTATTACTCACAAACTAATGCGCTTGCAAAGTGCTTTGTGTAGAACTCGCACCTTTAATAAGTTGATATGTGACATGCTATCACCGTCAATCCCTGACGCCCTCGTCAGGGGACATTACCCTGCCTGCCTCCATGTTTGTCCATTTCCCTACCCATAGGAAACCCGTCTCACGCGGACACCATCCTTATTGCAGACCCCACAATGGAGGTGCTTGGTGCAAGTCTCACGTACCGTCCCTATCACAGTGCTCCTAACCTGGCTCTGATACCACGTGTCACGACCTTAGTAATTTCCAAGCACTCTGTGTGGTACTTAGACAATCTCAAGCCTTAACTGATGATGCTAAGTCAGCCTAACTCACAAACTTGCAAGAAAGACAAGTAAGAAGATAATGAGAGTTTAAGAGAATGCCTTTTGTATTTACTTTGAGAAAGCTTTACAAGTCTTGGATGGATTGGAGCAAATGAGCTCCCCTCCTATTTATAGGCTCCTTAGGAGCATTCTAGAACTCTCAAGAAAATGTCATGCAAAAGCTTCCCATGGAAGCCTTTTTTACAAGCTACCAGAATGTTCTAGAATGCCTTCTATAACTATCTGTACAAATATCTAATTATATGTACAAGTGTGTAGGTTCTTGAATTCCCTAGGTCTTTCTAGAATCCATAGTCTTCATAGGTTCTAAAGTTTGTTAGGAAGTTCTAGATTCTTCCATTAACCTCTCTTTCTTGCATGCTCCCTTCTAGATATCTTGGAGAATTCCGTAGCGGTGTGGCAACTGGGACAGACAAAAGTTTTTTTTTTTTTTTCCTAACAGTGGATATATTTCAAAAATTACAACAGTAGTGGCAATTACAAAATTAATTACAAGGACATGGTTTTTTTGGTTAATGGACCAATATACCCATCTTTTGGCTTTTCTTCCTTACTTTTTCCCTCTTTTTCCTCACATCCTTACGGGAAATTATAGAATGTTTCTGGAGTATCACGTATCCGTACTCTTAACCAATCATCATTCAATATACCCTCTCATATTCTCCAATCACCCAACACAATACCTTACTTACTCACCCTCTTCACCAATTATAATACTATGAAATACCACATGTCTATATTTCAAAATTAGTGAATAATTATCCCCTCGCGTACTGCCACTAATTTGTCTCTCTCTCCCCACGTCTGCCACTGCTTCGTGTCTCTCCACGTCACTCTCTCTGCCCCTCCCTCTCTCCTCACTAACTCACACACACTCTTATTTTTTTTTCTTTTTCACTTTATTTTATTTTATTTATATAAAATATGTATATCTTGTAAAATATAAATTTAATTTTTATAAAATTATTATGATTGAGAATAAATTATTTCTTTCAACTGAGACTACTATTAAATACGTTTAGTAAAAAAAAAATTAAAATAAATTAAAATGACTTTAAAAAATTCATTATTTTAAAATATTTAAACAATTAAAATAAAATGTATTAGAGTTTGTACAAATGTAAATAATAAAATCATTTAAATAGAATATATATTTTTTCACTTTTCCATTGAAAAAAATGTAGATAGAGATGTGTAGGGGTAAATTTAACCTTTGTTCGACACGATTATTTTCTGTATAGGGTGCAAGTTTAACATATGTTCGATAGAAGTGTGATTTCTATTAATATTTTAAATTGAAAAACTTTTATAATTATATTGAGATGTATAGTTCAAATTAATATAAATAATAAAATTATCTCAAATTATTTTTTACTTTAAAAAAATACTATTTTTAGTCTCCAAATTAAGATGTAAACCCTAATAGTCAATCTGTTTGATTAAGCTTTCAAATTATTTTTTTCAAAAATTATAAATTAGTTTGATGAAAACAAACACAAATATTAATTGAAACTATATAAATAAAAAATAATAATAGCATTCAATTATAAAAATAAAAGATAATAATATTCAAATTATACAAATATTAATTGAAACTTTATTAATAAAAAATATAATATTCAAACTATCCAATATTAACTCAAAACCATACGAACAAAAACAATAATATTCAACCATATAAATAGTAGTTAAACTAAACAATAAAAATAATAATTAAACCATAAAAATATTATTTTTTATTTTTATTAACTTAAATCAGGCATAAAAATTAATACGAATATTAACTCAAACCAAACAAATAAAAAAGGTCACTAAACAAAATCGTTATATATATTTTAGCATTAAAAATAGTTTAAAAAATAGGATATGAGAAATTCAATTCACCATATTTGGTTAAATTCTGTTTTCTATTTTTCTATAAAAAAAAATAATTAAAAAAAAACACTAGTTTGGTAAAACAAAATGGGTCTTGCTAACAAGTACCCTAAGGCACAAGTAAAAGACAAAAAAAGATTGAAGATCACAAGTCACATTTTACTAAATTCAATGAAATTTTAGTGAAATGAATGTGCTTTTTAAAATTTTTACATATTTTCAGTACACTTTTTTCAATATCAAATTCATATGGATCTAATTTTTTTAGGGTACAAATTCAAATTGTGTAGGATGCAAGTTATATCTATGCAAGGTGCTAGTCAAGTGTAGAGTGCAAGTCAACCCATGTATGGGTGCAAGTCCAATATGTGCAGGGTGCAAGTCTGATCTGTCTACAGTGTAAGTCCGATCTATGCTGGGTGCAAGTTCAATTTGTGTGGAAAGCAAGTCCAACATATGTGAGGTGCAAGTCTGTCACGACCCCGCTCTGTGATTAGCCTGTAATCCTTGATTAAGAATGCGTAACAATTAAGATGAACTCCTAAGTTAATTGCATGTGTCATGTGTTCTTCGTGTTTATATATGTCTGAAATTCTGTTTCGGTACGCAAATTGAAGGCCTTATCGGCATCTGAATACAAAATTGACTACGTTTATGTGTTATTTAGAATTTTTAGAATTTTTTGGTAAGTTTAATTAGATTTTGATTCGGAGTCAAATAATTAGAATAAATTAATTAAACTAAACTAAGGCTAATCAAATTAATTAGTGTAAGTTAAGTAGGCCTATATAAGGCCCATTTTGATCAAGAACCCACTCATATGTACACTCCATCCTTATTTCTTGACCTCAAAAAAGAGAGAGAGAGAGAGAGAGAGAGAGAGAGAGAAATTGAATTCAAGCTAGAAGAAGAGGAATTTGGAAGAAAATTGGAGAATTGACTTGCTAGCTTAAGAATTAACTTCTAAGAGTCTAATTAAAGAGTGTAAGTAAGGATCATACTCTTAAACTTGGTATTTAAGACATTGGTGTTTGAATTCAAGAGGTTTAAGTGTTTAAACATGAGAATCTAACTTAGATGATGGAATTTGAGATTAAATCATGCATGCATGCATGGTTCATCAAGTTTTGAGTTTATTCTCCAAGAATTCTTACATGCATGGGCATATACTTGCATGATTTTGAAAAATCAACATGATTCTTCTCTTCTTGCTTCATTTGAACATGTTCTGGAACCAAAGATTTTGAGTTAGTGCATGCATGTATATATATATATATATATAAACCTTCAAGTTTGATTGTGAACAACTGACTTACTTTTGGGCCTTGATTTTGTGAAATGGCTTTCCTGAAGTTCTACGAGTTTTCAAGAGTTTTCTTAAGTTTGGCCCAAAAGAATGAGCTTTGAAGCTTTGGAATTTGATTTTTGAACTCGAAATAACAATCGGGAAATTTCAGAATTTGGTCGCATCGCTCGAGTGACCAAACCGTCGCTCGAGCGTAAAATTTAAGCTCCTAGTAGTTTTGCAGACAATTGCACGGTGGCTCGAGCGACCGATTGTATACTCGAGCGAACATTCTTTTTCTTAATACTTGGCTTGGCGACTGTCGAGTGACTGCCAAGAAAATCAAGCATCCAGTACTTTTGCAGACTTTGTAAACCGCTCGAGCGACCAAAGTTGCGCTTGAGCGAACTGCACTGTTTCTGAAATCTTACAAAATGTTTTCAAAGTATATTTTTGCATCCTCATTACATCTCAGGCATTCTTAGGCCATGATTAAGCTACAATAATGAGGATAAGAGTTAGAAACACACGCTAAGAAAGAAGAATGATAAGTTACGCACTTTGTGGCATGTGTTTAATGTGTATCTGTCACGTGTTATTACCTGCTTGATCAGTCCGTTCTGTCCAACTCTGTAAAGGTATGTTTGATTATAAGTATTTTCTGACTAATATGATATGATCTATTTTCTTAAATACTATTTTGTGAACCATGAATGATTGTCCAACTTTCTGAAATGTAATCGTGGCTTCCTTAGCATCATGTGATATATTATATGTTACCAGGTACCAAGGTTCACGTAGGTTCCATTTATGAGACTAGTTATACATAACCGCTTATTTGATCTGCACGTGGGTCTTTTATGACCAAATCTCATGTGAATAAGGGTCTTCATGACCATCTCAAGTGAATATGGGTCTTTATGACCACCTCATGTACACGCCGGTCTTTATGACCAATCTGATCTGTAGCTAATGGACATACCACGTAAGATTATTAATGAAATCTGTAAAAGCATGTGAATCTGAATCTATTTCTAATTTGAAATATGTTTTCTAAATTTGTTTTGGACATCATTCATAAACCCTTTACTCTGTTGTTATTCACTGGGCTCCAATTCACTGTATTATTTACGTATATAGGTGATCAGGTGCGGGACCAGGCCTAAGATGCCAGCCTGGAGTTCTGTTTGTCAAGCCAACCACCGTGCCTCCCGATGATGTTCCCAAGTGTTTTAGTGTTCAAGTCAAGTGCACGTGATGTTTGTCTTTATCTTTTTCTTTCTTTTGTTAAACAAGACTGTTGTATACTCTGTAAATAGGGTTAAGTCCCTTTTTGTTTATCTGTACATGGGATTACGTGTATATGACGTCCATATAAATATAAGTTTAAATTTTCTGTTCCATGTAAGTCTACACAGCTCTATGAACATTGTATTTTGTATATTTGCTTTCGCTAGCCCTTAATTATTTGATTACTATTAAGAGGCCTTCGGTAATCTACAGATTACTGGCCGGTTACGATGCTGAATCTATAGGGGCGAGTTTGGGTCGTGACAAAGTCCAACCTGTGCATGGGTACAAGTTCATTATTAAAATAATGAGTTTCTTTTTTCCCAATTTATTCATTAAACTAGTTATTAATTTTTTTTGGAAAAAAAAAAGAAAACGAAATTGAAAACTAATCTAGATTGTGCCTAAAAAAATAAAATAATTTGTATATATATACATATAATAAGTGAGATATGAGAAATTATAAAAATAAAAAAAAAATAAAAAAATACCACAAACTAGACTTGTACCCCACGGAGGTCGGACTTGCACCCCACACGGAATTCAACGAAATATAAAAATAATCATTACAAATTACACTTGCATCCCGCACAGATCGAACTTGCACCCCGCACAGGTCAGACTTGCACCCCGCATAAAATTCAACCAAATATCATGGGGTGTAAATGTGACCAGTGCAGAGTGCAAGTCCAACTTATGTAGGGAACAAGTCTAATTTGTAGTGATTATAATTTTTTAATTTTAGTAATTTTTTTTCTTTTTTTATTTTATAATTTATCGTATCTCACTTAATTATTTTTATTTTATTTTTATAGAAATCATTTAAATTTTTTAGGCACAATTTAGATTAGTTTTCAATTTCTTTTTTTTTTTTCAAAAAATTAAAAACTAGTTTTGTGAATAAATTGAAAAAAAGAACTTATCATTTTACACATGCACATGTTATACTTGCACTCCACACAAATTGAACTTGCACCTAGTAGAGATCGAACTTACACCGCGCATAAATCGAACTTGCTCCATGCACATGTTGGACTTGCACCTTGCACCCCACACAAGTTGAACTTGCACCTTACACAATTTGAATATGCACCCCAAAAAAGTTAGAACCATATGAAATTGATATTTTGTTTTACCAAATTAGATTTTTTCTTTCTTTTTTTTTTTTTTTTTTAAAAAAGGAGATAGAATTCAACCAAATATGATAAAATAAAATATTATTTTTTTAGTAAAACTTAATTTGAGATAATTTTATTATTTATATTAATTTGAACTATAAATCTCATTATAATTATAAAAGTTTTTCAATTTAAAAGATTGGTATTGTGGAGGAAAAAAAAATATGAGTCCAAACCCAAATCCAATCACGCTAGCCTAAAACAAAAAGTGGTAAGTCCAAACCTATCCCTTGAAGCCCACAAAGGACATCTGGACATCTGGCAACAACTTGGCATTCAATCAAGGCGCATGAGGGGACAAACAAATATAAAAGATAATCTTCTAAGAAACAAAATTGTAAAATAAAGAAGAGGCGTCGGATTAGGTTTCATCCAACAGTGACGAGTGTAGAACGGACAAGACTAAGGCATAGGCTAGACCTAGTAAAAAACAGAGTCATCCAATCAATTTAATCCTATGGACGTAATGCTCAGCAAGCTAGCCACTAATATTTGACATCATCCAAGCCGTCTATGTGCCAGAGATCTAACAATCAAGGATAAGACACACTTAGCAAGTTGCCCGACCAAAGCCAGGTATAGACAGAACCCTTTGATCAAAACAAAATCCGACGAATGAGATTTGAGCCAGAATAGCTACAAATGGGTAAGCTAACAAAGCACAAGAAAATAAGTGAGTAAATCCTATTTAAGCCTATTATACTCAATCTTAGTCAATTCTTGCTCTAGACCAAACCAAACCAAACCAAGGCTTAAGTCCGATCAATGTACTGACTTGATCATCGGAGAGTCCTCCTAACCAACCCTGGTCAAAAGTGATCATTGACGTTTGATTTCTCTTCGCAAAGTGCAAAGCATTACACATAATCTCGTTTTCCCTGTGGAAATAATCTCACCTTCCACAAGTATAAATCACACTTGTATCGAACACATGTTGAACTTGCACCCTATATAGAAAACAATTGTGCTAGACAAATGTTAAACTTACACATCTCTATGTTCAAACCAAAAAAAAAAACAAAGAAAAAAAAAAGGACATCTCTATGTATATTTTTTATAAATTGAAAAGTAAAAATAATATATTCTATTTAAGTAATTTTAAATAATTTTATTATTTATATTTGTACAAGCTTTAATACATTTTATTTTAATTGTTTAAATATTTTAAAAGAATGAATTTTTTTAGTTTTTTTAATTTTTTAATTTTTTTTATTAAATGTATTTAATAGTAGTCTCAGTTGGAAGAAATAATTTATTCTCAATCATAATAATTTTATAAAAAGTAATTTACATTTTACAAGATATACATATTTTATCTAAACTAAATAAAATAAAGTAAAAAAAGAAGAGAGAGAGTGTGTGAGTTAATGAGGAGAGAGAGAGAGAGAGACGACGCAGGACAAGGGTGCCTGTTGTGCACAGCAGGGTGTGTTGTGCATACAGAACGACACAATTTTGACTCTTTGTTTGTTTATTTTATTTTATTTTATTTTTTTTAGAGAGAAAATTGTTAATTTAAAATAAAATAAAATAAAACCTTACAAATTTTCAAAGGCATTTATTATAGTAAGGAGAAATATGTACTGATGTGTTTTTTATTTTATTTTTGAAAATTTACATGAGTTAAAATTTAATGTATATTTATTGATTATTATATATATATTTTAAAATCAACTAGTTATATTTCTTTTGACATTGATATTTATTAGACTATAGTTAGTTATATTCTATTATTCACAGATAAATATAAGTTATCTATTATATATTTAGTGTATGGGTCAACTTGTGCTCATTTCAAATAATCTCAAGACTTTGAAGTTAATTGGGGAGACTCAAATCAATTGATTGATTTTTCAACAAATCAATAAATAATATGTAATAATACATATAGTTGCAAGTAAATTAACAATAATATTTTAAGTATTTTATAATTTTTTTAATTGATTTGCCTAAATGAGAACAATATTGATGTTATTATTATTATTATTTGAAAAAATAAAAAAATTATAGTTTGGCTCTTGTAACAAAATAAATCATTAATTTTTGATTTTATCAATTTAAACGCTACTATTTTGATTTATTTTCAATCTCAATCATTCGCTCATTTTTGTTAGGTAAAATTAACGAAAAAATATTTTAATTATTAAATTTAATGTAGATATACATAAAATATTCAAAATATTATTTTTGCTTAAATTTATTAACTAAAATAGGTCAATGATTTAAATTAAAAATAAATCAAAATATTTAAATTTAAATAGATAAAATAAAAAAGCTCAAAATTTATTTTATTACAAAAATCAAATTTTGATATTTTTAAAAAATAATTTTCCCTCATTATTTTTGTTAATTTTGCTTAAAGTAATGTAAAGAAACCAACAGCTGCACACATATCAACCTATTAAAAAAAATATAAAAACAAAAAAGAAAAATTATAAATACACCTCTTGAGATTTATTTAAAATACAAATTATCCTCTGTAATTTGAAAAATTATAAATACCTCCCTGTCAGAATTTTTTATTTAACAGAATTAATTGAAAAAATGAAAATTTTAACTATTCACCTATACAATAATAAAATTATCTGAATTATTAATTGAAATAAAATTTTAACATTATTAAAAATTATTAATTAATTTGATAATTTATTAATAAAAGAACCTATTTATTATAAAATTATAATTTAACTTCTAAAATTATATAAGATAATTTATAATTTAAATAACAACCGTGCTAAAGGCCTTGAAAAGAGAGGCGTGAATTTGCCTCGAAAAGTTGTTTTTTTTTTTTTTTTGGAAAGGTTTTTATGTGTACCCTAAAACCTAAATCCTAATATAAAAAAAAAAAAAATCAAACGAACACAACTCAACAAATAAAATAAAATAAAATAAAACAAACCAACATAGCCCAACAAATAGAAAAAAAAAAAAACAAAAACAAAAAAAAACAACAACAACAACAATTTAGTCTATGTGGTTTGATAAGATTAGTGAGTTGGGTTAGATTGATTGGGTGATAAAATTGACTGATCAATTAGACTGTTGGTTAAAATTTGTTAATTCCATATAGTTTTGTACGAGTCTTTATTATATTTTTATTTCAAATCAGAAAGACTCGGAAGAAATAAAAACCTAAACCTTAAATCCTAAACTCTAAACACACCCCTACACATAATCATCCTTATAAAAATATATATATATATATATATTTACAATAGCCCAACAAATTAATAAATAAAAAAAACAACCAAGCTAATACAACCCAACAAATAAATTTAAAAATAATAATAAAAACAGCGAAATCAACACAATTTCAAAGAAAAAGAAAAAAAAAACAAAAACAAAAAAAAAAATAAATAAATTCGAGCCACATTCGAGGCCTCAATCTTTTTCCTTTAAAGAGAAATGTTTTATAGCTTGAAAATTTTTCCCCCGAGTGGCCCGAATTGCTGAAACGAGTCGTTTTGGCAATGTTTTTTTTTTTTGTTTTTTCTTCTTTTTCTTCCTCATTTATATCTGAACAGGGGGAGGGAAAGAGAGAGAGAGAGGAGGAGAGAGAGAGGAGGAGGGAAGACAGACGGAAACAGAGAGAGGCGACAGTGATGGCGGGGTGGTGCGACGGTGATGGCGGGGCGGGGGCGACGGTAATGGAGGTTGCGACGGTGGACGATGATGGAGGTTCAGTGTTTTCTCTCTCTCTCTTTTTTTTTTTTTTTTTTCTGGCTCTGAAGATGAAGATGATGTGTTGATGATGGTAATGCTGATGAAAATGTTGTTGTTGTTGATGATGATCCAGATTTGTTGCTTTTTTTTTTTTCCCTGGCTCTGATCTGTGGGTGATCAGATCTGTTGTTGTTGTTGTTGATTGGGTTTGATTTTTGGGTAGGTGGGTTTGATTTTGATTTTGTGTTCAAATTTGTGGTTGAATCAATTTTGTGGTTGAATCAGATCTTCTTCTTATTCTCTCCTCTCCTCCTCCTCTTCTTCTTCTTCTTCTTCTACTTCTTCAAACACTTCTTCTTCTTCTTCTTCAGACAAACGAAAAGGAAAAAAGGAAAAAAATAAAAAATAAAAAAAATCCCAAAACGACGTCGTTTTGGGATTTCGGGGATTCGAGCTCTAAACCATTCGAGCTACGTAGCAGAGTTGTTCCTTTAAATAAGAGAAATGTTTTATAGCTCGAAATTTTTTCCCCCGAATGGCCCGAATTGCTGAAACGATGTCGTTTTGGCAAATTTTTTTTTTTTTCCTTTTTCTTCCTCGTTTATATTTGAACATGGGGAGGGAAAGAGAGAGAGAGAGAGGGAGAAAAAGAGAGGAGGAGGGAAGACAGACAGAAACAGAGAGAGAGAGAGGCGACGGTGATGGCAGGACGGGGGGCGACGGTGATGGAGGGTGCGACGGTGGACGGTGATAGAGGTTCAGTGTTTTCTCTTTCTTTCTTTTTTATTTATTTTTATTTTTTTTATGGCTCTGAAGATGAAGATGATATGTTGATGATGGTGATGTTGATGAAGATGTTGTTGTTGATGATGATCCAGATCTGTTGCTCTTTTTTTTTTCTTTTTTTTTTTTGGCTCTGATCTGTGGGTGATCAGATCTGTTGTTGTTGTTGTTGATTGGGTTTGATTTTTTGGTGGGTGGGTTTGATTTTGATTTTGTGTTCAATTTTGTGGTTGAATCAATTTTATAGTTGAATTAGATTTTCTTTTTCTTCTTCTCTCCTCTCCTCTCCTCTCCTCTCCTCATCTTCTTCTTCTACTTCTTCAGACTCTTCTTCTTTTTCTTCTTCAGACGAAAGAGAAGGAAAAAAGGAAAAAAAAAAAAAATCTAAAATGACGTTGTTTTGAAATTTCAAGAGATTTCGAGCTCTAAAACATTCGAGTTACCTAGCGGAATTGTCCCTTTAAATAATTTGAAAGGTGTGTTGGTAATTTATTCAAAAATAAAAGCACCAAAGTATGCCCTTTTGGGGTAACAGCAGTCCCTGCTGCTGTTTGGCAGCACCTTTTTCCCAACGAAGAAGCAGGGCAGTGAGTGGCGCGAGGAAAGAGAGGGAAAAGTAAGGAAGAAAAAGACAAAAGAGGGGTATAGAGCACTCGTCTGAGAAGTAGTTACGGGATTAAAATAAGATAAAATAAGTAAAAAAATTAATAAAAAAATATCATATTTAAATTATAATTATTTTATTTTTTTTATAAAAATTAAAAAGATTAAAAAAATTTATCTTAAATAAAACTTTTTAATTTCATATTAAAATAATTAAAAAAATTAAAAATCAACTCACATTACAAACGAACTCTTATTCCATTAACCAAAAAAAATCATGCCTTGTAATTAATTTTGTAATTTTAGAAATTTCTCTAGATTAAAGAGAAAAATATTATGAGTTTCAAAATTTCTACTAAATAAATGATGAAATATCTCACACAGATGTGGGGTTTATAAAATTATAGACCCCACACCATATGAGACATTTGATCATTTATTTAATAAAAAATTTAATATTCTTAATATTACCCGATTAAAAAGCCTTTGTCTGTCCCATTGCTCTGTGATTGTTCCTTATTTTTATTGTCATAAATATTATATCTAATTAAAAAAATTTAATTCTATTCTTAAATATAATTATTTTAACTTATTAAAATAATTTAAAATTAAAATAATCTACTAAATTTCTAATCAATCATCATCAATCTCTCCCTCTCTTCTCACGTTTTTTTTTTTTTTTTTTTTTGAACAATCTCCCCCCGGCCGCTTTTCCCTTTTTATTTTTCAACAATGATAGAGATCACTAATTTTGGAGCTCTAAAAAGACCACTAATGATATGGCATTCAATAAAAAAAGAAAAAAAATACAACACCAAGGTCAAAACATCAAATCATTTATGGTGGGTCCTACTGCCACATCATTAGTGGGAGCAATAATTTTCCTTTGTTTTTTCCTGTTTTTTTTGTCTCTTTCTTCGGATATTTATTTCTACTCTATGGGTGCTGTTAGTAGGCAGTGATATAGAGTATAATGATCTTGAATCATTTAAAGGAGAAGAATGTTTTGGAGCTGACTTCTAAAGTTAGTTCTAATGAGATAGCAGTGGGTCTCACTCAGTTTAATGTGATGTTTTGATGTTGGTTTGTTTGTTTTTGTTTTTTTTTTTCTCCTTGTCATGTCATTAATGCTCCATTAAAGCACCAAAATTAGTGCTCTGATTCATTACTGATTAAATAATATTTTAAGAAGATAGTTAAAAGTTAATTTTTTAATTTTTAATTTTTTTTGTTGATTTTTTTTTATGTGAGAAGAAGTGAATTAAAAATTGAAAAATGACTTTTAATTCACTTCCAAAATATCCCAAAATCACTTTGCAAACATAGCTTCCAAAATAAATTATTTTAGCCTCTGTTTGGTTAGCTAAAAAAACATAAAAAATAAAAAGGCTAAATAATTTAATAAGATAAAATATCACATTTAAATCATAATTATTTCACTAATTCTCTCACAGAAATCAAAAAAACAAAAAAAAAAAACCAAACCAAATGAACTTTTAAATTTCAAACTAAAAAAGTCCCAATTTAAAAAAGTTAACTAAAAAAGTCAATGCCAAACAACAACTGAGGCACTTTTATTTAGCCTTCATTTGGGGATTAGGTTAGTTTTTTTGTCTTTTTGACTTTTTAATTATTTTAGTTTGGGATTAAAAAATTTCGTGTGGGATGAGTTTTTTTGATTTTTTTGATTTTTATGAGAAAAAAATAAAATAATTATGATTTAGATATGACATTTTATCTTATTAATTTTTAACTTATTTTATTTTTTTGTAACTATTTTAACCCAAGCTATTTATACCAAACGAAGCCTTATTTACTTTTTTTTAAATGATAAATCTATCTATTAGAGTTTTTGGGTGTATGTTTTTTTTTTTTGGTTGTTTGGGAAGATTTTTTTTTTTGTTTTAGACTAAAATAGTACTAAGAGAGTATTTGAAATGATTTGAATAAATATATATTTTTTATTTTTTTATAAAAAAACGTGAAATATGAGTTAGATTTGAAGTGGTAAAGAGATAATGTGACTCAAATAAGATGATTGTGACACAAATGAGATGTGCTAAAATAGTATGTGTTATTTTAGCACATACCAAACACCTCCTAAAAGATAAAATAGGTTAAAATAACGGTAAATTACAAATACATCCCTTGAGATTTACTTAAAATACAGATTACTCCCTGTGGTTTGAAAATTACAAATACCCCCTTATTAATTTTTATTTAATAGAATTAACTAAAAAAATGAAATTTATAATTGCTCTCTTATACAATAATAAAATTACCTAAATTATTAACTGAAACATATTTTTAACATCATTAAAAACTATTAATTGATTTGATAATTTATTATAAAATGGGCGATTAATTATGAAATTAGAAATCTCAAGGAGTGGAATATAATTTTCAAAACCACAGGGGCGATTCGTATTTTAATCAAACTTCAATGGGTGTATTTGTAATTTACCCTTAAAATAATTAATAAGACAAAATTTCGCACCAAATTCATAATTATTTCATTTTTTCTTCAACAAATATCACATCCAACTATCAAAAAATTCAATCATCTTTCCAAACACAACTATTTTAACCTATTAAAATAACCGAAAACTAAAATATTTCATAATTATTTCATTTTTTCTTCCACAAATATTACTTCCAACTATCAAAAAATTCAATTATCTTTCCAAACATAACTATTTTAGCTTATTAAATATAGCCAAAAATTAAAATAACTTATTAAAATAGCCAACTTCCCAAACGAGGCCTTTGTTATTTCAATTTACTGTATTTAAAATAAACAATGCATGAGCTTATTCCAATAAAATTTTGCTTAAATATTTGAGTTAAAAATTGTAATTTTGTTTTAGGGGAAACAACAAATCAATATAGGGGTTGAAAATAAAATTCAGACGTATGAAAATTTATAAATTTTAATTATTAAAATTATAAAACTTTTCAAGTAATTATTTTTGAAAATTACATCTGATTTGTAATTTTTTTTCTTATTTTTATAAACAAATTCTATGATATATCATCTTTTTTGGAGTTGCCACATTTGTGATCTTTAGTTTTAGAATAATATTTTGTGGCACTAAAAAACTGGGCACTAATGCCCCTAATTTCTAAAACCGGTAACTTTGTTTTGTTTTGTTTTTTTTTTTTTTTTGCCTTGTTGGGAAATTCGGGGCATTCGTGCCCCTTTTTTTCGAGGCACTGATCAGAGTTGGTTTTAACTCTGGATAGTATTAAGGCCTCTTATTTGTGGCTCGAAAACAAGGGGCACTAATGCCCCGAAATTCCCAAAAAGGAAAAATAGAAAAACAGTTAAGGCAAAAAAAAAAAAAAAAAAAAAAAAAACAATAACCCAAATTAGAAATTAGGGGCATTAGTGCCCATTTTTTTAGTGCCACAAATCATTTTTCTAGTATTAATTATGATTTGGTCATATATATTGTGGTATTAGTTATAATAATAATAAAAAAATTAATTATACTTTATGTAGTGTTTGGAAATGATATTTTTTTATATTTTAATTATGACTTAAAAAGATTCAATTATGACATTTGTGATAATTAATCATACAAATATCATAACCTGCATATAGTACATACACATACAAAATTAAGCTGGTAAATAGATCAGTTTGAAAATACCTAATAAAAAAATCATGAGGAAAGATACTATTTCATATTTTTCATAATTTCAACTAAAATATTTAATATTTATCAAATAAAAAATTTCACAAATTAATTAAATGATAATATTATTCAAACTATATTTCACAAATTAATATAAAAAACGATGAAATGGCTCAACTTTTCTAGAGCATGAGGCAAACCATCGAAGGGAGTGTTTGTGAAGAGATTTTTTAGGTTTTTTTTGGATTAAAATAGTATTTAAAGATAAAATAGATTAAAATAATTAATAAAAAATGTTACATCAAATTCATAATCAATTTTTTTTCACAAATATCACATTCAATTATAAAAAAAATCCAACCAATTTTCCAAACATAATTATCTTAGCCTATCAAAATAATCAAAAATTAAAATAACGTATTAAAATAGCCAACTTTCTAAATACACTTTTTTAAGGGTGATTATTTAGTATTCTTGAAATATGAACACGTAATACTCCATAAGATTTTGATTAATAGAGAGGGGTAAGAGCCCATAATTTATGTTGGGAATGAGAGAATAACATGTGATTAAGTAATTGGTGATTGACTTAAAGTATGACCACGTGATATTCCGGGATTATTAAATAATTTCTCCACTTGTTAATAGTATTGTTGATGTGATCTTTCAAGAATAATATTAGGGATCATGAAAAAAAATCATGAAATGCATCATAAAGAACATTCATCATTTGATTAGTGTGTGGTGTTTTAGAGAAAAGTTAGGGATCATGAAATTTTTTTCATGAAAATGATCATGAAAGATTTATGATTCTTGGATTACATTGATTAGTGTGTAGTGTTTTATTCTAAGTATAATCTAAGGGTTACAAAGTTTTCATGATTATTTTCATGAAAGATTTTTCATGATATCTAGCATTGTTAGGTGTTTTATTGTGTACATAATTTGAAGGTGGAGAATCATTCATGATCATTTTCATGATTCCTAATATTACTCATCTTTCAAACCACTAATGCATTGGCAGCGGATATTATTATATTGGGGAAGTATTTGGTTATGCAACCCCATGCACAATTTATAAAATCATGCAAGAGTTCATAAAAATTTGTAAATTGAATATAAATTTATTTATAAAAATTTAGAAATTTATAAAATTACATGAGTTTTTATGTGAGACTTTTTTATTTTATTTATTTATTTCCTTGGTGCTTTTTTTTTGAGGACAAAGAAACTGCAGATATCATTAATACAAAACCAAACATACAAAAGCGAAGTATCAAGATTACAAAAGCATGCTTCTGCAGAGAGAAGCTCTGCGAACTTCCATATGGGCTAGATTTACTTCTGATCTAGGCACCTTACATATACAGACATAATCAAAAGGCTTTACATATATGCTTAATATCATCTAATAATACTTGTAAATTTTAATCCACCAAAACCTCTGAATTTAATTGGCATACTAATTCCTGGCTATCAGTGAGAACATAAATGACTTTGATATGACTATGGCAGTACCATTTTAGCATTTCTAAACATGCTCGAGTTTTTGCAACAAGTGGGGAAGGAGCTAAAAAGGACAACCGAAATTAACATTTGGATTACCCTTATCATCCAATCCAACCCATGCTGCACCTGCTTGCAAAGGTTGTTTCTGCCAAGCTCCATCAATAAGCAATCTATTAAAAATTCCATCTGCACACCATTGAGATTGGTTAGAAACAACAAAACAATTAACTTCTTGCTTGGTTCGTTGATTACTAGGATCAATCATGTCGCCCCAATTTTCACATTCCGAAGGTTGATGGATAAACCTTTTAAGATTGTAACTAAGGGTGGGTATAAAATCTATAATTGCAAAAGGGTGAACCATCACCCCATCAAAACAAGCTCTATTTCGGAAAAGCCATAGGCTCCATAATACCTGAATAGCCTCAATAATAGCTGCCTCATCAGGTGCAATGTTGAACCAACATATAAACCACTATTGAACCAGCAACTCCTCCCCTACATCCAAAATCCAATCCTAACTTTGATCCTCGCCAAACATATTTGGATATTGGGCATTGAAAACAAAAATGTTTTCCCCCTTCTTCCAAAAAGGACACAGCTTGCAGAATTATTCCTCTTCTTAACAGTAATGCTCTTACGAGCAGAATTCTATGGACTAGTTTGTGGGAGAAGACGGGGCTTGAATCGGGTTCCCGGTTTGGGAGTTAGAGCCGGATTTCACTTTAGGCAAACTACTTCCTTAAGAAACTTGAATTCGAGGCGTTAACGCCCCAAAATCACCAAACGGCGTCGGTTTAGCACAAAACTTGGCACACACGACCTCCTAGGCACGAGAGACTTGTGGGAGAAGACGGGGCTCGAATCGGGTTCCCGGTTTGGGAGTTAGAGCCGGATTTCACTTTAGGCAAACTACTTCCTTAAGAAACTTGAATTCGATGCGTTAACGCCCCAAAATCACCAAACGGCGTCGGTTTAGCACGAAACTTGGCACACACGACCTCCTAGGCACGAGAGACTTGTGGGAGAAGACGGGGCTCGAATCGGGTTCCCGGTTTGGGAGTTAGAGCCGTATTTCGGTCCAGTCAAAATTATTTACTAAACTATCTTTCTAATTATATAGTAATCAAATTTTTTTTAATATTTTTCTGTAATTAAAATATTAACACCATTATATGGTTTTTAATTATTTTTATCTTGTTTTTTTCAGATATTTCCTGAGTAGCAGTTGGCTTCTTCTGGAATGCGGGCGTATAAAGATTATGACCAATTTTTGTTTTTGTAACCCACGAACGAATCAAGACGAAACTTTTGATTTTGATTTTGATTTTGATTTATGTTATTTAAATTTGTGAACAACATTATGTATGTATTATGCGACGTTATGTAGTGGCATAATTTTTATTGTTATGAATTTTTATTTATGTATTGTTATGAATGGAACAATATTATTAATTTTTATTATTTGTGAACTTTTGTTTATTTATGGATTTATATTATTCTGTAATTTTTGGATTTTTTTATAATTATTTTTAATTTTATACAGGTTATTTTAATTTTTTTAATAATTTCTCAGCAGTTTTTTTTTTTTTTTTTTTTGGGACGGCATAAGAACCCGTCGCAAAAAAGAGTAATAGGCTTTTGCGACGGCACCAATACAGTCGCAAAAGCTGTGAAATTGTAATTGACAAGAAAGCTTTAGCGACGGTAGACGTTGCCGTCGCCAATAGTTATAAGCTGCCAGAGTTTTAGCGACGGTAATTCTGCCGTCTCAAAAACCCACTTTTAGCGACGGGAATTATGTGCCGTCGCGAAAACTGATATATTCTTCCATTATTGGCGACGGAAAAAGTGCCGTCGCAAAAAAGGCAACCTCCCGTCGCAGAAACTAATGGCGATGGCACTTACCGTCGCTAAAGCTCTTTTGCAACCCCCTTTGTCGCGACCCTCCCTTCCCGTCGCAAAAAGCCAAATTACCGTCGCAAAAGGTATTAGCGACGGGATCCAGGGCATTTGCGACGGCCGCCTACCGTCGCAAAAAACAGTTTTTCTGGTAGTGCATACAAAAAGAGACCACTTGGGTGGAATGTTATGTTTCCAGAGATGCTTCCAAAATGCAACCCAAACTTTTGCACCCACACTATTTTGACTGGTCTCGATCCCCACAGTAGAAAGGTAACCAAATTTTATTGAATATTCACCACTCGTAGTAGTTTTCCAAATAATTCAATTCGAAACACGTCCAAAAGGAAGGTAAATATGAAGAATATGATTAACCATTTCTGGTGGAAAACATGGCACGAACTAAAGGCACTCTCCATTGTTTAATAAAATATTCAGGGGACTTAAAAGCCGAAAGCAAATATACCGGGATGGCTGAAAGGGTGTGTTTAGCCAAAACACACCTACTTGCAAAGGTCAATAATCCTCTTTTCTACCCTTGAAGTTTAGTCTTGAATTTATGAATAATGGAACTAAACACATTCCCTTTCTTCCCCGAAACATCCACAGAGGCTCCTAAATAAATGCCAGGCTTAGCCACCTATCAAATGCCAAAACAATCCCTTAAAAACTCCCGAAAACAGGATTCAAGATTGGGACTAACCATCAAATCTGACTTATGGAAATTAATCCTTAGCCCGGATTGATGACAAAAAGCATCTAAAAGCCACCTCAAACACCACACCTCCTTTGTAAAAGGCATAAAAATTAAACAATCATCAGCAAAAAAGCAGATGAAAAATGCATGGACGTTGCCGACAAATAGATATACCACGACAAATCCCGTGAGAGGCCATCCCCGCAAGACCAGAAGAGAGAGCTTGGATAACAAAAAGAAATAAATAAGGAGAAAGAGGATCACCTTGGCGTAGCCCACACCTAGGTTGAAACCAGTCCGTTCTTTGAGAATTAATCAAAGAAAAATGCCTTAGACCCCCAGTGGGGGTCACTGGGGGTTGTGTGTGTAGCCCTCCCATTGGCCCAAAAAAAAAACTGTTTTTTTTTTTTTTTTGATTTTCGGCCAACCCTAGTGCGCCACGTCACTGGGGGTCTGAAGCACTGCCCTTAATCAAAATTGAGAATGAAACTGTGGAAATATATTGTGAAATAAGCCTAATCCACTTAGGACCAAAACCCATACCCTCCATAACTTTAAGTAAGAAATCTCAATTGACTCTATCATAGGCCTTATTCATATCTAATTTCATTGCAAAAAAGCCCAATTTCCTAGATTTCTTTTTACGGATGAATTATCTTGCATATAATTAGCTTGTTTTGTATGTGTCAATCTATTTGAGATATGCTTATTTGGCAATGTTGCATTTTATCACCATGGATTGTTGTTTGTCTTTTTATATTAGTTATTCTTTTTTATTAATAATATTTTTTTCGCTAATAAAAAAAATAGAAGAATTGAACCAAAAAGTCTTTTTGTGCATGAGATGCATATGACTTCCATACCACGACAAATATCAATATGTATTAACCGTTGGAAGACAAACTCACATGAAACTAATAAAGTTCATTTGCAACGTAGCGAGTTGCAGCAAGTGGCGTAGATAGAATAATGTCTTTCTAAAAAAATTATTATTTTAAAATAGAGGAATTTTTTGATTATATTTTGTAGCACTCAATTTGAAATTTTTAATCTTAAATTTGAAATTAGATACTTAAAGTTTGTAGACATTGAAATTTTACTAAAAGTCAGTGAAATTTCATTAATATTAACTAAAGATTAGTGAAATTTTGTTAACTAAAGTAAGAGAAATTTCATTGTTAGGTAATAGAAAATTTAGTGCAAATTTTATCAAATTTTTTTTTAAGAACTTCATGTTCGTCGTAAATCTTATTTGATAGATCTCAATGAAAAGGTTCTAAAAATGTAATTTTTTTTTTAAAACAAAAATAGATATCTAAATAAAAAATTATTGAATTTTAAGTTTTTAAATCATTTCACAACAAAACAACTTTTCCCAGCTTTAATGTTGGGGTATTTTTGGTCTGAGAATAACCTCCACAAATTTAGAGGAATCGAACTAGGAAATATTTTTTGGGAATTACAATTCAATGGAAGTTAAAAAAAATAAAATAAAATCAATGATAAACTTTATCAATTTTAATAATTAAATTTATAAATTTTTTTTATAAATTTATAAATATTTTGTGAAGATGTCACTGATCTATAATTTCTCCAGATATTTTTCATATATATGTCTTAATACTAGTAAAACTTTTTAACGAGGGAGCACTAACTAAAATCTCCTAAGAAAAATTTAATTTCTATATCAATTTTCTTATGCATATAATCACCAAAATAAGAATAAAGGGCAACCATCATGATGGAACAAAAACTTCAAATGAAACTTGGATAATAATATATAAAATAGCACACAAATTAACACTTAAAGAATAGAGATAGCCCATATAGACCGTCTTTGGGTTTTAATTCAGATTTTTTTTTTTATTAAATTCATTAGAAAAAACGAGCAAATTATAATACAAAATTTCAAAATGCATTCCAACAATTAAAATTGTATATTGGTGGGTGTTGAAATTTGATCTCACAACCAATTGAATCTCATCTTCAAGATTCAAGGAATAAAGCCGAAGAGCACGTGACAAGATAGAGAAGCCCAACACCTGCATACAAGAAGACAGCAAAGCACGATGATTCATCTACCCAAGGGCACTCCGACAATTAAGTCAATAAATTTATCTTTTAAAGATAACAACTCAATCACAAAACTCATAAAAAAAAACATACACGCGGGATGCTTTCCTTTTATAAGGCACTGTGCCCTTGTCCCCCTAGAAGTCTAACTTTATAGGACTATATTCCTTACAAGGATATCACTTATTCATGACTCCTTTCATTTAGATGAGAACAAACTCTCTCAAGAGTCCAAACTTACCCAAATAAGTAGCCTGATATCATCTAGGACTCTCAATTCTCATTTGAATATCTCAGATTCCGATATGATTACATCACATCTCGACAATCCAAGGCCACCCACGTAACACCTCAACTAACCACCTAGATCACATGGACAATCCAAAAATATGTCCCCACAATTTTGAACCTGGAAAGACAAAAAATATATACGAATACATCTATTATCAGTTCATGACTCTTCTATAGTAATTTGTGAGAAGCAGCCACGTCGCCTTTTGCTACAGTTTTGGTGAGTGGAAGAGATCTACGTGTCCAAATTTCTCAATCTATCTCAGAATGAATTCTCTATTCCTATCTCAAACTCACATAGCCCCTCTCTCTTAACGGCAATAGACGATGTCGAATAGCTCTCGCTTCGGGCCACCATCATCATAGGTAACAAAACTTCCATCTCTTTCTATTTTTTTGAAATCTGGTTCTTCTCTGATTTGATGAGTGGAATAATTTTGAATTCAGTTTTGAAATAGTTTGATTTTTAAATGTGTTCTATGATTGAAAATGGGTTTTTTAAATGATCTTTATTTTTTGAAATGGGTTTCGAAATGATTTCTATCATCGCATCGTTTAAAAAATGGTTTGTCATAATTTGACTTCTTGTTATGAGAATGGCTGCTTTATTTTGAGATTTTCTATATATTTTTTTTCACCGAATAAGGGTTTGTGGGTTTGGCTTCAGTTTCACTCAGTTTATGACTTATCTGAGAAGCTATTGCTCGTTTTCCTTAGGTTGTGTTTGATTAGGGGATTTAAGGAGGGATTTGGAAAGGCAAAGGGAAAGGGAAAGAGAAAGGGAAAAGGCGTGTGAAACTAGGTGAAACGTAGGTATATTTTATTCACATTTCACCTATCTTTTCCATTTCACTTTCTAAATCCATTGTGAAATCCCCCAACCAAAAATAACAATTTGGTGTTAATTTGAAAAAAAAATAAAATGAAATGAGTTGTAAAATTTATGAAATTATTGGAATTTCATAATTTCTTCAACATGCAATGGTACCATTCTTTTTCATAATTGCTGAGATTTTTTTCCCCTACTTTTGTTTTCCATATTAATACGAATCTTTCTTGTCTATTTTCTGGGACATGTTTCGGTAAGCTCTGCTTCGAGGCTTTTCATCTTTAATTGAAGCCCTTGATCCTCCATTGAAGCTTATTTGAGATCAGATATTTCCTTGTCAGTGATAGCACTAGAGTTCCTCTCATCAACTCAACCTCTCTGCTTTTAAAATAGGTATCAAAAGAATTTTTGCTTTCTTTACAACAATTTTCTTGTTATTTATTTATTTATTTCTTCTTCATCTGGTTTGTCCATCTTCTTGGTGGTTTGTTGTTCTGAAAGTATTTTATTATTTTTTTTGGTTAAGTTCAAGTAAAGATTTTCTTTTTGCTGTTTTTACAGCTTTGCAATTCTGGCATAATATTGGACCAACAGCTAGGGAAAGTGATTTTCAATCTTTGCAGAGTAAAGGTATCTTCTTCTTTTTCATTTTCTTCCCTTTTTTTTGTGTGTGTGTGTGTGTGTGTGCGCACGCGTGCTCTCCTTGTTTATCCCTTTTTTTTTCTTGTTATTTTTTTTTTTTTGCTTGCATGCTTAATTTTCTTTCTTGTGCTTTTTTTTTTTTAAAGGTTTGGCAATATGTATAATATTATTATATTTTTGGGTTTTTTTTGTTGCCTATGTATCCATTCTATTTTGTACCTTATTTATTTATTTTTTCATTTTTTGTTTTTTGTCTTTTTTACTTGATTTAGTTTTTGTTATAGTTTTCTTAGAAAGTTCTATGTGATCCATGGAGAAATGTCCGAGGAAGTTGGAATTTCTAACTCTCAAAATTTATAAGTTCATGTGTAATCCATTATGTTTGAAGGTGCTTACTAATTTTCTTTTGTTTCAATGTGAGGCAATTGTTTGTTTACGACATTAAAAATGGCAACAATTCTGTCTGATAAAACCAAAATCATCATTCTAGTCCTTCAGTCTTCATGAACAAAGTGTCTGACAACCACAATAATCTCACAGAACATCAATTGGTACCATCTTTTTATTTTTGCTCAGTGTTAATCTTAATATTCTTTGATAGATGACTCCAAAATTCAGATTTTGTAGTGATAATTGGCCATTTTTTGGATAAATATGGGCTGATTTTGTGTTTTTTTTTTTTTTTTTTTGTGTGTTGTTTTATTCTTGCTATTAGCTTTGTTGTTTTTTTTTAATTTATTTTTTATTTTTCTATTTTTTTATTTTATTTTTTTTGTATTTTCAAAATTTTTAGTTTGTTTGTCTATTTCAGATTCAGGAAAGTTAAGAGCTTTGGTGATAATGTGGTGTGAATGTGGATGGGATATATGCAAAATAAGGACATGTTGTGTGAAGTTGATTTTGGTCATTTGTGAGTTGATTTTAATCTCTTCAAAATTGTGCTGTGTTTTCTCTTCTATTAGTGTGATTAAGTGATTCTTGTGGCTTTGGAAAGACGGGTTTTGTTCTATTGAGGTAAGAAACGTCTTGTCTTCCTTTCTTATGCTTCTTCTTACACGTTGCTTGTCTTCGGTTTTTTTTTTTTGGTATATATTTATCCTTTTCTTAAATAATAATAATAATAAAAAAAAAACTTCTTTGTTTTTCTTCTTTTCCTTGTCCTTGGTACCTTTATTTGATTGTTTTTTAGTTTGGTAGACAGATCTAATTAATTTTGCCTTTGACCAAAGTTGCAATAAGCAATTTGTTAATAATACTCATCTTTATTTGTTCTGATCTCTGTATATGTTATTCTCTATTTTTTTTTTTTTTTTTTTTTTTTTTTTTTTTGGGTATAGTTATGGTTTTATAGGTTTTTCAAATTTGTTGATTTTGAGTTTGTGTTGTTTGTGATTGATTTTTGTTTGATTACTCATGAGTTGGGTTTATAACGGTCTGGTTTGTAAGTGTAAGGATTTCAAATGTACCATATTCCTTCTGTTACTTAGAGCAGGAAGGTTGTTAGTTATGTGTTACTAGGTGACCCATATGATATGAATTAAATTATTTAGAAAAATAAAAAACCATATAATTCAGAATTAAATTAATATACGTGTGTAGATAGATAATAGGCTAAGAACAAATTGTTCTGGTGCAGGGTATGCTTCTTGCTAATGTTGCAAGAAGCTGAAGGAGAAGGTACTTTGCAGATGGATAGATAGATAGATACTTGCCTTTAGGTGGTAATTTATTATTCTGACTTTTCTGTGTTTTTCATTTTCGTTTTCCTTTTCTACTTAAATGCTCTTTAGGCTATGATTTCTGTGTATGCGTGCATATAATGAATTAGTGGAGCTATATGATAGATTAATGGAATGAAACCCTTCTGGCATCATCAATGTTGCAATCCATCCTCAATTGTATCAAGCATTGGCTTGTTTAGCTAATTTATCCATCCACACACATGGGTTAGCTTTTCGGTAGACATGGTTAATTGTTGTCACTCCTAACTGGTTCATGAGGTATTATATTGATGAATTTCTGATAATCAAATGTTTCATGATCTATGCATCTGCTTTCACTTCTAGACTGCATAATCCCCATGTCAAGAGCTAGTTTTAATCTTGATTGAATCACTTACAATGTGACTTGTTGCATTGATTTTTGAAGATTTGGGAACAAGGACTTGCACACTAATGGTGAAGAAGCATCATCAGGAATTTCACATCGATGACCTTCCATGTGAAATCCAAGCTCATATCTTCCTGAGGTTACCTGTTGAGTCTCTCATACGAGTGAAGTGTGCATGTAAACTCTGGTATACAATGATAAGTGACCCTAAATTTGTAGAACTGCAATTTAATCATGCAGTTAAAAATCCTGGCCATCTTTATAGATTTTATGATTTGGAGCCAAACATTTATTATGTGGAAAAAGTGTCAAATAATATTGAAGCAATGAAAATTTCTTCTGAATTTTTGAGGCAAAGGCTCCAGGAACATATTTCGGCAAACAAGAGGTGTTTTTTAATTTGTAATTCAATCATCCAAGAGAAAATAAAAGTGCCTATAGGTCCTTGTTTTGGTGAAAATTTTCACAGAAAGTGTTGGGAATTTGGTTATTCTTTGTCCACCAAGGAATACAAAATTGTTGTCTTTGTTGGATCACCATTGTCCCACGGTGCAATACACACTTGGTTCTGAAACTTGGAGACATACCACATCTTCCTTTTTTCCCTATGAGTTGTCCTGGGCATGTAGATTGTGATGGGACTCTGTTTTGGTTGATCAACAATGATGAATCAGATGTTGGCCGCGAGACTATTGGTTCATTTGATATTTTTGGGACTGAAGAATTCCGGGTTTGGCATGGTCCCTACAATGAGATGCATCAAGAGATGTGTCGACGTCATCCTGGTGGAGTTTAGTTAGTTTGTGCCTAATAAAGTTGGGTGACACTGTCGCATGTGTAAGGCGGAAATACTTTAATTTCATATTTAACTATAGTATCTAGACATTAAGGGATAAAGTGAATGAAGTTTGGATCAAAGAATACAACTTTGCGCCATCAAATCCGTTAACAAAGAAAGTTGCATTGATTGGTCAATGGATGACTCTTGATTGCTTATGCTTTTTGTGATAAGCCTCACTTTTCTAAACCGAAATATGGAAGAACAAGATGTGTTACTTATGATACCAACAGTGGGGAGTTCAAAGACTTGTCATTACCTTTCAGTGAAAAGTTGGATGGATCCACAAGACAACTTGTTGGGCTATTCCTCTCTCATGTCGGAAGTCTAATCTCCCCAAGTCAAATTGTGGCAATGGTAAAAAAGCCATCTTCTGGTGATAAACCACTCATGGACGTCTAGTTCTATCCTTGCTTTCGTTGCTTCCAACTCTTTTTATCGTACTCATTGTTTATTGGACACTCTAAAATGATTAGCAAATTGCTTCAATGTAGGATAGTCTCTGTTTCCGGGTTTACTCTTGGAAAAATTGTGATGACCTCCAACCCAAGAGGTGTGGAAGAGCTAGCTTATGGATTAGCTAGTTACATAATAAATGGAACCAAAGTTCAATTTTCTTATGATTTTGTTGAGTAAAGTGGGGAATAATAATATGACAAATAGTCACATGCCAAAAACTCATCTTCTGGTGGCAAATTGTCACTCATGTATGCCTAGTTCCCAGCTTTCCTTTAGTTTGCTGCTGAATTGGCAGTACATTCCTTGGATTTTTACACACTAGTTATTAGACTCCTTTGTTCTTAGCAAGCTATTTTGCTTCTATTCTATTTTTACTGTTTGGTACCACTACTATTTGTTAGGGTAAAATACAAGTACACTCTAAGTTTTGCTTAAAATACGATATGCGCATTATAATTTTGAAAATTACATCTCACTTCTTGAAATTTCTAATTTCATAATAAATGATTCCTTCTATCAATAAATTATCAAGTCAATTAATAATTTTTAATTATGTCAAAAATATTTATTTTAATTAATAATTCAGGTAATTTTATCATTGTATAGGAAAGCAATTAGGAATTTTATTTTTTTAACTTAATTTTGTTAAATAAAATTTTTTGACTATAGAATATTTGTAATTTTTCAAACCACACAAGTAATTCATATTTTAAGTAAACCTTAAACAGTGTATTTGTAATTTATCATATTTGTGGTTACACCAACAAACTGAACTTTATAATGGTTTCCAAAAGGTTATCTAGATATTTATATTAAAAATCAAGTTGATCGGACTCCAATAACCATATGATTGGTTCACATTGGGTAAAAAAGGTTAAAAAATTTATTTTCAAAATCATATTTATCATCCAAATTTTATTTTATTTTATTTTATTTTTTAAAACAAATGTGATACAAATTAATTAATGCATGTGACTTTTATTTCTAGTTTTGTGAGTTCAGATCCTTTCCTTAGTCTCTGTCCTTATCTCCCTACTTGTAACGGTGGAGATGCGCCCCAAGATGATCCAACGGTCCAGATCTGGCTATTTCAAAAGAAAAAATTAAAACAAATTGAAATAGCCAGATCTGAACCGTTTGATCATCTTAGAATATATCTTTACCATTGCAAGTAGGGAGGTAAGGAAAGAGACCAAGAAGAGGGTCTCAACTTGATGAGATGAGGGCTTCCCCAAAGCCCAAATAATGATACACAAATGAAAATTTTAAACAAAATTATATGATTTAATGTAGATTTATTGTAATTTCAAAACAAAACAATTCTGCAAATGAATTTATTTACAAAAATGATATTGTCACATTATTCTTGTAAAAAAATTTATATATAAATAGAAATTTCCAGACTTTTTCAAAATAAGTGAACTAACGTTTTTGGATGCATGAGATTCACTAATGTTTTTGGATACATGAGATTTAAAATGAAGGGATTTGATTTCAAAAGGGTTAGAGATTTTTTGTTGTAATTTTATTTATTTATTTTTTAATTTTCTTAAACACAATACATTTCTAACGGTAGGATCATATAAAAAATTTAATGCATAAGAACATCAAAACATAATTTTTATGATTTGAGTCAATCAGAACAAAATGACTAGAAATTTGATGACAAAATATGTTAGTATCACCCCATGAGAAGGGGGGTGATTCTCTCCAATGTGAAGTCGGCTGCGTATGTCCTCGATTGCAGCTGCCAACCGACAAGCCGCCATGGTTGACGATCCATCTTTGTTGCTGGCCATGTACAAGGCCAGCCAGCTCTCTCCCTTCTCAGTGTATAAATAGAGGTAGAGAAAGCAGAGGGAAATGTGGTGAGTGGTGAGTGGTGAGCTTAGGAGGGAATACAGAGAGAGAGTGAATTGTAATTCTTCCATTTCTCCATATAGTGAAATCCGTTGCCCGTGGACGTAGGCGACTTGCCGAACCACGTTAAATCTCTTGTGTTATTGCTTGTGTGTGTTTCCTAGTGTGTTCCCAATCTACAACAAAATATTTTGTGTTGGAGTATACGTAGAGATTCCTACTTCATTAGAGATCATTGTCCAACTAGAAGCCTTTTGGTACTCCAAGTCCAAATCCACTTATAAAACTCTCAAAGCTGTTCATCCTTCTTATTGAAGTCTATTATCAATATTTATGATTCAGAATACAAAATTAAGCTTTCAATCTAAAATGGTTTTTTTTAATTGGCTTCATTTGACAACTTTCAGTTTAGCTAAAAAGTTAAAAAAATGCTATAAATTATCATATCACTCTCTATTTTTCTGTACATCTTTTAGTAAAAATTCAAAAAATAACTAAAATAATATGTCCTCAAACAAGTCCAGACTACTAAATCCCTAGAAAAACCCAATGCAAAAAGCGACACTCCAAAATGATTTACTTGAAACTGACCCTCCAAGAAAGAAACACCAAACTGGTGTACTCTCTTTGTTGTATAGAAGATTTGTTCAAAGCAAAGCAATTAGTGTATTAATTCAAATGCAAATACAGTAATAAATAAGCCAATTGCCCAATACTTTTGCATATAATAAAAATAAAAAGGATAAATTACACTAACACCCCCTAAGGTTTATGTTTATTACAGTTCTTTCCTCATTTTGGAAATTATATCTCCCTCTCTCAGATTTAAAGTTTCATTACAGATTCTTCCTCAACAATTTAATTTTTTTAAATACTAATTTTGCTCTCACTGGGTAAATTACATTGACACATCTCACATTTTAGAAATTACAATCCCTTCCCTAAGGTTTAAAGTAGCATTACCAATTGCCCCCTCCGTTAGTATTAGTTGGAAAAAAAATTCATTGAAAAAAAATTAATTGAAATTTTTTTTAAAATTTCTATTTAAAAACCAACGTAAACTCATTTTTTGAATTTACATTTTTTTCTCAAATTTATAAGTTGAGACAACAATTTATAATTAAAAAAATTACCAAACAAGTTTTTATGACAGTTTTTAAAATTTTTGTAAATATAAATTTAAAACTGAAAACGAAATGGTTACCAAACAAGTCTCAGAAGGTAAAAATGTCCTAAAATTAACAAATAATTAAATAAGTTACTAACGTAAGAAACGACTTATCAAAAGATTCTTAGGCTATGTATAGTTTTATTTTTAGAAAAAAAAATTTAAAAATTAAAAATTAATTTGATTAAGAAATAAAAAATAAAAAATAAATATCATTTAAGGGTAAAAAATAACTATCATTTTAACTTTTGAACAGATTATATACATACGTATGATTGTTTCAATTTAATTTGTAAAAAATTATTTCTAACTACTTGAAAAATAAAAATTATATAAAAATGATAATTATTTTTTATTTTTGTAAAAAATTATTATTTTTAAATGATTATCTCAATTTGTAAATTTGAAGAAACAACGTAAATTTAAAAAATGAGTTTACGTCAATTTTTAAGCAAAAATTTTAAAATTTTACTAACAAAATTTTTTTTTCAATTAATTTTTTTTTCAATGAATCTTTTTTCCAATTAATTTTTTTTTTTCAATGAATTTTTTTTTCAAATAATACTAACCGGGAACAATTGGTAATGCTACTTTAAACCAGGTGATTATAATTTCTAAAATGTGAGAAGTATCAATGTAATTTACCCAATGAGAGCAAAATTGATATCTAAAAAATTAAATTGCTTAGGGAGAAAATCTATAATGAAACTTTAAACCTCAGGGAGAGAAATAATTTTCAAAAGGTGAGAGGGGAAATTGTGATAAACATAAACCTCATGGGGTGCCAGGGTAATTTACCCAAATAAAAAATAAATAAAATAGCGCTCTAACAAAAGCACAAACAAATCCACTCAAAAATACAACCAGATTATGTTGTTCCTGAGATATATGCCAATAAAATTCCCCATAGATGAATTCCACTAGCAAAAGTTTATTCCTAGACACATCCTTTTTAAGTAGTCCTTGAGATCATATATATTTATCAGGAAGCACAAATTCATTTTGTGCAAGAGGAAATTATGAACGAAAATAAAATTAGTATCGAGTGTCTTTCTTTAAAAAGCAGAAGAATTTCACTGAAGAATTTTCCAAATCAAGGATAACTGACAGGTTCAGGCTGCATAGCTTTCTGAACCAGTTCTGTCTGCTCCTTCACGTGCATCTGATAGAACCCAGTGGCTGTGGCGGCAGACGGAGCCCGACCAACATATTTTATATCATCCATTCCACCCCTGCCCAGTGCTTTCATAGCTGTGCTAAGGCGGGGAGCTATGTAATTGTATGCACCCATGTTCATTGGCTCTTCCTGGCACCAAACGATCTCCGCATCTGAAAGAATCATGACAAACATGAGTAGCTTAACCACGTGGTTTTGAAAGGACCCTAGCACACATCAGGTCAATTCTATGTCCATAGAAACTAAAATATCTGTTCAAATAGAACCCTTTTCAAGTTGAAAACAATCGTCCATAGGGGAAAATTTTCACATTTCACAAGATAAAATGCATTATAGAGGCGCATCCAAATTCCAATGTCCAACATGGATGAATGGTTACTGGACATTGTGAATCAGAACATTGATCTAAGAGGAAGCATAAATGTATTAATATAAAAGAAACAATTTTTAGTTACAAGAATATTAATAGTGACGTCTTCGGTAGCAAGTTTGAAATACATACTTGGATATCGCTTCAGCTCACGCTGGATGAGGTCATATGGGAAGGGGCAAAGCTGTTCCACCCTACATATTGCAATGTCCTTTCCTTCAACTTTCCTCCTCTCCTCATCGAGCTCATAATAAACCTGAAAGATAATGCGCAGGAATTATTCAAATAGCAATTTGTATCAGCAACAGAACACACAGAAATAAATATAAAACGAACAAACTTGGTCTCTACAATGCAATAAAATAGATATTCACACTTCCTCATCATTTCTCTGTTGAAGTGTTCGCGCAGTGCCCATATATTTCTAATCACAGATCCACATGCATGAAAGGTCGGGTGAAGTTTAAAGAATACCTACTGGGTTCAGTTCTAACAAATACAACACAACAATGATTCAGTGTGGAGGAAAAAATAAGTCTGTTACACACCTTTCCAGAACAAAGAACGAGACGTCTGATACCCTCCTCGAGATTTGAGTGGTCGTTCTGGTCCTTTATAAGACGCTTAAATCTGGTTCCTTGTTTGTCAAAACCTGGGTGACCTTGGACATCATCAAATTCAGATAGATTGGATTTGCAGTCCTTGTGCCGAAGCAAGTTCTTTGGGGACATCACAATGAGAGGCTTACGGAATTCCCTGTGTATCTGGAAGATGAAGACAAAATATTTAATATAAGAACGAAAAAAAAGAATGCTGTGTACAAAAAATAACACTTGAGGAAAAAAATGTTGTCAACAAGTTTGAAGAAATATTAAACTAGCTGCACTAACTTGACGCCGCAGAACATGGAAATAATTTGCGGGAGTTGTCACATTCACAACTTGCCAATTACATTCTTGGATCTGCGTTCGAAGTGTTGGATCCATCTCCGGTATGACAAAGGGATTATCATCACTCATCTGTCATCAAAATTTATAGAAGATCTATTATTGCAAAAGTATTCAAAGAAAAATACCAATCAAGCAATGAATGGTTTACTAAGCAAGGCAAGAATCAGAGACAACGATCCTCAAGCTTGCACTATATGCCAGGTCATTCAGTAATCTCCAGGAATTGGGATCAGGTATTACACAAGTGTGTGCAAGTGCCTGAGAGAGAGACTAGTAAATATGATATATAAACATTAACACTGCAATACCTGAAGGAAACGCTCCAACCGTGCACTTGAATGTTCAGGCCCTTGGCCATCATAACCATGAGGTAGCAGGACAACAAGCCCAGTTTGACGTAACCACTTTGCCTCCCCACTGCTCAAAAACTGATCGAAAATCACCTGAGCTCCATTAGCAAAATCACCAAATTGGGCTTCCCACATTACCAATGCATTTGGATTTTCCATCGCATAACCCAATTCAAATCCCAGAACACCGAACTCAGAAAGAGAGCTGGAACAGGAAAAAAATGGCTCTTAAATAGGGGCAAACCTTGTAAAAGAAGCACCAACATCACAAACAGTACTATGTTATAATTCAAATAAAGGTTGCATAATGGCTGTCCAGATTTAGCATAAATTATGTTCTCTATCGCAACATACCAGTCACAAAAAGAGAGGGTCAAACTCCGGATCAAATAAATAGCAGTGCAACAAAAAAACCTGAAGGGCCTAAGGGATCTCAATACATAGCATGCAGAAATGCGGTCCAAACATCTCACAGATAAAGAACGTAGCCTATATCATACTTTTGCAAAACCAGCAGAATAGGGAACAGCATAGGCACATCTTCAGTTCAGGTACAGCTGAAGAGTGCCTCAGCAGAATGACTTGTATGATTGAAATTTGCTATCTGGAAGAATACCACTATCTTTCAGGGAAATTACTCTTCAGTGTAATAGATCAAAACTAACTACTCCAACATGGGGGGATGCAACTCTTCCTGTGCAAGAAACCCCCAGTAATTACTTTTGGTCTATTACACTAGATAGTAATTCCCCCTTAATCTTTGTAATAAAAAAACCTAGGCACAGCACCAGTTAACAGTCTGGTACATCAATTCAAATGGCCCCTGCAATCAGAGGTAGCTCTTACAATAGGAAAAAAAGAAAAACATCACTCTAGCAGCAGCAGCAGCAGCAACATGATAAGTGAACCAAAATTGGAAAAACTATACGCCATAGACCATAGGATCCTTTCGAATTTCTCAAATTCTACTATTCTTGATATGTAACCTTCACATGTGTTTCATTGATGCCATACAAATTGATGTTTTGTCCTGCATACCATGGGAGTTTAATTTCCTAAATATAATTTTATCAAAGCTTGAACACAACAAAAATTTCCCATGAGATGACTAAAAAATATTTGGGGAAGTGGGTATCAAAAGATGGAAACATCTAGGACAGTATTGAAATTACTATATGAATATCATAACATGACATCGACACGTCTACCAGAGGAACAATTCAATATTTAATAGAATTTAAGAAAACCATAAAAAAAGTGTAACCACTTCGCTTTTATAAGTACATAAAATGATTATCAACTTTTAAATGTGCAGGGATGACAAATAAGAAGAGAAGGGGGGGAGGGACTAGGCAGTATGGAGTGCATTATGTCTGTGACTGATTTGCTTTGATGAATGATACAATGTATGTTACCAAAAGAGCCAAGGGAGTAGAAAGCCCGTAACAATGTGTTGTGAATTAGGCGATAAAAGAGAAGTTGTCTTTTACAATTTAATATAAAATGAGTCAGGATGCTATGTAAAACTGGCCCTGACTTCAGGATTGCCAGAACATCACAAAACAAACTCACAGTTGAGTAACAAAAGTAATGATAGAAAGAACACAAAACTTACCAAGGGATGAACTAAAGCTTACACACAAGGATATAAGATGTTTCATTTCTTAGGTACATGCAGCACCCTTCTATTTCTTGATGTTTTATTCATAAAAATCATAATAATAGAGATGAGTCCAACAATGCACGATGAAATGATACATTTGATTGCTACAAATTATGATATTTCTCATCCAAACAGACATTCATAGTAGATCTCAAATGACACAGAAAAATAAGAACTACAATAAAGAGATAAGAAATTGTGGCAGAATAAAAGTTGAATATACGATAGGTAGAAATGACACCACAATTTACCTGTTGCTGACAGTAAACAACTCCTCATTTTGGTTTATGATAACATGGTCTAAAGGACAGTACTTCTCCCCGGTTTCTTGATCATGTAGTACAGAATGCCTGTGACTGAAAGTACCTCTCTCGACATCCTGACCACTCAACCTGACATGATTTCCTTCTACGAGCAATGTAGCAAAAGCAAGTGCTTCACCAACTGCCCAATCAATGCCTCCCCAGTTTCAATCATCTGTGCTCGATCACCAAATATCTTCTTCACTGCTCTGTGGGGTTTAAAACCATCTGGAAGGGTTGTGATTGCTTTGCCCAACATTCTTCAAAATCTCTGGCTTTGACCCTGAAGGACAGCATAAAATATTGAGCAAAGAAATGAAAATTAAAAAACCTTACAGAAAAAGTCAGACAACATACCCAGTGTTTCGGACACGTGAAAGCTGTTCTGGGACTGAATCCCATCCAATAAGCTGAAAGCCAGTCCCTTCTTTTTGGAACATAATCTTTGCTGGCCAAGGAATTCTTCATTGAGGATTGTATTGACCTTTTTATGTATCTTATCAATGTCTTCCTTTGTCGCCTGACCAGAGTCTAGAAGTTTTCTTCTGGTAAATCTCAAGTGCAGAGGGGTGATTCCGGATGACCTATTAGAAACCCATTCCACATCAGAATATAAGAAATTTTACTTGCCATAGTCAGATAGATGTTAATAATACCCAGTTAAAAGTCTTGATAAAAACTAAATAATAAAAAGTTAGCAGGGTAAACTGTGTAAGAAGGGGCGGCAAATCAATGTAATGTAAAAGCCAGAAACATATTCGAAAGGAACAAAATTGAGAGTCTAACAAGAGTGATGAATTCTAGAGAACATCAGAATACAAGGCTAACCTTGTACATTTTGGGCTGTGTGAAAGACGGCTCATCAATCTCATTGTGACCAAATCTACGGTAACACACTATATCAACTACAACATCTGAATGGAATGTCTGGCGCCACTCTGCTGCAAGTTCACAAACATGAACAACTGCCTCCAAATCATCACCATTGACATGAAAGATGGGGGCATTCAAGGCTTTGGCAACATCAGTACAATATTGAGAAGATCTTCCGGACATTGGATCCGTAGTGAAGGCGACTTGATTGTTCACCACAATGTGTATAGTACCCCCAGTAGTGTAATTGGAAGTGCACTAAGATGAAGGGTCTCATATACCACACCTTGTCCCGCAAAGCTACCATCCCATGAATTAAAATACCCACTTCTTTGTCCTATCCACATCATTTGAATAATATTGTTTTGCTCTAGTTTTTCCCAACAACAACTGGATATACAGCTTCCAAGTGACTTGGGTTTGCAACCAAAGACAAATGAATTCTGTTCCCACCCTAGTTGGCCGATCATACGAAGTTCCCAGGTGATACTTGACATCACCAGTTCCTGTGTAAAGCCCAACTTCATCCACAGGCCGCGTCCCACCACTAAACTCACTAAAGATCTGTCGTAGTGGCTTCCGAACAACATTACCCAAAACATTCAATCTGCCCTGTGTGACATTCCAATAACAATACTCTCAAACCCCGAGATCAGCTGCCCTGTCAAACATCTCCTTCATGCCAGGAATTAAAGTCTCACCACCTTCAAGGCCAAACCTCTTAGCTGCTGTCCACTTAGTGGCCAAGAAGTTCTCAAACTGTGTGCTCCATATGAGTCGGTCAAGCATAACCTCACGACGCTGCCGATTGTACTGCATTGGAGTTGGAGTTTCAATTTTGTCTCTCAACCAGTTACATTTATCACGATCAGCAATGTGCATGTATTCATAACCAATGGTCCCACAGTAAGCCTGCTCAAGCCGGGTCAATATTGCTCTCAGGGTTTGCACGGGACGGTTTTCAGACAAAAACCCAGACATCCTCCATACGCCAAGAAAGATTCCCGATCAAGATCAGCATCTGTGAACCCATAAAGAGCTGGATCTAAGTCATCAGGAATTTCCCGTTGCTCCAAACCCAACGGGTCCAACTTAGCTTTCATGTGACCATTAACCTGGTAAGCCCTCACAAACAACAACAACCTCATGCTCTCTTGAATGGTTTTGGCCGGAGATTCCAGGCGATGTGGCTGCCTGCCCAACAAAGTTCCTAAAGAATTTGTCCCATGACTCATCAACACTGTTGGGATCCTCCTCCCAAGCCCTCTGGAGCTCCTCTAGGTATACACTGCTCGTCCATCTAAGAAGCTATCAGTCAACCTAGAAAGCGGCACAGGGCGAGGCACAGGTGCCACTTGTGCCTTTGATTTGAAAACCGTTGTATGAAAAATAATGATTCTGGGCAGGGATGACCCCAGCGATCGTGCAGCATAGGATCCACCCTTCGACAGAGTTCTCTAATTGCAAGCTTCGCAACACTAGATCCAGCTCTAAACCAAGTCATTGTTATTTATTTCCAAAACTCCACACTTCCTCGACCAAATTCAAACCCTAGTCCCAGTAATTTCTATCAAAATTAGAAAAGAAGATCAAAGTCCACAATAAAAATATTCAATCAAGAAATGAGAAAAAAAAAAAAAACTAATTAATTAATTAATTAAGTAAACTCCGAGCAAATTAGCACTTGTATGATATCTGATTAAGCCAAATCCAATTATCCCAAAAGAGAGTTTACAATCAAAACAAAGATAAAGATTTCTTAACTATTTTCCTCAACAGTTACAAAAGAATGTAAGATCTAGAAACACTACTGACAAAACGAAAATCACAAATCAAAAAAAAAAAGGCAAATAACAAATTCAATTTGGAATCAAAGACGGAAAACGAAAAATCAGCTCAAGATCATTTCAATCGGAAAATACAGATACGGATATCAAAACGAAAATAATGGGATTGATTAAAAATCAAGCAGCGAAAAATTTAAAAAAGATAATAAAACGCAAGTGGATTGAATATGGAAGTAAGGTGTGCATGACGTGAGGAGAGTTAGAGTTAGGGATTAGGGTTAGGGTAAGATATCTGTATACCTGAAAGAAAATGAGATGATGTTTCAGAGGAACCCTAGACCCGGCATACCCGAATCGCTGCGAAACGAAAGACTATTCTCAGAGACTGCTAACAGCGCCTCTCTCATCTTTTTATTTTCTCTCTCCTGTAAATGTGGAATTTGGAAAGTGTACTGTATTTAAAGTATTTTATTCCATTTTCCATATTCCTTCTCTTCTTTAATCCCTCACCCTCCAAAATAAAACATAAAATATATATAGCTGTAGATATATTTTTGGAAAATAAGTGGGAGCACTAATTAGTGTTCCCACTAATTAGGTGGCAGTGGGTCCTACCAGTAATGATGTGATGTTTTGGTCTTGGAGTTGTATTTTTTTTTTTTTTTTTTTTTTACTTTTTTAATGTATTAGTGGTATTAGTGGTGATATTTTTAGTGGGATGAATCATTGTTGAAAAAAAAAACACAAGGCAAAGAAAAAAAAAAAAAAAAAAAACAGAATTACCAAAATTGGAAATTTAGGGGCATTAGTGCTAAAATTTTTTAGTGCTAAAAAAACATTTCTCTTTTTTAAACAAACTTGATTGGTGCCCCGAATTTGGGGCACTAATGCCCCGAAAATCCAAAAAAGGCAAAATCCAAAAATGTAAATTATATTTTGACTCTTTATATTTGGTTATTTTTTTATTTTGACCTTTTATCTTTTATTTTTTTTATTTACTCTTAAAGTTTAATTTTTATTCTAAATTAGATAGAAAATGTTATAAAAACTGTCACATTAGAAAAATAAAGATAAAAATATTATATTAGAATTTGAGTTTGTGTTAGATATATGAGTTATATATAATAAAATATTTTATGTTACGTGATTATTAATGTGTCATTTTTTATCTAATTTTTAATAAAAAATTAGTTTTACGTGTAAAATAAAAATAAAAAACTTAAAATATGAAGGGTCAAAGTGAAAAAAACAAAATTAAAAGTCAAAGTGAGAAAAATAAACTTTAAAAACTAAAGTAGGTAAAAAATAAATTTTAAAAAATCAAATAGGAAAGTAACGAAACATAAAGTAGACAAAAAGTATAATTTACCCCAAAAAAAAAAAACTATTTTCTATTTTTTAAAAGGAAGTTTGTATAAAGAACTTGAAATTGACCAATAAGTTCTATATTTTGGACTTGTGATTCATATAGTTCCATATTTTTTTTACAATTTATTAGTCTTTTTTGATATGTAATGACTCATTTACTCGTCACATTTGGAAAATTACGTTAAAGTATTACGTTTGAAAAAAATACACTAACAAATTTTTTTAGTGTAACTAGTGTTACATTAAAGTGTTACTGTAATAACCCCGACCCTGATTAACGCTAATTGAGACTTAATTATGTCTAATAATATTAAGGGAAAAATCCGGGACTAATTTGCATGTGCATTGGATGAATTATACGTTTTTATCTGTGCGGTGTCGGAATATCTATTCGTGTTACACTTTAATTTGTAAAATTGGAAGCCTTATCGGCACCCGATTTCGAAATTGATTAGTGTTTTGGACTAGTTTAGATTTTATGTGATTTTATGGTAGGTTCAATTAAAATTCGATTTGGAATGTTTAAATCTGATTAAATAACATTTTAATAATAAACCTAGGTATTTACCCTTTTGCCATTGTGAGTGGGCTCCCTTGTTTCATCTTGTGAGAGGTGTCATTACACATTTCATCATTTTTTTGGCTGAGGAAAAAAACGTAGGCAAGGGAGAGATAGAAGAAAACTTGGTTTCCTCAAGGAATTGCATGGAAATTAGAAGATTGAAGGAGCCTTGCAATATTCAACCTCATACATCTTGCATTCAAGGTTTAAGGTAGTGAATTCTTCTCCTTAATGTTGATCTGAGTTGTGTCTTGCATAATTCATGTTCATTTTGAAGCTTTGAACCAAGTTATGGATTAATATGTGGAGATAGAACTTAGTTCATACACGCATGCACTTGTTCTGTGATGTTGAAGTTGTTTTCCATGAAAACTTACATGCATGTCCATTTCCTAAGTATCATCCATGTATTCATCATGTTTTTCACCAAATTGACCATTTGATCATGGTTTGGAGCTTTGAAATTCATTTGAGTTCATGCTGCTTGATTAACCCATGTTCTTGAAGATTTATGGAAATGATGCTCAAATTGACTCACTCTTGGCCCTTGAATTTACAAATTGGCTTTTGAAACTTAATATACTATGTGTTTAAAGTGTTTTTCCAGAATTTGGGCTCAAGAGGTTGAGTTTTGGGTTGGAGAATGCTTGGTTCGAACTTGGGAGGCAAATCTGGAAATTCCAGAATTTGGCTTCCTCGCTCGAGCGAAGGATTTCTCGCTCGAGCGACCATTGTTTGTTCTGAGCTCCGCTCGAGCGAAGAAATGGTGGCTCGAGCGTAAATTTCAAGCTCTCAGAATATTGGTGCGTGCAGGCGTCTACGCTCAAGCGAAGAGCTGTGTCTTACGCTCGAGCGAGCATCGAGCGGAAAAAATCAACAACCAGTACTTTTTCATCTTTGCAGATCGCTATCGAGCGAAGGATCTCTCGCTCGAGCAAACCCTTTGGTTTTGCAAGCTCGCTCGAGCGAAGGAAGGCTCGCTCGAGCGAGACCCCAGTTTTCAGCAACTTTTGAAAAACATTTTCTAAGGCAATTTTGCACCCTCATTCCATCATAGGCCATGTTTAAGGCTCCATACTAAGGGTAAGGGGTTAGGTACACACTTAGAATCGTGGATGTAAGTTTTGTACCATTAAAGTGCATGTTTCAAAGTGTGTATCCGTAATGTGTTATGTTGTCACGTGCCGCAATCCGTTTGACCCTCTTGACTTCGTCTACTTGTATCAACGCCACTGTGAGTAATAACTTTGTAAAGTTATGTTCAATGTTATGTATTTTCAGTATACTATGATACGAAATGATGATTCCTGAAAAGCTATGATATGTTGGAAATGAATGAATGAATGTCCAGTTTTCT
This sequence comes from Camellia granthamiana, assembly GCA_036172215.1. Lineage (NCBI taxonomy): Eukaryota > Viridiplantae > Streptophyta > Magnoliopsida > Ericales > Theaceae > Camellia > Camellia granthamiana. The sequence continues at coordinate 161,064,500 of CM069903.1, read as the reverse complement.
GAAAAGTATTTGTGGCATCCTTAGTTCCGATGGCCTTCGCCCGGGTGGGTAACAATACCGTGGCCGATGGATCTGTTAGCTAATGGGTGTACCACGTATGATCTTATGCAAAATGTGAATATGAATATGAATTGAGCATGTACCTGAATCTATATCTGATTTGAAATCTGAATATGCATAAGACTCTGTTTTTGATAAGATTGTGCTTTTGATATAAATTCTGTGATGGGCATTATTCATTAAACCCCTTTACTCTGTTATTATTCACTGGGCTTTCGCTCATAGTTTATTATATATATGTAGGTGAGCCGGCTCAAGACCCTGGCCAGAGTTGATGGCCCTCCGTTTTGTTTTTGGTCAGCCACTTGTTGCGCCTCCCGAGGAGGTTCCGCCTGAAGCTAACACCGTGGCAGTTTTGTACTTCATGCTAGTCAGTGGTAGTGTTTTTGTAAAGTCGGATTTTTGGGACGTACTTATGTAAATATTCTGTACATATTGGTGTACTTTGACTGGCATGTTATGTATATAAATAAGTTTTAAAATTTACTGTCCCATGTATGTCATCACAGCTCATTGGACCTTATTTATTTTACATTATTGCTTCCGCAGCCCCTTAATATTTGTTAATGTCTTCAGAGGCCGTAGGTAATCCACGGATTACTGGCCGGTTACGTCGCTAAACCTATAGGGGCGGGTTTGGGTCGTGACAGTTACGTTTGAAAAAAATAAATTAAAAAGTCTTTTAGCATATTATGTTGAAATGTTATGATTGAGGAATTTTTTAGTATGTTACATTGGAAGAGTGTTATGTTTGTAAAAAATACACTAAGAAGTTTTTAGTGTAGTGTGAATCATTGAGTATTAAGTTGGAGGAGTTTTTCAGTGTGTTATGTTGTTGGAGTATTACGTTTAGAAAAAATACACTAAGGGGTCTTTTAGTGTGTTACGTTAGAGTGTTGGAGGAGTATTTTAGTACTACGTTGGAGAAGTGTAACGCTTTTTAAAGTACACTAAGGAGTTTTTTAGTGTGTTATGTTGTTATATTGGAGTGACGAAACTTGATCCAAAAATTAGATCTAACTTCTTTAAGATTGCGTTCCCCAATCAGGAAGGGTATAAACGTTCACCAAATCATATCAAAATTAAAAATAGAATCTCATAATAAAATTATCAAAACAAACAGAACCTATCAATATATTAAAAAATTCATGAAACTGTTTGAATAACTGATTCTCATATGGAATTTTCTGATACTTTTCCTGATAAAGAACTTGCTCGCCCTATTGTATGTTGTTAAATATATAAAATAGAAATTTTAATTTTAAAATATATATATTTATGTATTATTCAAATAATAAAAATATTATTTTTTAGAGTAAAAGTACGTGGTTCTAGTAGGGTTGTAAACGAACGGAGCCAAGTTTTAGTGTGTGTTGTATCTTTTTGTTTTTGGTGAATTTATATATTGACTTATTTATTAAGATTTTAATGAGTTCAATCTCAATTTTAATAAAAATTTAATGAACTGAGACCGAGCCGAGTTGGCTTGAGCCTGATTTAAACTTTAGTCAGTTCACGAGCTTTAACGAGTCAAAAAAATTATAAATTTACGAATACATATGAGACTAAAATTACAATTAAAATTTTGATTATATAATTATATATACCATATATAAATATAATAAAAAAAAGTTGCAATTATATCTAAATAATAATATTTACCACCACTATTATATAAATGTATTATCTATAATTAGCTATTATTCACATTTATATTTTTTAAATATATAAATAACATATTTATCTTATTTTTTATACATATTTTTATATTATTTAATATATAAATAATAAATATTAAATGAGTTGACTAACGATCTTAGTTTACGAGACGAGTTTTAATATGTTTGGACATATTTATTAAAATTTTAACAAACTCGAACGCAAAAAAATAAAAAAATAAAAAAATAAAAAAATAAAAAATTTAACAAATTGAGTTTGAACGAGTTTTTACCGAGCCGATATAAATTTTGTTCACAAACTGCTCTGTTCATCTGCAATCCTAAATTCAAGTCCTACCCTCTTTATATAATTTTAAATAAACACTAACTATATGTTCAATCTATTTTTTTTAATAAACACTAACTAGATGTTCAACCTAAAAATATAAACAATGGGGTATGTCTCAACACCTTTATATAGATAGATAATATTAAAAAAATTGTTTCCGATGTTCTAAATGGAAGTTTGATAAAGAACTTTTCTCATGGTTGGCTGGACAAACTGTATGGCAAATTCACACGGGCAAGGATCCTTCCATTGGATCCCTCTACTTGGCTCCTTATTTGGTAGATTATTGGACCCATTTTTGGGGTCAATTTTAATAATTCGAATTATTTACATTTTTAAATTTGTCGAGTATATCATACTTGTAAAAAATTAAGTCGATTAGATATCAGAAATCATGTGTTCGGATCATCGAATTAAAATATTTTTTAATAAAACTTTTAGTTCGAAGATTCGAACATGTAATTTTTGATATCTGATCGACTTGATTTTTTATAAGTATGATATACTCGACAAATTTAAAAATGCAAATAATCCGAATCATCGAAATTAAATCCAAAAGAAAGAATATGGACTCACCAAATAAGGAGCCAAACAGAGTGATCCAAAGAAAGAATATGGACTCAATTCACAGACCCAGTTTGTCAAACATTAATTTTTGGCTAAATTACACTTGTACTCCTGGTATAACTCTCAAATTAGATTGGTACCTTCTTCTTCCTTTTTTTTTTTTTTTTGGTTAAATATCGTTGTCCTCTCTTAGTAGATAGAGTAAATTATAAATACATCTCTTAAAATTTATTTAAAATATAAATTGCTTCTTTTAATTTAAAAAATTACATCTCGTTCCTTCAATTTTCTAATCGCATGACAAAGCCCCCTTTTATTAATAAATTATTAAGTTAATTAATAATTTTTAATGATATGAGAAATATATTTTAATTAAAAATTCTTACAATTTTATTTTGTATAAGAGAGTAGTTTAGAAATTTATTAATTCTATTAAATAAAAAATTATGACAATGAGATATTTATAATTTTCATAACCCCTAGAGGTAATCTATATTTTAAAGTAAATTTTAAAAAATATATTTGTAATTTTCCTTATTAGATAATATCATTTTATGACATGATAAATTTATCATAACACCCATACTCTTCAACATACATTTGCAGCTCTTCACTTGTCTTTCCTTTTTCTTTTTTCTTTAATGAATCAGTTTATATATATATATACATATGCGCATGTATAAAGATATATGCATACATTTATGAGAAAATAACTCATAAGTCCTATTTTACTTTTAAAATTACTATTAAGTTCTATCAAGTTTCAATGTGAACATGTAAATCATATTTTCCATTACATATTTCCAAAAAGTTTATTGTTTCATAATAGTGGATGTTATTTCAATTTTACTTTCACAAATATTTATAATCTAAGTAAAATAATATTTTTAATTGTAAAAAATCTGATATTGTATTAAAAAAATCATAAATCACAATGAAAAAATTATCAATAAGTTCTATTTTGTTTTGAAAATTATTATTAAGTTATATCAAATTCAATATTAACAAATAAATCTTATTTTTTTTTTTATAAATTGTTATAAAAAAATTCAATTGTTCATAATAATATATTTTATTTTCATTTTATCCTTTTCATTAAAATATGAACAAAAAATTTCATTGAAAATTTTAATTTATGAGGAATTTTATAATTAAATTATTTTTAATTGTTCGAATTAAATGATTTTTCATAAACAAAATTATAAGTATAAGATTAATAAATTTTACAATTAAAATTCTAAATTTTAATTAAATTAAAATTATTTATAAAATTATTTTTCATATTAAATATGAAGGGTAAAATTAGGATAAGACACACCATTATGGAGTAATGAATCTTTTGAGCACCTTTTATCACAAATATAACTTAATTGTCTATATTGAAACTTGATAGGACTCATTAGTAATCTTAAGAGTAAAATAAGACTTATTGGTTACTTTTCCTATATATATATATGTATATGTATATGTATATGTACACATGAATATTGGTCTTAAGAGGTGATATGAAAATTAAGTTTTTTATTCTTCGTATTTTTTAATATATTTTTAGTGATTTTTTAAATATTTTAAGTAATTTTTTTTATTTTTTGGACGCACCTAATCTAGATGTACTTAAAAAGTAAAATATTTGTAAAAAAATATTTTAAAAAATTGATAAATACACAAAAATACAAAAGTGTATTCAAAATTCGTTTATTATTATTATTTTTTTTTGTATTTTTAGTATTTAGTGAATTTTTTAAAGTTTTTTTTCATAAATATTATACTTTTTAATTGTATTTATATTAAGTGTATCTAAAAAGTAAAAAATTCACTAAAAATATTTTAAAAATTCACTAAAAAGTCAAACAAAAAACTAAATTTTCAAAAAATTAAATTCAGAAAATTAGAACCAAACAAAGTGAGTTTTTGAAAGTAATGTATGAATGAACGAGAATTTTATTATACACATTCCACACTATATGCACCCTTAGTTTACGTCGTTTTCTTTTTTAATTATGATATTATTTCAAGATTTTAGATATGATTTTTTTTATGTTTGGTTATAATTTTTTTTATTTTTTAATTATAATTCAGAAAATATGAAATTATATATATATATATTTATAGTTATAAAGGGCACCATGAATGAATTATTTTTTATTCACTAATCAAGGGATTCTTGAGATGTGATCATGTGAGATAGGAAAGACTATGGCAGATGATGGTTGAAAAGAAGATGAGAGAGAAAAAGTTGATGTTGTTGTAAGTAAATTGGTAGTGACAAGTGTTTGGGCTATGAAATAAATTGAAAAAAAAATGAGTGAGTGAGTCTGTATGGATAGACAAAGAAGAAGACGCCAAATAGAGAAATAAATAAAGGTTGTAGTTATAGAGGCAAACTTGGCATTTGATGCCTTATTTTTTTAAATGCGCTCATTTTTTATTCGATCAACAAACAGTTGATTAATGGAAAGACTAAATTGATACAAAATTTTGTGAAGTAAAAAGGACAATAATATTTCAAAGAGTAAAAAGATGATATTGAGATTTTAGATATCTAAGAATGTGAATATAATTTATACCAAATTTGTTTATCGGCATAAAGTAACCGAATCATATGATAGACAGCACTTAAAACAAAGAAGGGATAGATGATCCTCATTCATTTATAAGCCCAAATGCTTGTATGTATTTTAAAAGCTCCAATAAAATGGACAAACGTGCATGAGACAATAGTAGATGAATTTTTGGGGTGTTTCCCTATTAATCTGATTTTATTTATCATCGGATATATTTTGCTTTTGTTTGTTTCTTATTTTGATTTTTATATTGATTCGCGTAACGGTTATTATGGATCTGTCTAATCCGTTCAACTTGATCAAACCAACCTAATTTAATTGATTTTGGACGGATACGTGTCTTTCGACAAATGGGTACGGATGAAATATTTTAAAATTTGCAGATACAATTCAGATGGTGAATCAAGCATCCCATACCCGCATGAACCCAATTCGCCCATAAATAATGTTTAAAAAAAATAAAGAAAAAGAAATTGCTAACAAGTAACAATATAGAGTAGAAATAATAAAATATATATTTTTGTAAAAATGAAAAATAATACATTAAAAATATACATACGTGATGCCATGGACTATTATAGACAAATAATACATATTTTTTCAGATTACTAGTTATTGGAGATTGTAGAAGTTATGAATTATAATTCAAAAAAATGTCCAAAATTTGTAAAGTCTAAACCACCAAACCGATCACATCCATCCGCCAACTTGCACAACCCGCTCAATCCGCATCCACCAAACCGGTGGGCGGATGCGGATTGATTTTTTTCAATCTGCCTAATTTTGAATGGATAACGTATGAGATACCACCTAACTTAACCCGATCCACGATCACCCCTAGATTCAGCCAAGTACAGCAAATATTATTTATAAGTTCTTGATCTAACATATTCGAAAAATAATACTAGGTTTGAATTATAGATATGATAAAAATTTATATATACATATTATATCTAGAATGGGACTTCTCTCCGGTCCTTAATCAAATTGAAGAGGTGTTGTTCAGTCAATTGGGCTTATTTTTAGGCTCTATTTCAATGATCCGATCCATTCATATTTTAGGATTCGTCGAGCACATCATCTTTGCAAAAAATAAAGTTGATTGACTTAGGCTCCGTTTGGTAAGCCTCTCAAATTATAGTTCCACCCATTGATTTGAGTGTGTTATTTGTTTTGAGCTTTCAAATCATAATTCTACGCCCATTTCTCAAAACTCAATTCAAAACATAATCATTACTTTTCAAAACTCATAACCAAACACATAATTCAAAACTCTTTTCAAAACTCAATTCAAATAAATATTTTAATTTTTTAAATATTTTAAAAATATTTTAATTTTGTTAAGATTTTAAATATTTTCATATTTAAATATGTTACGATTTTTTTAATTTTTTAAATATTTTTAAATATTTTAATTTCAAAATATTACGATTTTAATTTTTTAAATTTTAAAATATTTTATAAAAATAAATTCAAACTCTATTTTATAAAAATATTTTTAAATATTTTAATTTTATTGTTATGTATTTGGTTACGATTTGAGTGTAGAGTTGTAAAAGTAGTATGGAGTTTCGAGTTATGTGTTTGGTTATGAGTTTTAAAAATAATTTCTTAATTGAGTTTTGTTTTATGTGTTTTATTACGATTTGAGTGTAGAGTTGTTTTTAAATTTAAAATATTAACATTTTAAATTATTTAAATTTTTTGAATATTTATTTTAATTTTTTACTTATTAATTTTTTTAGATTATTTAAATATTTATGATTTAAAATTTTTGAATATTTATTTTGAAAAAAAAAATTATTTCCTTTGTAGTATTTTCAATTAAAAAATTGATTAATGTTATTTTCTGTTAATAATAAATTTTTTTAATTGAATTTTAAAAAGAGTTTAGTTATGAGTGTTGATCAGAATTTTCAATAGTGTGAAAGTAATGTGTTTTGTTATAAGTTATAATAATTTGAATTAAGTTTTGAAAACTCTTTCCAAAACTCATAACCAAACAAATTTTCTTACTTCACATGTCAAATCAAATTTTCAAAACTCAATTCCACACTCAATTCAAAACTCAATTCAACACTCTATTAAAAAACCATAAGCAAACAAATTTTCTACACTCAAATAATAATTTCACAACTCACAAATTAAAAATACAACTCATACTCTCAAATCATATTTACAAAACTTTACCAAACGCAACCTTAATTTTTTATAGGAATAATGTATTCGACAAACTCTAAAATATAAATAGTTCAGACCATCGAAAACGAGGCCCAAAAGTGGGCCCAATGGGCCGAACAACACCTATCCAGCTAGACAAGAAGCCCAGTCCTTATATTTATTGGTTGTATGAATTTTTTTAAAAAAAATAGAGTATAATTTATCCAATAACAAACATCATTTTCACCCTAATAATATAACAAACAATGGACGATGGCAACATAAAAGGGAGGGAGATTGAGAGCTGCATGGTGGTTTCCCTTTCCTTTTGTTTATATATACGTATTATTTTTTCGTTGGTTGATGACGGTGAGTTATATAGCTTTCATGACACTAAATGACACTGATGTCATGAATTGGGAGTTACTTAAAAAATGTCCATAGTCGTTGAGAAAAAAATTAACAAAAAGTTTGATAAAAATATATACATGTACAAAACAGCTTTGAAAATATGAGTCCTCATTCTAGAGTGGTCTTAAATAATTCAGAAAATGCAAAGAAAAAATCAAAGTTATTCATATATTAACGATATATATTAAAAATAAATAAAAAAATATGCGACAAAAATATCATGATAAAATCGAGTAATTTTAGAGGAAAAAAAATGGAAAAATTATTATTATGACTATAACATAGCTCATGCAAGCATCATTAGGTTGGAACCCCCTATGCCCATATCCAAATCCAAAGGTCATGAGACAAGAAATCAAAAAAAAAAAAATTAAATATAACAATAATATTCATAATGTCATCAACTAATAAAAAATCATAAATAAAATTAGATGAATAACTAATCTCTATTATTGCTTTATAAGATTTTTCATTGATTAGTGATGATACTGCTACGTGATATTATCGTTATACACATGAGAGATATTAGGTAGATTCCACAGTTCACAAATGTCATCCTTGTCATATTGAAAATTAAGCTGAAAAAGAGAAAGTTAAGGAGAGAGAATGCAAAGAAAAGGTAGTATACCGAGTATATGCTGAGAAGATGCTCTCTCCACCATATTCATCATCCCTACAAAAATGCCACTCACAACCCCAAAGCTCACCCTCTTTGAATTACAAGAACTCACTACTAGAGTTCTTCACTCATTTCTGCTTCAACTTCATCCATTCTTGATGGGTATGGAGGCCGAGGATGGCGGCGGCAGCGTCGACAGCGACAGCGACAATAGCATGGATGAGGAGACAGAAGTGTCTGGTTGTGACGTTTAAGTCGTGATGGTAAATTCACCATTAGGGCAACCAAGAACCTTTGGCATTGTATATCATTATCTAAATAGTTTTTAGTGTTTCTTATTTCTAAGCTTTCTTATGGAGAAATGCTCTAAGTTGTTTCTTTTTCCTAATAATTTCCATTACCAGCCCTCGTGAGTCGATGGAATACTTATTCTCTCAACCAAATAAAGAAAAAAAAGGGAATACTTATGGAGTTTTTAATTATTTTTTGTTTCCATTTTCTAATTAGGTTTTTTACTTTTGTTTGTCATGTTTGTAATTAATCAAAATTGGTGATTAAAATACTGCATATTTCTCGAAGAAGATATCCTGAAAAATATTGATAAATGACACAAATCCAACCTGGATTTAGCATGGCAATATTCCTTGTATCCAACATAGGGCTTGTTGGGTTCAACTGAAACTGAAAATTGATAATTAGAAATAACCCTTTCCAGTTTTCAGATAATCCACTAATTTTAATGTCATAAGTGCAGAAATAACACCAAACATTCTGACACAAAGTTCTTGAAAAGAAGCTATAGGCAGTTCAATAAACTGCACCAAACAAGCCATAGTTGTTCAAACATTAAGGTTCCAACCTAAGCAACAGCCATGAACAACCAAGGCACACAAGTGTCTTTAGGACGAATAAAAGACTACACATTTTTTATGTTAATTCTCATCAAATACCACAACGCAACAGAGATTTAATCTAAATCAGGACCGAGTCAAGTTTCACCAAATAAATATGATAACAAGGCAAGAGAGATAAGTCTTAGATCAATCACTAAATTTATCGTGCTTATATCATTCACCGTGGACTCCCAATCCTCCTATACCATGAACTGCAATGATCAGTAAACCAGCAGTGGCATATGAAAAAGAAAGACCAAAAAAACATACATTCAAAATGACTTGTCAAGGTTGGAGATAACAGTCAATCATTCAGAACATCCACCTGTTCAAAGAAAGTAAACAGAGTTGATAACAATAATGTTCCAAAAATGTGGATACTCAACTACTACTCGCATTAGAAGCAAAATAGACATTTCCTGATTGTAAGCTAGTTCCGAAGTACACTAAAAACCTCATAAGCTGAAAATTTGGGGCTCATCTTTGGCCTAAATGAGCCTAATAAAAGAAGCCCAACACTTTACCACCAACATTCTTTCTCCTCGCCTCCTCATGGTCCATGATCCCAGCAGAAGTCGTCAGCACAATGTAACCAAACTGCAGATGTTCAACAAATAATGGTCATCGGAGATTTCCATATTATCAGTAATAAAAAGACACTATTACAGTCTAGATTATTGTCACTAAATTGCAGCCAGTTGAAATGAGTACGTTATTATTAACCTATTTTGGGATCATATTCATAGATACAAACAAATTTCAACTATTTCTGAGAAAACATAAATTTGTATCAAATGAGGCTTCCAACAATCATTTCCCTATTAATAAATAGGAATGCATTCCAACTAATTCCCAGAAAAAAAATATAAATTTGTATCAAATTAGAACTAGTAACTAATCCCAACATGGAAATATGAAAAGAACTCGTATAAGCAAAAACTATCAAATATGCTTGATCATGAGACATAATTATCACTATAAAATGCCGGGTTTTCAATAGTTAGTAGTCACTAGACCAGAGGGTTTCCTTAATATTGAGTACTGAAGAATTCATGCACTAACCTGTCTTGAAGGAAGCAACCTAGCAGTCCATCCCTCAATCTCTTTGACACCAACATCAAACCGAGGACTGATGACCCCGCATTTGTTTAGCCTGCCATTAAGTTCAACCACAATTTTCCCAGACCTGTGATCATCAACATACTCAAACTCTCCAATGTATCCTATAGAGAAGATCAAAAGAATTAAGGAGTTAGCATACACAATAAAAATTCATAGAAAAAATGGGGAAAAAATAAAAGATACAGAAAAACAATAGTAGTACAAATTAACAGGAGCATACCATGCTTCTGCATCACCAAAAGAAACTTGATGACCACCTTTGAGGATGGTCTAACCATGACCTGTCGCTCTCCCCGCTTCTCAGCATTGTACATGCTCTTGAGAGCATCATTCAGAACACTAACTCTTACCATCTTTCCTCAAAGACTGCAGAAAAATTTAAGCAATCAAATAAAAATGGAAATTTCTTAATAAGCCGGGATAGATCTCCACTCCACATTGATCATATTGTCATGCAAACCAAATGCACAAGAGAAGATAAGGAGGAAAAATACAAGAAGGTGAACTCGCATCATGTCACATAAGAAAGTATAGATGTTTGAAGACTTCGGTTGCTGTTATTCAGTCAATCCACTCATAATATGGTCACTTTTAATAAAATGTCCAAGGAAGAGAAAGATCAGATCAATAGAAAAATAACTTCTTTGGAAAGGCCCAAACCTCACAACCTAAACGCAAACCCAAATCCCTAAAGTGGCTCACCCAAATTAAATGGGACATCTAATCACAGGCAAGTTCACTCACTCCAGCAAGTTAAAAGCCCAAAGAATGCACTATTAACTACAACACCTAGAAATTGCATTAACAACTGTTTATGACAAGTGAGATGGTCCATTTTCATTCAACTAAGAGGATCTCCAACTATACTCCCTACTTTTTTCCCTCAAATTTTAGCCAAAAAGGGTCTTTCCTATTTTAGAGAACCACTTTTTCAACTATCATCTCCAACAATACTCCCTATTTTTCTCTCTATGTTTTAGATATTTTCCTTTTAACATTTTTATTGAAAATATTTTCGATTTTTAATTACAGGGAGAAATTAAACCCTCTATAAGCATCTCCGACAAGGTTACCTATTTTTACCCTAAATTAGGGTGGAAAAAAGTAAGTTTTTATCTTTTAAGGAGTCATCTTCTCCAAAAATGTTCCCTATTATTCCTCTTTATTAATTAAATATTATTTTTTATTCCTTATTTCAAGAAGGAAAAAATATATATATATATATAATAGGTTATGTCTGGGAAGAGAAAAAAGGAGACAGAAAAAAATAATAATATTTTATATTTAGGCAACAGTTTTCTCCTCCCTAAATGTAAGAGCAACTCCAACAAACACCCTGAACCTACTTTTTCTTTTTCCTTATTTTAAGGAGCCAAAATTCAAAAAACCACTCCACAAATATCCTAAACCCCACCCCTTTATGGGGAGTGTACTTCATCCTCCTTACATTTAGGGAGGAGAAAACCATTCCCTAAACATAAAATATTCACCCTGTTTGGTTTAATTTTTCTGAATTAATTTTCAAAATTTTGCTCCGAAAAGTGTTTTTAGAAAATGGATCATTGTTTGGTTGTTCCAATTTTTTGAATTTTGGAACAACAATTCAAAATTCCCTCCAAAATACAATGAGACAGGGATTTTGGATTTTGGGTTTAACAAGATACAACACCCAACCATTAAGCAATAAAGAGAATAAATAAAAAAAAATAACATGCCAGAAGTCACATCAACACTGACCAAAGTGCATCTAGAAGCCACAAACAAAGAGCATCCAGGAAATGCAGGATTTTGGATTTTTTTATTTTTTATTTTTTGGATAACCAAACAAAAAGTCCAAATTTTTCCAAAAATTGAATTCTAAAAACGGAACCAAACAGGTAGATTATTTTTTCTCTCTCCTGCTCTTGTCTTTCCAAACATAAACATATTATACTTTTTCTCCTGCTTGAAATAAGGAATTACATATTAATAATATTTAATTAATGAGTAATAATAGAGAATATTGTTGGAGAAGATGACCCCCTAAAATATAGAAACTCACTTTTTCACTCTATTTTAGAGTAAAAATAAGTAAAATTACCCTCTTTAGTTTTTCCTCAAATTTTAGCTAAAAACTGTACCACTTTTTCAATTATCATCTCCAACTCCTTATTTTTTCTCTACATATTTCTAAATATTTTAAATTTTTTTTTTCTTTTTCTTTTTTTATTAAAAATATTTTTCTAATCTCTCTTCTCTCTCCTCCACCATTTGGAAAAAAGATGAGGGATTAGAGAGAGAAAAATAATTTTTTAAACCCTCCCTAAATGTAGAGAGCCAAAAGTTCACTCCCTTAAATAGGCAGTTGAGTAGGGAGGCTGAAGTGAGGATAGGGAGATTATTGGGGATAAGAACGGTAAAGTACACTCCCCAAAATGGGGTGGGGTTTAGGGTAATTGTTGGAGTGGTGTTTTTTAATTTTGGCTCCTTAAAATAGGAAAAAGTGGATTTAGGGTGTTTGTTGGAGATGCTCTTAGCAGTCTCAATAGTCTCCCTATTCCTACTTTTTTTGTACTTTAAGAAGTCAAACACAAAATATTTTCCTCCAACAACCTCCCAACTCAATTCCCTATTTAAGCTAGGGAAATTTTGACTCCATACATTTATAGAGGGTTTAATCACTCACTATAATTAAAAAATTACTTTTCACTCATCCATCATCCTTTTCTCACATGGTGGAGAAGAGAAAAGAAAGGTTGGAAAATATATTTATATTTAATAAAAAATGATAAAGAAAAAATATTTTAAAAAGATTTAAAACATATAGAGAAAAAAAAGGGAAGAGAATAGTTGAAGAAGTGGTTCCCTAAATAGGAAAGACACTTTTCAGCTAAAATTTGAGGAAAAACTAGTGAAGATTGTTGAGATGCTTAGAGAGTCAATAGTACATTCCCTTAAATAGGGAGTTGAGCAGGGAGGCTCTTGAAGGAAGATTCTTTTGTGTTTGACTCCATAAATTAGGAGGAAATGGGAATAAGGAAGCTGCTGTGGATGCTCAACAGACACCTAACACACTTTTTCCTTATTTGAAGAGTCAAAATCCCAAAAAAAACTACATCAAATACTCTAAGCTCCACCCTATTCTGGGAAGCGTACCTTACACTCACATACACATAGCAACATTCTCTCTCCCCTAACATACAATATTATTATATTTTCTCTTTCCTTCTTCAACTAAGGAATAAAAAATAAGAGTACTTACGTGTAGGTCCTAACAAGTAGACTTACTGTCTAATAGGTCCTATGGGAAAAATTTATCATAAAAAAGGTCACTAATTATAAGTTTTAATGACAATTTATAAAAATCATGATAAAAAAAAAGTCACTAATTGTCAATTTTTTAGAGACATAAAAAATTGTCACAAAAAAATTATTTTTAGCGACAATTTTACCAAGATTTATTTTCAATAGGACTTGATGGGAATTAAGTCCAACTATTAGGACCTATTGGTAATTTACCCTAAAAAATAATATTTAACTAAAAAGAAGGAAAAATAAGGAGCATTCTTGGAGAAGATAGATGAAAAGTGAGACCCCAAAATATAGCAACCCAAATTTTTACTCTAATTTGGGTTAAAAAAAAGAGAACCCTCTTAGAGAGTCCCATTTGAACATCCAATAAATAACCACAACCCCCAACAATCAAAGCCATTTTATCATAACAATAATAAAATCTACAAAAATCGCACCATTAACATAAGAGCAATGCTACATACACTAAAACTTTTACTAAAACTATGTGTCCAAAAATCATTGGATGTCCAAATATCATTGCCTTGTATTTTTAGTAATAGTGTTAGTGTTCATATAATTATTCCTAACGTAAAAGCATGGACACAATCAAATACAACAACAAAAAGCCTGATAGACCCTTTTTTTTTTTTTTTACCATCTCATATTTGAATCAAGCACAAATGCCATTTTATTTATACAACCCCAGATCAATAAAGAAAACCGTAAAGAGTTCCCCCAAGCTCAATAGCTTAGATGAAACAACTAAAAATCATACCTAAATTCATAAAATATAAATGTATGGGTTCATAATCTCAGCTTGTTTGAGCGCATATATATATAGATGCATTGCTGTATATCATATTGGTTCGTTCAGATCGCAGAAATTAGATTCAACAGTACGCATAAAACCCTAAAACGAAACGAACAAAGTATACTTACCCTGAGATCTATAGAAACTCTGATCAGAGAAGAGAGAGAGAGAGAGAGAGAGAGAGAGAGCGACATCTACACTGTGTTTGGATTGAGTGATTTAGAGAGAAAAGAAAAGAAATAGAGAGAAATGTATTTCTCTTCCTTGTTTGGTTATCTTTAGTGGAGAGAAATGGGGAGAAATAGAGAGAAATGGAGAGAAACTCATTTCTCTCATAACCCTTATTTTCAATCTTCCCAAAAGTGGAGAGATTGGGAGAGAAAAGAAATCCACAAATGTTTATATTTTCATAATACCAATTTTACCCCTATAAAAATAAAAAGACATAAAATGATTGAAAATATAAAAAGGTTATTTTGGTAATATAACATAAAATAATTTCTTTTCTTTTCTCTTAATGAAATCTAACCAAACAAGAAGGAGAGAAATCATAATCATTTCTTTTCTTTTATTTCTTACTTATCCAAACAAAAAGGAGAGAAATTACAATCATTTCTTTTCTTTTCTTTTCTCTTATTACTTAAGTAATCATTTCTTTTCTTTTCTCTCCTAAGTTACCAAACATAGTGCTAGGGTTTTTGGGTGGCTTTAAGGATTGAAAAACCCTAGCTGGAAGTTAAGTGAAGTACCAAATTGCCCTTATTAAACTCTTCACGGCCTACAGTTCGAAGTTTCAAGCCCATTTGCATTAGGCCCATTAGTCCTCAAAACGGATCTTTCACACTAATTTACTGTTTGGCACAGCTTTTTGGTAAATGAAACTTACGCATAGGTTTAATTTATTATTCAGGGCAATGATGGAGACACTAAAAGTGCTATTCTAAAACAACCACTAATAATGTGGTATTTACTTAAAAAAAAAAAATCAGACACAACAACATTGTGGTAGTGGGCTCACTACCACATCGTTAGTGGTGACACTAATTAGTGCTCCCACTTATTTTCCTATTATTTAATAGGTCTTATGAGAATTAATAAATTTTTTTTATCAAACACTATTAAAAATTATCATTAATTATTAATTTTTTAACAGCAGTTTAAATTTTTTTTTTATAAAAAATATCACTAATTATAAGTTTTAGTAACTGTTTAAAAAAATCATCAAAAAAAATGTCACTAATTGTAAGTTTTAATGACAATTTATAAAAATCGTGACAAAAAAAGTCAGTAATTATTAATTTTTAGCAATATATATATTTTTAGCGACAATTTTACTAGAATTTATTATTAATAAGACTTTATAGAAATTAAGTCTAACTATTAAGACTTATTGATAGTTACCCCTTTTTATTACTAACATTTTTTTCTAAATATTTTATTTTTAAGGTAAACTGCCAATAAGTCCAAATAATTAGACTTAGTGGGTGTTTGGGAAGTGACTTTTTTTTAGGCTTTTTAACTATTTTAATAGGCTATTTTAGTTTTTGTGTTTGGGAAGTTGGGTTAAATTTTTGGGTTGATTGTTGTATTGAAAAATGTGTTTGAAATGATGTTTAAGGTTGAAATGATAAATTTGCCCCTAACCTTATTTTTTTCCAAAATTGATCTACAAGGGCAAAATGGTCATTTAACTATCTGTGGGATGGCAGTAGTAGCCTCAGCCTATACTGTGTTGGTGACAGTGTAGGTTGTTCGTGCTGCTGACAGCCGCTGCTTTTCTTTTTCTTTTTCTTTAAATCAATGGATTAGGCGGGGCAATTTGAAGCTAAAATAGCCTGTCTAAAAGGTTCCCAAACACTGCCTTAATTCTTATGAAGTCCCATTGAAAGTAATGTCTAATAAAATTGTTACTAAAAATATTTTTTTGTGATGACTTTTTACACATGTTGCTAAAAATTGACAATTAATGACTTTTTGTCACAATTTTTATAAATTGTTGGTAAGACTTACAATTAGTAACGTTTTTCTGTAACAAGTTTTTCAAATTGTTGCCAAAATTTATAATTAGTGACATTTTTTACGATAAAATTTTCAAATTGTCGCCGAAAATTAACAATTAGCGACTTTTTTTAATAGTTGATGAAAACCACCATTAATTCTCTAAAGACCTATTGAATAATAAGTCGATCTATTAAGGCGTATACGTAAGTCCTCATATTTTTAGTGAATTTTTTTAGCACTTTTTTTAGGTTTTTCTAGACTATAAGTCCATAAAAAGTAAAAACAACTGAACCAAACTTGAAAAAAGTTAATTACACACTAAGGCCTCGTTTGGGAACATGCTATTTTAGTAATTTTTTAGCTTTTTACGAAAAGATGTGCAGAAAAGTAGAGAGATGATGTGACTAGTTTTAGTTGGCTTTTTGACTTTTTGGCTAAAATAGTCAGTCCCCAAACGAGGCCTAAAAACTAAAATAAAAAATTGTTAGAAATTGGGTATCTATGTGGCATGACTCATGAACCTTTTGAACCTTATCCATATAAGTTTGAATTTGAATTCAAAACTTATTTGGATAGCCACTCATGATATCGATATCTATCATATCAACTGATATGGATAGATGATATATTTATCCTATATATCTGATACAATACATGGGATATGGGATAATAAAACAACGTATGTTTTTTCCCATATTGACTCTCTCCAATTAAAACAACAATCAAGCTTTTTTCACTATGACTTGTGTGGGTGATACTCATATTGTGGTATCACTCCATTGCTGGGTGTTCGTTGTTCGTATTTTAGAAGCACGTGATTTACCCACGAGACTCTTCGCTTCAAGTTCTGTTATTAAGGTATGATCTGAAATTTTTATCCGCTGCGTTATACATGATTTACATTGGTATCAGAGCATTAATAGGTATTTTCGTGCTTATTTTATGCATTAAAATATGTGTATAATTTTATATAAATATATACACGTTATATGTATGGAAATTAATATTTTTTCAAAACTTTACACGCATGATGGTTTTACATGCTTTAATTTCAGTCTGCAAATCTTATATATTTATAATCCTTGTTTCGAAACCTTCGAAACAATATATTATTTGTTAGATTTGGATTTACGTTTGATGAGATACATTAAACCCTAATTTGGGTTCGTTTTTAATTTCTTGATGGCTTAAAAAGGAAGACACTCTCATTAGAGAGAGAGTGCCATACACCTTATAATTTATGTCCATTAAATGTTATTTTTGAGCCCATAAATATTTTTATTTTGGAAAATGAAGTCCGGCTGTACCCAAATTAGATCAGAAAACACCCCGGAAGGCGGCACGTGAGCCGTATGTGCCATATGACGCTGTCAGTGGCTTCCACGCGTTGCCACGCGCCAGGCGCGATTTTCATGCGCTACCACGCGCGCGTTGTCCATGCCATCACGCGCGCATTAGCCGCGCCGTCCACGCTACGCACGCGCGCGTCGTGCGCTGAGCCGCGCCGTTTTTTCTCTGCCGGCTTGGCTGGCTTGGCCGCTGATGTTAAGGCATTGTTTGTTTTTTTTTTAAATCCAAAATTGGTTTAAATGGTCATAAATAATTCGTTATAGATTTGTTTTATGCGTGGTTGGCACTGTTAGACTTAGAATTAAATTTTCTATCTTTTGTAAAATTTTATGAAAATAAAAAATATTTTTTCTATGATAATAATTCATTATTTCTGCTTTAAAATGTTTCTAGTATTGCATGAATAATTTTCTGGGGTTGAAATTTTTATTGTAGACTACCGTAAAGGTTTACTATTTACTGGTATAATTTTTCCAGTTTACCAGATTCTATAATATTTATTTCTGATTTTATGTGTGTTTATTAGTTATTTAAAATTCCATAAAATTTCAGGAAAATTCCAGAAAATTTCAGAATGAAGTACATTCTATTATGGCATAATCTGAATATTAAATATAGCATATATATATTTTTTGGTTTGTAATATGTTGCAATTAGAGAAGCATGATTAATTTTATTTATTTATTTGAATTCCATTAGTAAATGAATATAGCATGAGTTATTTATAAATTTACATTAAGATGCTATTGTATGGAATTTATCATGCTTTGTACATGCCATATTTATTTATAAATTTTTTTTTTCTTTTTTTGCGCATGGAATTAAATTAAATTTTGATAATTGTCACTAGAGGCGCAGGAGATGATTACGAGCATAGCAAATTTTCGATCTTGAGACATGTGTAATATTATAATTATTTGATTTAGATTCTTTTGCTGCAAAATAATTTTTGTATTACTATCATTAATATCCCCTGCGCATTTGTTTACTCTGTATGTAGAAATGGCTGCTAAGACAGTGGTGGCAGACTTAACTAAGGAAGAGAAATTGGATGGCGACAATTATGACATATGGCGCCGTAAGATCCAATACCTCCTCAATGAGCAACAAGTGTTAACCACACTTGAACAAGTGATGGTTGAGCCAGAGCAAGGCAATACAGCTCAACATCGTCGTGATCTTGAAGTCTTTCAGACTTGGCGTAACAAAGATCGGTGTGCGTGCTTTACTATGTTGAGCAGCATGCACAACGACTTGATTAGTGAGTTTGAGTATTGCTCGACTGCATTTGAGATGTGGGATGCTCTCAAGCAAAAGTTTGGTATTACCTCTATGGCAAAGCTACGTGGGCTGATTATGAAGTTTGACTCCTATCGGAAAAGAGCGCATTACTCGATGAAGCAGCATTTGAGGGTCATGTCAGCCATGATATGTGAGCTTGCGGCTGCTGGGCACAATTTGACTCAAGAACAGCAAGTACAAGCTGTGATTCGCTCTCTGCCAAATTCTTGGGAGCAGATGAAGCAGAACATGATGCATAATGAGAGTGTGAAAACATTCAAAGACATATCATGTCATTTGGAGCTAGAGGCTGAGCGCCTTGAGGAGACTAAGTCTAATGGTTCTGCTATGGTGGTTGAGTCGAGCTCACGTCGGACTTCTCAGTTCAAGCGTAGAAAAGCAAAAGGTGTCCCTAAGAAGCAAGCAGCAGCTGCGCTAAAGCCCAATGGAGCTATAAATTTCAAGTATAGGGACAAGAGAGGTGGCAAGAAGGTAAAGGCTAAATTGACATGCTTTAACTGTAACAAAGAAAGACACTTCGCTCGGGATTGCCCTGAGCAGAAGAAGGTACTCCCTTACTTAATTTCTCGCATTCAATGCTTTGTTTCTAGTCAAGCATTAATTGCTCATTCTTCTCATTTTTGGGTTGTAGACTCCGGAGCAACAGACCACATCGCGAGGGACAGAGTAAGGTTCATTAAGTATCGCCGAGTACCTCCTGGGAGCAGAAAAGTTTACATGGGGAACGAGTCCAGTGTGGAGGTGCTTGGCATTGGCACATACAACCTGGAAATGCGACGAGGGCACACCTTGTATCTTCATGATGTTCTTTATGCTCCGGATATTCGGCGAAACTTAGTTTCAGTTATTAGCATGATAAGCCTTGGTTTTAGCTTTTGTTTTGAGAATAATGGTGTTAGCATTTATTTGGGAACAATTTTTTATGGTTTTGGTTATCTTTCAGATGGTTTTTTAGTTTTGGATGTGGATGATTCTAGTTTTAATAAAAATGCCAATGGCTTTGTTTCTAATATTGCATCTTTTTGTGATAATGATTCTATGAGATGGCATGCTAGATTAGGCCACATAGGGCAAGACAGGATGACTAGATTGGCTAGAGAAGGTCTTTTAGGCCCACTCGCTAGAGTCACTTTGCTTATTTGTGAGTACTGTCTTGTTGGAAAGGTAACAAGAAAACCATTTGGGAAAGCCATAAGGGCATTATCCCATTACAACTTATTCATTCTGATATATGTGGACCAATGAATGTGAGGGCAAGGCATGGAGTCCCTTATTTCATCACATTTATAGATGATTGCATGCGTTTTGGCCATGTCTATTTGATTTCTCATAAGTCAGAAGCATTGGATTGCTTTAGACGGTATGTTAATGAGGTTGAGAATCAATTAGACAAGAGCAATAAGGCTCTAAGGACTGACCGGGGACGCGAGTATCTATCTGAGCAATTTAAAGTGCTCTGTGAGGAAAAATGAGTTATCAGGCAATTGACAATTCCTGGGACTCCGCAGCAAAATGGTGTAGCGGAGAGAAGGAATCGCACATTACTTGACATAGTTAGATCTATGATGGCGCAAGCAAATCTTCCCTTTGCTTATTGGGGAGATGCTTTGTTAACTGCTGCCTACGTCCTTAACCGTGTGCCCTCCAAATCAGTTCCTTCCACCCCATATGAGATGTAGACTGGCAAAAAGCCTGATTTGGGCAATTTGCGACCTTGGGGTTCGGCAACTTACATACATAACAATTCTCATAAGTTTGGGAAGTTGGGCCCTAGAGGAAAGAAGTGTATCTTCATTCGCTATAGTGAGCATTCTAAGGGCTATGTGTTTATTGAGGAGCATCCAGATGGAAGTGTAACTGAAATTGAGTCACGAGATGTGGATTTCCTAGAGGAGGATTTCCGTAGCAGAGGTGAGGTAACTAGAGAAGTAGAACTCTATAAGATGGAGGATCTACTTGAAAGCGCACCTAGTAGCCTAGTAGAGAATGAGGAGATAATCCCTCAAGCTCCTAGGGATAGTGGGAGCGATCTACCTGTCCATGGATTAGATCTAATGGATGAGGATTCTCAGGATTCTCAACTACGTAGAAGCAAACGTGGAGCTATACCCCGTCGTCGTTTTGAGATTGAAGGGAAAGCATTCATGATTGCTCCGAGTGATGAGATGGAGCCTAAGAATCTCAAAGAGGCTCTCTCATCCCCTGCTAGTAAAGAATGGAGTACTGCAATGGATGAAAAAATAGAGTCTATGAAGAAAAATCATGCCTGGGACTTGGTTGATTTGCTGCCAGGGCGCAAGATTATTGGAAACAAATGGGTTCTCAAAATCAAGCGCAAGACTGATGGTTCCATAGAAAGGTATAAGGCTCGCCTAGTGGCGAAAGGTTACACCCAACGAGAGGGTGTGGACTATGAGGAAACTTTTTCACCAGTTGTGAGGTTTGCCTCTATTCGCCTAATTCTGGCCATAGTAGCTATGTTGGACTTAGAGCAATATCAGATGGACATTAAGACTGCATTTCTCAATGGAGAATTGGATAAAGAGATCTATATGGATCAACTAGAAGGCTTTGTAGTAGTAAGTCAAGAGCGCAAAGTTTGCAAGCTTCAACGATCTATTTATGGCTTAAAGCAATCATTCAGACAGTGGAATCTGAGATTTCATTGAGCCATTGTTTCTAATGGGTTTACGATGATCGATGAAGATCACTATGTGTACGTTAAGCGATCTAAGGACATTTTTCTGATATTGTCATTATATGTAGATGACATATTATTGGCTGGAAATGACAAGGAGATGATTGTCGCCACTAAAAGGTGGTTGTTCTCTACATTTGAAATGAAAGACATGGGTGAAGCAAGCTATGTGCTCTGTGTTAAGATCCTTAGGGATTGCTCTAGGAGACTTCTTGGTTTGTCTCAAGAGACTTACATTAAGACTATCCTAAAGCGATTCCAGATGCAGAGCTGCAAACCCATTGACACTTCTGTTGCGAAAAGCGAGAGCCTAAGCCTTGATATGGGTCCTAAGACTTCATAAGAGAATGAAAAGATGGCCCGTGTTCCCTATGCAAATGCTGTTGGAAGCTTGATGTATGCTATGATGTGTATACGTCCTGCATTTGTTATGCAGTCGGATTGGTGAGTCGTTACCAATCCAACCCACGACCAGCTCATTGGAAAACAGTTAAGAAGATATTACGATATCTTAGAGGGACTGCAGATTACACACTTTGCTACCAAAGTTTAGATTTACATCTAGTTGGCTATTGTGATGATGACTAGGGATGAGACTTAGATGAGCGAAAGTCTACTTCAGGATATGCTTTCATGCTTAGCGATGGTGCTATTTCTTGGAGCAGTAAGAAGCAATCCTGTATCGCCTTATCGACTATGGAGGCTGAGTTTGTGGCTTGTTCATCTGCCGTTCAAGAAGCTGTTTGGTTGAGGAGATTCCTTCAGTATTTGGATATTGTCACACACACTTCAGACCCTGTGACTATCTATTGTGACAGCATAGCTGCACTCACTTTCGCTAACGCTAAGGATCCTAAATACCACGGGAGAACCAAACACATTGATGTGAGGTTCAACTTTATCAGAGACATTGTGGTGCAGAAAAAAGTGATCCTGGAGCACATCTCTATGAGTCGCATGGTTGCGGACCCTTTGACTAAGCCCATTACTAGAGATGTTTATCTTACTCATGTTAGGGCTTTAGGACTACGTAGGTGGTGATATCTATATGTGTATTCAGTTGAACTCATATTTTTTGGGATATTTATGCCATTAGTATTCATATTTGTTTCTATTACACATTTATGTTTACTACTTTTTGCAATGGTTTGTGAATTAGCATACACAGAATAAATAAATTGATGTTAGCAGGCAAGATTGGCTCACTCACACGAGCAATCGCCCTTAGCGCTAGGTAGCGAGCAAGGATGAGACTAGTGGCTTATTGTATTTGGAGCAAATAGAGAAGCTAAAATTATCCATTAGCTATGTCGCTTTGGTTGGAGCCAAGATGAGGTCTTGTTAGAGACTGATTATGGATATGAGAGTACCCACTTTTTCATGATGTGCCTGTTATGGATAGCCAGATACGAGATCTCATTTGATGTCTGAGAGGCGAGTAAATAGAGAATTCGAGTTAGACACTAGGAAGTGACTTGTGCGCTTAAGAGCGACTAGACTAAGATCTGTGTGGTGTGTGAGTTTAACATCACTCTTTGGAAGAGTTACTCCACTATAACATGCATTCATACTGCATGTGCTTATCGACCTATTAGCGAGGTGAAAGAATGGATCCCTGCTTCTTCACCGTGTGAGTCCTAAAAGTCATTTTTCCCTAAATGACTTCACTTTGTGCCTTTTATGGCCTTTGACTATGTCATAAGATAAGGAGTTGATGTTTAGCTACTTTGGTATGTTGCCTGCGGTCATGTATGATTCGGCTTTAAGGGACATTAATGGGAAAGTGGTCAATTTTAAATTAAATGATATGAGGGTGAAGAGAAGATCATCCAGTTCTACATCTCTGCTCTATATTCACTGTCGACAACTCACATAGCTCTCTATGGGATGCTGATTGGGTGTGAATATAATGCGGGACCTAGGAGAGTTAAACATGCTCTTTGAGGGATTAGAGATGTTTTTGGACCGATGTAGCTAGATGGGTCTGGGTACATGAGACACTATTTCTGTTCATTTTGGGTTGATGTCTCTATGCTGACTCATATTGAGTTTCTAGTATAGAGCTCGCACATGTAGGTGTTCTCAGCGGTCGCACGGTGCATTGGCTAGTATGAGATTGTTCATTTTTTGGGAGATTGAGATAGAGATGTGGTAGTGTCATGCTAACTCATGTACGAGTGGGAGATGTTAGAAATTGGGTGCCCATGTGGCATGACCTATGAACCTTTTGAACCTTATCCATATAAGTTTGAATTTGAATTCAAAACTTATTTGGATAACCACTCATGATATCTATATCTATCATATCAATTGATATGGATAGATGATATATTTATCCTATATATCTAATACGATATATGGGATATGGGATATGGGATAATGAAACAACATATGTTTTTTCCCATACTGGCTCTCTCCCATTAAAACAACAATCAAGCTTTTTGCACTGTGACTTGTGTGGGTGATACTCATATTGTGGTATCACTCCACTGCTGGGTGTTCATTGTTCGCATTTTAGAAGTACGTGATTTACCCACGAGATTCTTCGCTTCAGGTTCTGTCATCAAGGTATGATCTAAATTTTTTACTTGCTGCGTTATACATGATTTACAAAAATAAAAACTAAAATCACTAGTGTTATACATGAATAAGAAGAAAATAAATAAACAATTGGTAATGAGAAAAATCAAATGCTTTTCTTAATCCTAGGGTTGTAAATGAGTCGAATTGTTCATAAACAAGTTCGGCTCAGCTCGTTAAGGGCTTAACTTAGCTTGTTCATTTAGTAAACGAGTCGAGATTGAACTTGCATAAATTCGGCTCATCAAGCTTGGCTCGTTTATCTTTATTTAAATAATATCATAAATATATTACTTACATATTAAATAATATATAATCTATAAATAATAGTATAAATACATTATTTATATATTAAATAATATAAATGATATTTTTTATTCAAATATTTTTATTTAATTAATATAAATAATATTAAAAAAAATTATCGAGCCGAATTGAGCCGAGCTCGAGTTTTATTAATATTAATGAGCCGAGCTGAACCAAGCTCGAACTCAGTTTCTTATCAAGTCGAGTTCGAACTCAATAAACAAGCTTGATAAGTAAATGAGTTAAGCTCGAACTCAGCAAATCTCTGTTCGGCTCAGCTCGATTCATTTGTAGCCCTACTCAAACCTATCTTGGGGTAATGGTGGCTCAAGCTAGAGGGTTGGTGTTAACAGTTGTTCGTTATATGTATAAATAGTTAAAAATTTAAGTGCTAATATGAATATATTACTTTAATTTTTATGAATTTAAGTACCCCATCTCGACCCATTACTGATTTAAGGCCCAGTACAGGTTTTGCACAGTCCACAAACTGAACTTGAGCCTTCCATACTCAATAGATCCTTTTATTGATTTATTATTATAAGAAATAAAAAGTTCATAGTTATATGCCATTAATCATTATTAGTAATTTATCTCTCTTTTTTTTTTTTTTTTTGAACATGAAAAAAAGGGCTTTGAGGTGTCATCACGGCCCCATGGGCCCTGATCTCGCGGTAACTGGTTGCTAGCCAAGAATTAACCCCCACCAAGTGGGGGACCCACCACCAGGGCACTAATGGAGCGCAACCACACGCCCCATCAAAGGACATGTTGCCGAGGGGAGTACAGGGCGTGTTCTCTTGAAGAGATTTCAAACACCCCCTTCCAGGAATCAACCCTGGCTCAGTGCTGGGGAATGCACTGCATTCATACATTAGTTTATCATGTTATGTTTACTCATTATTTAACAATAATTAATAATTTGGCTAATTCAATAAATTCAAATTATTTAATACAAGTTATGTATTAAAAGATATATTATTGTTAAAAAATAATGAATAAAATATGTAGGTTGGGGTTTATAAAAATTTAGGTGGATTAGGTTTGGGTTTATATTTGCTTAGAAGTTAGAGCAAATTTGTTATTCCAGGTAAGCAACCCAAGAGGGGGGTGAATTGGATTATTAAAAATAATTTTACAATATTAAATATAATAATCAAAAAATTCAACTTTTAACGAATAAAAGACAGAACAATAATTATCAAAGAGTAAGAGAAATAAGAAGAGAAATCAAATATTGAAATTTATAGTAGTTCGGCATGCTGGGCCTACGTCCACCTCAAGTATCCTCCTTGGAAATTTCTCAATGATTCTTCAAATAGTAATTACACCACTAGTTTCACGGGTACTAGTGAACCTTTACAGACTAGTTTAGAATTTGGTGCGTAGTCACACTAAATCAAGTGATTTTATCCCAAAACCACTCAAAAAAATAACCCGACTAGTTTTGAATCTGGTGCTTAGTCTCACCTAACCCAAGTGATTTTATCCCAAAAAATTACTCGCAAAAACTCTCTATTTTTTTACAAGAATAATAAGAATAAGGGATAGAAAACCCTTTTACAATTTTTCTCAAATTCTAAACAAATTTTCTTATAGAAAATACAACTCAATGAAGCACAATAATATTTTGAGAACAAATAAATATGACAGATTTTTTCTTTTCTTCTCTTCTTCAACACTTATTTTTTTTCAACCAAAAATACTCCTTATATATCATAAAGTTATATCTGTTGGCTCATATTCATTGGAGAGAGGAAGATGCTCCTCTTCGGATCACTGATTTCGCACTCGACGCTTTTTATCACGGGTGCACGAGGCCTTTTCCATTTTCAAAAATTACAGCTCATAGGTTTGAAACAATTGGCTAAACGTCGCTTTCGATAAATAGTGATACAAATATTTCAAAACTTTTTCCATAAAAACAAATGATGCACAATGACTGCATAGTAACTTTTCTATTAAAATATTTAAATGCACAGTAACTTCTTTATTAAAATATTTGAATACACAGTGATTTCTCTATTAAAATATTTGTATGCATAGTAAAATCTATTTAAATAATATTTATATCAAAATATATACCCTTTTAAAATCTTTGTAATTATTGTAGAGATTTTAGATAAATTCTAATAAAAATAACCAATCATCTCAT
Source organism: Camellia granthamiana (assembly GCA_036172215.1). Classification (NCBI taxonomy): domain Eukaryota; kingdom Viridiplantae; phylum Streptophyta; class Magnoliopsida; order Ericales; family Theaceae; genus Camellia; species Camellia granthamiana. The sequence continues at coordinate 161,037,621 of CM069903.1, read as the reverse complement.
ATGAATTTATCAAATTGTGTCAAAAGAAAACAACTCACCAATATCACATTTGTCAAAAGATGAATAGTGACCAACCATATTTTCCAAAATGTAAATAGTAAATTTTATAAAATATTTTTGTAAAATCAAATATTGCATAGTAATTTCGATTTAAATAATATTTATAACAAATATATCAAACAACATATATTTTAAATAGATAATATTTTGTGTCAAAGAATGTAAAATATGTATATTAAAAAATCACAATTTATCCAATAATATTTTAGACATCATCAAAATTAAACCACATGATTAACAATCTCTCCCTTTTTTATGATGGCAATACAAGCATGAATTTGACAAAATTTTACATGAATAAATGCAAAAAAAATATTCAACAATCATAATATATGCATTTATTTTCATTATATTTTCTCCCCTATTATTAACAAATTCTTTGTCAAATAATTTATATATAAATCAAATTTCTTTTCTCCCATTGACATTATCAAAATAAAAGGTTAATGCAGGTAAAGAAAACTATTTATCTTTTGAAATAAATGCAACAAAAAATATTAAACAATAATGCAAGCATTTAATATAATATCTATTGAATATAGGAACTCCCCCTGAGTTAATGCATATGATCAGAAAATAATTTTAAGAAAACTCTCCTTGAGGTTATGACACTTCATAAAAAAAATAAAAAAAAAATTACAGAATAGTTTCTCAATTAATAATACCAAGGGCCATTAAGATTCGGCCAAATACAACTGTACCAAGTATACCAACAAAAAAGGAGAATAGACACATGAAACCAAATGCTTCATACCAGGTAGAGGCAATTGTAATACAACAACAAAAAGTTTGTAGCACATGCAATCACAAAAGAAGTATTACAACTTGCAAAAATAATTTTAGCATTCTGGTGGATGTAAAAATCATCAACAACGGTGAAGGTCGGTGACAATGGTGAAGATTGATGATAATGATGCAAATCTGTGACGATGGACAAGATCAGAAATGATGGTAAAGATCGGTAATGGATATGATTTAAATTGGAGATGGATCTTGGTAGATTGGTGTTAGATTTATGTATATTTGTGATGGATTTTGGTAGATCGGTGGGGGATTTGTGTGGATGATGATATTGATGAACTGTGATGATGGAGAAAATTAGCGGTAGTGGTGTAGATTGGTGGTGATGATGATGTAGATCGGCAATGATGGAGAAGATCGGGGATAAATTTTGTGTAGATTGAGGACGGTTTTGTGTAGATCAGAGAAGGATGTATGTAGATCAAAGATGGATTTGTCTATATTGGAGATAGATTTAGATGGATGATGGTGGTGATGGAGTTATTATCGAAGGATAATAGGGAGCGAGAGCGGGTGAGAAAGAGAGAGCAAAAGAAAGAAAGAAAAACAGAGAGCGAGAGAGAGAGTAAGACAATGAGTGGGTGAGATAGAAAGAGAATTTATAAAAAAAAATCACATAAAAATGTACAGCAAAATTATTTATCCCCCTAAGTTGGTGCTTTCTTTTTCTATGGTGATTTTGTGCAGATATAGCAATCATAAAACAATCATATAAAACATACAGTGTATAAAATGTAATTATATCAAGTTAAGTAAGCACATAATAAATATTGTTATATTTCACTCTCCTCTTTTATCGTTGATAAAAATAGATAAACTCAAAATATGAAAAGATTTCAATAGGTAACATGATCAATTAAGAGTTTAGAATGCTAATTTTGAATTTTTCAAAATGTAACACATATTAAGTCACATAAAAAATATTATATTTAATCAATATACTACACAATCCAAATCAAATGTGATTCAATAAAAATAATCAATATATAATGAAATCACAATTTTTATTTTTTATTTTTTATTATCTAAATCATTCCCGTGGCTTACATGATAACATGTGAGCATGGTATGGAAAAAATGTATGTATGGCAATGGTATATTTATGTATGCAAATTTGAAAACCAACTTTTATCGATGCCATTCATACCAATTATTTATTGTTGTTGCTGAATATTGCGTGATTACTGTTCATTCGATAAGATGTGGTGAATATTGTCTCCAGTCATATATTTTGAACATTCATTGTCCAAATACCATTTTCTTCTACTGGATTTCACCTTGAAGAACACCTACAAAAAAAATCAAGTTTTCGATTTTGGTACCCAAACTTTTTTGGGTCTGTGAATGTTAGTTTCAGAGTTACTTGATTTTGGAATCCATATCATTTTTGTTCCATATAATCCCTTTTTAAATTGACATGATTAAATTGTGTGACTATTTCTATTACAATAATGACATACAATATTAGGATTATTAAATGATGATTCTTTAACAAAGAAATTTATATAAAACATTTATTTCTTGTGGGGTTTGTACCCAATACTGGCCTTGTCAAAAATACATTTCTAATTTCGAAGTAATTTATGTAAATTTTCTTTTCCTTGGGTAAATTTAAAAATTATTTTGTTTAAATCTTTTATATTTTCTTTTAAAAAATCATTTTCAATTTTCAAATTCCTTGAAGAATTCTTGAGGGAATCATTTTCTTTTCTTAAACTTTCGTTTTTATTTTTTAAAGTTTTATTTTCATTTTGAAAGACTTCATTTTTACATTTTAATATTTCAGTTTCATTTTTAAATATCATTTTCAAGTTTCAAATCATTTAGTTCATTTTTCAAAATAGGAGATTCTTTTGATTTCAAAATGTCATTTTCTTCTTTTATCTTTAAAAAATCTTTTTGTAACACTTCAATTTTATTAGATAAAGATTCATTTTCTTTTGTTGAATTTGAAAGCAATTTTTTAAGTGTAATATTTTTAATGCCAAATTTTTTAAATTCATCATGCAATTCTTCAAATAGAGATTGTAATTAATAAAAAGAATAAGATTCATTATTAGAATCACATACCTCGTCATTTTCATTTTCCATTAAGCATAGATGAGATGCTTAATTATTGTTGCTTTCCTCATTGGAGCAACATTCATTATCATCTCCATATACAAATTTTACTTCTTCTGTAATTCCATTTACTTGAGTCATGCCTTCGTATGTGACTTTTAATTTTTTTCAAATCTCTTTTGTTGTGTCGCAATCACAAATTTTATCATATTCATTAGAATTAAATGCACAGTACAAAATATGTTTTGCCTTAGTATTTGTTTGAGTTTTTCTAAAGTCATTCTCATTCCATTCATCTTCTGTTTTAGTGACTTTCTTTGTGTCTACGATTTTGGAGGAAATAATTGGACCATTTTTAATAATATTCCATACCTTGTAATCTGTCCTTTGAATATATATCTTCATTTTATTTTTCCAATAATTATAATTGTTACCAATAAAATATGGAGGGTTGGAAAGTGAGTGACCATCAATAATTTGTGTTCCTATAATGGTTGCCATTGATCAACCTTAAGACTGGTAAGTCAAAAACTAATAGAGCCCTTACTCTGATACTAATTGTTATGCCAAGTAGGCAACCCAAGAAAGGAGTGAATTAGGTTATTAAAAATAATTGTACAATATTAAATATAATAATAAAAAAATTTGAATTTTAACGTATAAAAGATAGAACAATAATTATCAAAAAGTAAGAGAGATATGGAGAGAAAATTAAACACTGAGATTTATAGTGGTTTGGCACGCCGGGCCTACGTCCACCCTAAGTATCCTCCTCAGAAATTTTCCCACTATTCTTCAAATAGTAATTACACTATTAGCTTCATGGGTGCTAGTGAACCTTTATAGATCAGTTTAGAATCCGGTGCCTAGTTACACCTAACCAAGTGATTTTATCCCAAAAACCACTTAAAAAAGATAATCCAATTAGTTTTGAATCCGGTGCCCACTCTTGCCTAACCCAAGTGATTTTATCCTGAAATTCACTCACAAAAACTCTTTATTTTCTTACAAGAATAATAAGAATAAGGGATAGAAAACCTTTTTACAAGTTTGCTCAAATTCTCAACAAATTTTCTCATAAAAAATACAACTCAATGAAGCACAATAATATTTTGTATAGCGACCCTGGTTTTGACCCGTCTATTGTGGTGTTCCGGACTCGGGTTTGTATGGCTTGGATGGTGGTTCGTGTCTTGCTTCCCTTGTCTTCCCCTTAATGTTGGTTATTGGGTTGTAGTTGTGTGTTTGAAACAGGTTGGTTGTTTGTTTTTCTAAGCCTTTGTTGCCCAGAATTTGGCTCTTCCGCTCAAGCGGTCATTCTTGCATTTGAGCGGGCTTCACAAATTTCGCTCCACGCTCGAGCGGGCATTCAGGTGCTCGAGCGGAAACTGTGTCTGCAAAAATACTGGGAGAGCGTATTTCACGATCGAGTGCAGGGTTTCACACTCGAGCGTGAGTCTGTGTCTTACGCTCGAGCGGGGCTTTCCACGTTCGAGTGGACCATGTTATAACAAATCGTGAAAGTGATATTTCAGATCATTTTCTGTTTTCTCTCCCTCTCTAAAAGTCTCCAAATTTCCAGATCTTGAGCTTCTCTCTCTAGAAACTCACCTTTTCTCTAAGATTTTATCTAGACCCATTGAGTTCTTGATCCTAGTGTCTTTGAGAATAAGGTAGAGGGCTTCAAGAGCTTCGTATTGATCTAAGTAAAGGTGGGTTTCGTCATTTTTGGAGTTCAACCTTGCTTTGCTTGTCTTCTCTTCTTGAGGTAGGGATTTTCTACACTCTAATATGGTTTTTAGCTTAGTTATTTGCTATTGTGTATAGATAATGAGATTGGGTTGTGGTTTGGACAAATCTAAGATTTGGGTGTTATACGGAAAAGAGGAGTTCTTGATGAAAGTGGCATAAATAGGTTTGAGGTTTGGATACAAGGTTGTATTGTGCCAAAATAGTTATTTTTGGTGTTTGGGTTGATATTTGGTAAAAGGGGGGATTTTGCCCTAATTTGATTAAATCATTATTTTGAATACCGATACTAAAGCATCCACAAGTTATCTTTATTGTATGTTTTTAGATAATGAACTATGATATATGAAAGTATGTTGTTTCTCATATTTATTCCGCATATAAGTTATCTTTATTGTATTATTTTGGGGGCGTTACATTTTGAGAATAAATAAATATCATAGATTTTTTCTTTTCTTCTCTTCTTCAACACTTATTTTTTTCAACCAAAATACTCCTTATATATCATAAAATTATATCCGTTGGCTCATATTTGTTGGAGAGGAAAGGACGCTTCTCTTCGGATCACTGATTTGAGGCTCGACACTCTTCATCACGGGCACACAAGGCCTTTTCCATTTTCAAAAATTGCAGCTCATAGGTTTGAAACAATTGGCCAAACATCGCTTTTGATAAATAGTGATACAAATCTTTCAAAACTTTTTCCGTAAAAACAAATGATGCACAGTGATTGCATAGTAACTTTTTCTATTAAAATGGTTGAATAAATAGTAACTTCTCTATTAAAATATTTGAATATATAGTGACGTCTCTATTAAAATATTTGTATGTATAGTAAAATCTATTTAAATAACATTTATATCAAAACATATACCCCTTTTAAAATCTTTGTAATTATTGTAGAGATTTTAAATACACTCTAATAAAAATAACCAACCATCCCATGTGAGTATATCAAATTTTGTCAAAAGATGAATAGTGACCAGTTGTATTTTCCAAAACGTAAATAATAAATTTTATAAAATATTTTTGTAAAATCAGATTTTGCACAGTAATTTCGATTTAAATAATATTTATAACAAATACATTAAACAATATATATTTTAAACAGATAATATTTTGTGTTAAAGAATGTAAAATATGTATATTAAAAAATCACAATTTATCCAATAATATTTTAGGCATTATCAAAATTAAACCACATGATTAACAAAATTGATTATACATTTCTCAAAAACTAATTTTTCGTTTGGTTACCCATTTTAAAAAATTGAACAAATACAAGTAATTTCACTTTATTTATCTTTTACTTTTCTTCAACAAAATTCATCAGTAACCTTGTTTGGTTCCAATTTTTTGAATTCAATTTTTTGAAAATTAAAATTTTTATTTTTCATTTTTTTGTTTTTTTGTTTTTAGTACTTTTTAAAATATTTTAAGTATTATGTAACATGTGGATAACCTCACCCAAGTTGCTTGACTAATTTGCACAATAGGACAAGGTTTGTTCCCTCTATTTGTATAAGGTGATGTCGTAATTAGAACATGAGTTTTCATTAGTATGTATGTATCAGTGTCTATAAAAGCAAACCTATATGCATTGTAATTGGCATCCATCAGAAAAGAAAAAAAAGGGAAAGAAAGAATTCTTCTTTGGCTCTTTACTTTCTAATATTCTCATTTGGTCACTTATTTCCTTTTATTTTATTGTGGATCTTTCTTCTTTATCAGCACAAGATTCTAGCTAGCTGAGAAGACAAGGCATAAATTCTAAAGCTAATTTTATATTTTCTTAATATATTACGTGATACTAAATATATTGTTTTCGTTAAATTTAGTAAAATGTCAAATCTTTCAAAATTGGAATTCTCCGCTCTTGACATTTCTAGAAAAAATTATTTATCATGGATTCTTGATGTTGCGATCCACCTTGAGGCAATGAATCTTGGAGATACCATAAAACATGAAAATGAAGCATTCATGCAGAATCATACAAACGCAATGATAGTCATTCGCCATCATCTCCAAGAATAATTAAAAAATGAGTACCTCACGGTAAAAGCTCCACTAATTTTGTGAAATAATTTGAAGGAGAGATACGAGCACCAGAAGACCGTAATTCTCCCAAGAGCCCGTTATGATTGGTTGCATATGAGGTTGCAAGATTATAAATCAGTTAGTGAGTATAACTCTGTTTTATTTAAAATAATCTCTCAATTAAAATTATGTGAAGAAAAAAAAATTACTGAAGAAGATATGCTTGAAAAAATATTCTCCACATTTCACGTTGATAATGTGCTCCTGTAGTAGCAATATAGAGAGCGTCGCTTTTCAAAGTACTCTGAATTGATTTCATGCCTTCTTGTGGCTGAACAAACTAATCAATTGTTATTGAAAAATCATCTATCCCATCCAACCGGTTCTACTCCATTCCCTGAAGTGAATGAGGTTGCATTTTATGGTCGTGGATGAGGAAAAGGGCATGGTTTTGGATGTAGCCGAAGTAGAAATAATTACCAAATCCTTGAGGGATATGTTCAGAAAAATACCATGACATTCCACCATAAGTGGAATAACATGCCATTACCACAAAATTGGAATAATTCTGGAACATCACAAGAAAAGGAAAAAGGTTTACAGAATAAACATCCCAAGAATCATGAAAATGCTTGTTATAGATGTGGCATGACAGGGCATTGGTCACGTACCTATCATACGCCTAAACATTTGGTGGATCTTTATCAAGCCTCGATAAAAGAAAAGGAAAAGAAATTGAGATGCATTTCACAGATCATTATGAACCTATTGATATTAATCATCTTAATGTTTCCGATTTCTATGAAGATTTTGAAGGAAAAATTGATCATTTAATTAGTGATGAAAATGTTCACACTGATTAACTTGATTTTCGAGATGTCATGATGTATTGTCCTATTTTGATTATGATTTTGAAGTTTGTATTTTTGGGTTTAATAGTTTCTATTTTCTTATTTTACATTTTGAGAATAATGAATTTCAGTTTATTTATTTATTTATTTTATATATAGGCATGGCTTTCATTGATAGATTGACTAATTCAAACATGATTAGTGATGATATTTGTTTAGTGGATAGTGCAACCACACACACAATTTTACGTGATGCAAAATATTTTATATAATTAAGCATGGGAAAAGCTAATGTCAATACAATGTCAGATTCTACAAACCTAATTGAGGGCTCCGGAAAAGCCAATATTATGTTGTCAAATGGAACAAAAATTTGTATTGATGAAGCTTTGTATTCTACCAGATCTAGAAGAAATTTGTTATGTTTCAAAGATATAGGTCGTAATGGTTATCATATTGAAACTATAAATAAAGGTCAGGAATAGTATTTATTGATCACTTCAACTAATTCTAGCCATAAGCTAATATTAGAAAAACATCCTACATTTTCATCTAGATTATATTATACGACAATAAAAATGATTGAGTAACATATTGTCATGCACCAGAAGTGCTCTGACCCAAAAGTATTTATACTATGGCATAACCGACTAGGGCATCTGGAATCTATAATGATGCGTCGAATAATTAAAATTCACATGGAAATCCATTAAAGAACTAGAAGATTCTTTTACCAAGTGAATATCCATGTTCTTCCTATTCACAAAGGAAATTAATTAGCAGACCATTACCTACAAAAGTAATTGTTGAATCTTCATCCTTTTTGCAAAGAATTCAAGGGATATATGTGGACCCATGCACCCTTCTTGTGGACCATTTTGTTATTTTAGGATTTTAATAGATGTATCAACCAGAGATGTTTGTTTACTTTGTACACGTAATGTTGCATTTGCCAAACTCCTTGCTCAAATAATTAGTGTGCGGACATATTCTGTGAGTGACAGCACGTGGCCAAGGTGACGCCGAAGTGTCAGTCGAGGTGCCACGTTGCATGGTCTTGATGCCGAGGGGATCTCGGCCAGGCTGAGGTTATCTGCAGAGATACCGAAATCCAGAATAAACAGATAAGGGACAAGAGTCCTAGAATAAGGGAAAATCTCAGTCTGGATAAAGATAGAGCTCTTAGGGAGTTTATCCCTATCTAGCTGAGAGTCCAGGATGAGCATTGAGCTTGAGTCCATTGAAGTGAGGCTTCTACAGGGATCAGGTTAGTGTTGGCTATAAAAGTAGGGCACCCCTGTAGATCTGAGGTATGTGTAATATACTGTGAGCAGTAAGCTCTTTCTTGTGAGTTAAGCATAATTTGCTATCTTTGAAAGATATTTGATTACTAACTTGAGTGTCGGAGTGCCCCCGGGTGGACAAACCACCGTCGAATTCTTATCTTTTTGTGACAGGTTGTTCGGGCTCAATCTATTCTGCTGGTGCTCTCCAGCTGAGTTTCCCGTTTGGTTGAGTGGTTAGAAATCAACACCCATAATTTGGCGCTGTTTGTGGAAACGTAAGGAGAATAGATGGCCAACGACGGACAGGGAGACAAGACAGGGGACGACATCCCTAGCGGAAGTGGGGAACATACTAATCCTAACATCGAGGAAGAAAACCGTGATGCAGGTGCACAGGATCCAAATATCGTGCAGAAGGACGTTGGCAAGGAGGGTAACGCCCTGAAGAAATCAGGCCGAGATGAGTATTACAACAAGAGCGACCTCCAAGTATGGAAGGACAGATGCCTGAGGAGGGAAGGCGAGATGAAGGGAATGGCCAACAAGTTGGCAGATCTCCAATCGGTTGTCAACTTCATGATGTAGACCAATGGCATACAACCATCATTCCCATTGTAGGACTGTAGACCCCCCAAACTTCCTCCGCATGCCCCCTTTTCGGAGAGGGCGCGAATTTGGGTTCATAGCTACTACAGTTCGGACTCCTGTCACGGTTATATATCTAGTCTCACAAAGTGCAATGTAAGACTGATAAATCACCAAAGAGTCCAAATCCAACAAATCGTTTTGGAAAATTGATTTTAATCAAGAAGTGCCAAACATGGACTGCTTTGCCAGATTACAGAGTCGCCACCTAAATATTTTATTTTTTGGGAAATTTAGGAAACCCTAAGTCATGCCAAAGGTCACTTTGAGTATGAACCGTGCCACATTCCTTGTGTTTGGATTAACATCCCATCCAAACACAATGCAATGCAAACAACATGCTCATCTTTCAATGCTAAAGTGGCGTGCACAAGACTCTATCATGTAAGCAATGCATGCAAGACATGTTAAGGGGCCAAGAGCACTAAAGCAAGTGAAGAACATTACACATGAGGCATGCACTATTAATCTCAAATGGTCAAACCAGCTATGGACAGACCTAAGATACTCCAAAACAGTGGCCAAAACACACTAAAACTTAGGCACAAAAAGCAAGAAATGCATGCTCATTCATTTGCTCGCAAGCAAGGCACAAAGCTTAACTTTCAAACACATTGAAAGAGTGATATATATGAGAGCATGACAGAGGTACAAGCACTGAAATCGTATGCCAAATGATGACATATCATGCAAACAACACAAGTATAGCATGTTAGGGTCCTTAGAACTCAAAGCTAGTCAAGGGCTTTACACAAGAGGCATGCAATACATAGCCTAAACAACCAAACTAGCTCTGGACAAAGCTCAATCATGCCAAAACAAAGGTTAAAACATGTTGAAACGGTTGCCCAAAAGCTTAGGCAAGCATGCATACGTATTGGAAGGCATAAGGCACAACCCTCCAAAAGTATTGAAAGAGTGGAACATGTGAGAGTGTGACTACACTACATACGCTGAAATCATGTATGAAATGAGGTTAAGACATGCAAACACCACAAGTAAAGCATGCAAAAGGCTTTCAAACTCAAAGCTAGTTAAGGCATTCACACTACAACCATGCACTACAAGTCTCACATGGCCAAGACCACTCAAAACAGAGCTGAGGCATGCTAAAATAATGGCAAAAACATGCTGAGACAGAGCTAACACAAGCTAGGATGATAGGCATAAAGCATGAAGCATGTTAGGCCAACAAGTAGGATTACACTACAAGTATAAGATGCAAGCAACTAATGACCAAACCAACCAAAAAAAGAGTTATCGAAAGTCCAAAAAGTCACACAAAACATGCTTGAGCTCAGCTTAAAGAAAGGAGGAATACGTGATCATTTGGTAGGCCAACAAGACATGCAAGCAAGACAAAAGGAGAGGGGACCACCCTCTCCCATTTTGAACCTCAAAACCACCTTTCCATCATTGAAATTCCTCTGGAATTCAGTGGTTAAAGGACCAAAATGAGATGGTTCCAAAAGCTTTAAAGGATGGCCCAAAAGCTTAGCAAATAAGGCATACAAGGGGGTGAAACACCCCCAACTCCCACAAAGCCTCAAACAACCATTTTAACACGCAAAAATAGAGTTTTTTTTGTAGTTAACAACTTGGCCAAAATGAGCATGCAAAGGTGGCCTAAACTAGTATACAATAAACAAGCTTAGAAGGGAAATAAGCTTACCCTTGAAGACAGTAGCAAGATGGCAACAATTCTGAGCCAAAACCAATTCCGAAACCTTAAATCAAGCTTCAATGGACCTCAACCCCAAAGTGAAGGTGTTTGACTAGGTGTCTTAGTGCAAATGTGTGAAGAAAACACACTTTAAGGCTCAAAATAGCACAATATAGAGAGAGAGTGAGAATTCTAGAGAGAGAGGGAGATTTTTGCTCTGAAAATTCTGAACCCTCAAATAGGGGGAGGGAGCTCCCCTTATATAGGAAATGCAAGCCAAAAGCTTGCTTCATCCCTCCATAGGAGGATGAGCTCAGTGTTTAACAGCTGGAACAGTTGGTACCAAAAATATTTGCAAAAGCAGAAAAAAGGGCCTCAACCAAAACCTATGGCCGATCGGCCCATTAAAGAGGCCGACCGGCCACCACTGATGGCTGATGGGAGAAAGGCTTGGCCGATGGGTTGTAGGGCTGGCTAGCAGGCCACCATTTTTTCCCCAGAAGCAATGCTGCAAGTTCTTGGTGCACAACCAAGCACAAAACAGACAAGTCGAGAGGTTCGAAGGCAAGGCACTCCGCCAAGAACTTCAGGCGCTCAAAACGAACACGAGCATGGATGATCATCGAGTGTTCAAACAATGACGTCCAAGTCTTGAGGACAGTCAAAAATGGGGTGTCTACAGTTGCCCCTCTTTGACAGAACTCAGAAGTCATGAAATGACGGGAGTGAATGTCAAAGCCCAGAGACGACCCATTTTTGACAAGGTCGAAGACTTAGACAAACATACAAGATAACAAAATAGATGTGCCCGCAGGCAGGGGCAAAATGCAAGTGACATGTACAATGCATGAGCATAACTTATGATAATGCAAAGAGGGCTGTAAAGAAGCATCTAGATGCAAATGTTATGCAAAGAAATGCTACAGCAAACTCGTACACAAGCAAGTAAACACAAACCAAACCACATCTCATGCAGAAAGGATGTAAGAAAATTATGCAATCTTAACTACGGCTCAAGTAGGAAAGACTAAAAGCGACTATCGGGAACACCCAAAGCTTCAAACGAAACACCTCCTAGTGTATCAAACGCGAAAGGAGAAGGACTGTGCAAGAAAGCGCAGTCATCCAAACGCGTGTCAAACGTGAGAGGAGAAGGGCATCCAAACGCATGTCAAACGCGAGAGGAGAAGGGCATCCAAACGCTTGTCAAACGCGAGAGGAGAAAGGCATCCAAATGCGTGTCAAACGCAAGAGGAGAAAGGCATCCAAATGGGTGTCAAACGCGAGAGGAGAAAGGCCTCCAAACGCGTGTCAAATGCGAGAGGAGAAAGGCAACCAGACGCGTGTCAAACGCGAGAGGAGAAAAGGTATCCAAACGTGTGTCAAACGCGAGAGGAGAAAGGTATCCAAATGCGTGTCAAACGTGAGAGGAGAAAGGTAACCAAACGTGTGTCAAACGCGAGAGGAGAAAGGGCTGCGGTGCAAACACCGAAGGGTGGTATGAACATCAGGCACTCGTCCCAATGTTTCTAAACGAAGCAAGGTATAAGCGTCGGGCACACGGTCCAAATGCTTCTAAACGAAGAGGTGGTATAAACACCGGGCACACAACCCAATGTCTCTAACCAACAAGGAATGATATAAACACCGAGCGTACCCGAGTGTTTCTAACCAAAACAAGGTGTTCAAGGGACAGGAATGATCTTACCTGGAGTTCCTCTAAATGAACCATACGCATCAGCTTTGAATGAACCATACTTACAATATCGTGCCTACAAAAGAAAGAAACTTACCAGGTATAATGCAATGAGAATGCATGTTCTATGCAAGATCAACAACATGTTCTATGCAAGATCAACAGCATGTTCTATGCTAACTACCAAATGCACATTCTATGCAAATATAAGAGGTGCATATTCTATGCAAGTGTGAGAAATGCAAGTTCTATGCAAACGCGGCGAATGCATGTTCCATGCAACATTAAGATGCATATTCTATGCAAAAGTGAGCAATGCACATTCTATGTGAAACGAAAATGCAAGTTCTAGGTGACGATGCAAAATGCATGTTCCATGCAACGACATAGAGATGCACATATTCAATGCAAGCATGGTAAAGACACGTTTCCTGCAATATCGAGATACAACCTCAAAACGAGACGAGGCCTGCTCAATGCAAAAGGCATATAACAAATGCAAACCTTACCAACATGGCAAAAACATCATAATGCAACGTAGGCAAAAGCAATTTTCTAACTTTGTAATATACAAAAGGATACGAAAAGGATACATTTTGTGCATTTTGAGCGCCACACACTGATAACATAATTCGGGGCTACCACGGAGGCCGTTCAAGCTCTGAAAAGTGTACTTTCTTGTGCTTTCTTGAGAGATGGGAGCATGCAAGAACATAAACCACAACCAAGAAGAGTACTGGAGGTCCACCGGCCACTCTGGGAAGCCATCGGCCTTGAGACCAGTCCATCGGCCAACAAAGTGGCCGGGTAGCCAACAAAGTGGCCGGTCTGCCAGAAGTAGCAGATTCGGGGCAGTTCAGTCTTTCCACACGGATGGCTTAAAAAACACAACCTCAAATCACAAATCCTCACACCTTCAAGTCCAAAAATCATCCCCCTTCCTTCTTAGATCCTTTTTCTTCTTAGATTTTTACACGCATTTTCCAACGCCTCCGGCGAAGTTGATTCGCTAAGATTTTTCGATTTCCTTCACTTTGAACCGAACAAAAGTTGTTTTTGGAGCCTTTTCCTCCACCTTCACCATTTGAGGTTTGTTCCCCTCAACTTCGCCTTGGGTTTGGCGCCCCTTTCCCGGGCTTTGACTTTCATTGACTTTTTCCCTCATGAGGGTTGACTTTTGTTGACTTTTTGCATTTTTTGCCCCATTTTGCTCACTTTTCACCTTCTTTTCAGATGGCAGACGACGTTCCACCCGGTGGAGCTCCTCCGGGGATGGAGATGGATCCTGAGTTCGAGTCATTGCCGCTAGGCACTCGGCGTTTCGACCCGGAGACGTATGACCCTGAGGTATATGTGCTGCCTCCCAACGGCATCCGTCAGTTTAGGAGGTTTGCGCGAGGTGCACCAGAGGACCTCCTGTTACGCGAGTCGGAGTCACACTTATCCTATGGCGCCTTTGAGGTACACACTTCCTCTTTACTTTTCACAATGTAGATCACATATCCTGGATAGCCCACATTGCTCTTCCTTTGATTATCCCAATCACACTTGTACACAACATGCCTTGTTCATTCTGAGGACATTTCTACATGGTACCTTTGTTAATTTTGAACACATGAATACATTGTATTTCTGACACTGCCTTGCATCTATTTATATTGGACACAGGGAGATTCTCATGCCTTCCAAGGCTATGAGAACATCATCGTACGAGACTGGTACATAAAGCTACCCGATGTTGTTTGCCATATCATCGATGAGGCTGGTTTTGGTGCATTCTATATGGGACTTTCGCGCCTCACTGCGAGTCGGCCTCTTTTAGGCACTTTAGTGGAGAAGTGGTGGGACACCACCGATTCCTTCCATCTCTCTACAGCAGGGGAGATGACGATGACTTCCTTTGACTTCTCCATGCTCACCAGCATAGGAGTAGGGGGTGATCTAATCCCTCACGACACCGATATGGGCGAGTGGGATGCCGCTCAGATCTTTTTGCTAGGGACTCGCCCACCTCTCTCCCGACTAGGGATGGTGCGATATTCGTGGTTCGCCGACCACTTCAGGGGAGAGACGTCGACGACCCACGAGGAGGTCGAGCACTACGTCCGGGGGTTTCTTATGTTCTTGCTTGGCATCACTCTTTTCGCTGACTAGGTGAACACCGTTGGCCTCTACCTCTTGAGTGCACTAGTGGACCTGTCTCGCGTCCGGCGTTATGACTGGGGTAGCGTAGGCTTGGCCACATTATATGGATACATGAGTTCTTCATCTCACCGGAGCGGGCACCTGCTAGGAGGCTACTGGAGATCCTGGGAGGTACATCTTTCCCGTTTGCTTTACAATCCTGCTTTACATTATCTGTACACCGCACACATTGCGCAACACAAAACCTGCTTTACATTACTTGTACACTGCACACACTGCACAAGACGTTGCATCTGACTCTTTAATTTCTGCTTTATCCACGTACTACTTTACATCTGACAAACATACTCATTATTACCCTTTTATATTCCGTAGTTGTGGGTATATGCTTACTTCTTGAGGCTTGCCCCAGAGCTGGAGGTAGAAACGCCTCCCATGGTCCCATATTCACACAGATACGACGTGAGGTGCGAGCGGAGGCCCTGAGAGTCTTTCTCATTCTTTCGCCGATATTTTGACACTGTAGCTGCAGCGGAGGTATTTCAAACCTTACAGTTTATCTGAGCTTTGCTTCATATTGCACTTTCAATAGCAGATAACAACATGTATATCCGTAATTTGCAGATCACCTGGCAGCCCTGGGCAGTGCTGCCTGATGTAGTTAGAGATCAGTTTGTGGGCACTCAGGAGGCTTCCCGATTTCGGCTCTTGCTCGAGGGTCTGGTCTGTCAGGCATGGTACTTGGGTGAGCGCTTCTTTCGACAGAGCCTCGGTTTGCCTGAGCAAATAGTCCCGATGCCACCTCCTACCTATATGAGGATCACAGAGAGGTACACTGAGCAGGAGATGATTGACTTCACCAGAGGTTGGGATGCCGACTTCTTCAGGCTCGACGGCGACTATACCATCTTTATCCAGACATATCTCATACAGCCTCTGGCCAGTGGTCACCGAGGTGAGAGAGATAGTCCTGTAGCCGCAGCAGAAGGAGTGGGAGGATCCAAGGCGACTTAGGCCCATGGTAGGAAAGGTTCCCAGAGGAGACAGAAGGCGGGGTGGCCAGACCTGCCCACTACTATGACATGCCGAGGACGTGCTGGAGAGGCTTATCAGATTCCCATCGCTCCTCCTCCAGCTGATCACGAGCTCGTCGGAGTTCGAGGCTTGACCCTAGTATGTACCATACTTTACATTCTGTACATTCATTTCATTTTAGTTTATACTCTGCAGATTACTAATCACCTCAACACTTTTGTAGGCTTCCATAGAGTACACCGGGCAGGCTCTAGAGCTGTCAGCTTCTCTGATGGGGATGGTGTAGAGGAGTATGGACTTGCTGAGCATTTACGGTATCTCGGTAAGTTCTTTCAACCTACACTCCAAAACTCTCTACGATCTGCCCCATACTGATTTGATGCATTTAACCATACTGCATGAATACACTGCCTCCACATACCGCTCACAGCATTTATACACTGCATTTAATACTATACACAACTTCGCATATCATAACTGATGCATTTGCCAAATTGTTCTTTTCAAGTCCCATTCCAAATGCCAGCTACAGCGGGCACCCCAGCAGGACCTTCAGTGCCTCTCCGAGCAGCAGGGAGAGAGGGATGAGGGACATCGACGCACAGCCGAAGCAGAGTTAGACGTACTCACACTGGGAGTAGTTTGCGGGAGCCCGCCCCAGATGATGATGAGTCTGACGAGGAGCGAGTGAGTCCGCAGTCAGAGTCGTCTCAGGACGGAGATGAGACTGGAGATGGCTAGGGTTCAGACTCGGGCAGCGGCGCTAACGGCGATAGTTCTGGGCCTGTGCTGAGGAAGAGGGCGATGAGGGCTTCCCGTTCTTGAGGCAACTGGCGCCGATTCAGATGCTTTTGCTTTTTGCTTTATTTCGCTTTTTTTGCTAGTAGTTTTTGCACATTGTACAGCCTTAGGCAGTTTTATTTTCTTTAAAACTTGTACTCTTTTGCTAAAAAAGAAACCATGATTGAATGGAAACAGCTTTCGTTTAAAAAAGCGTTATATTTTGCATTCAAAGCATCGCATAACATCGCACAGCATGAAAATGAGATTAAACTTTGTTTGAAAATTGCATATTCAAATTGCATTGTCTTAATCAGGTGGTGAACCGACCGACAACTGAAAGAACAAAACAACTCGATAAACAAAACTAGGACTTGACATGCTAATCAAATGTGAATACAACTCGATAAGCAAGACAAGAACTTAATAATCAATGCAAATACAACTCAATAAACAAAATTGCAACAACTCGATAAACAAATTGAAACAACACAAGTATGACTTCGCGAAATCGTCACGAAAACGCATCCGAAGTGGAACAAGACACAAGTTCTCAATACTTCTAACACATAGACAACTCAGAGAGCAAAAGGAGAGGCCATTGGCCAAGGTAAGAGACCACCGGCCACCACAAAGGTTAATCGGCCACCATCACTAGCCGATCGGCCATAGAAATGGTCGGTCGGCCATAAAACTTGGCCGGTCGGCTACCTATGCAAAAAGTCTCCAAATTGTTGCCACCTGTCTTCCACTCAACACCTTATCTTTTATAAAGGTTCCAGCTTCGTGGTTTCTCCATTTCAACATTGTTTTTGCCCCAAATGTAAGCATTTCTTGCCCAAAACCTCACAAATTGGATTGCAAACTTGGATGGCTCGGAAAAGTTGAATTTCTGAGGTTTCGGAATAAATGCACTATTCACGCTGAGCCGCACCTCGCTGCATTTTCCGTTCCTCCATGCCGCGGCTAGGTGTTGGAACCTAGTAACTCATGTTTTTAGCTTTGGTGGACAAGAGATGTGTCCCACTTTTAAAGATTTCCAAGCTTTGATGGAATCTCAGTGTGATGAAGAGATCTTGCCCCAATTCCGTTTTGGCCACATCCAAGCTTTAGGACGGATGTGTGAGCTTACTTTGCATGATGCTTGGTCTTTGATTCGCGACGGAGAACTGGACATTCTGAGCTTGATTCATCAGTTTTTTGACGACGGTGACTGCGGCGACCATCTTTGGCAAAGTTTTCGGTGACACGCCCTCTGATTATGCATGTTGTCTCATTTCTTGCTTTCCCCAAACTTCGAAAGGTCTAGCATCTGTTTTGATTGAGGTTGTCCAAGGCTTAAAAGAGGGTAAGAGTTGTATCGCTATGACACTAGTTGAGACTCTGATGGGTTTGGATGCCTTCCATTGCCGGGAGACGACCAGGTTCGCGGGGAGTCCACTACTCTTATAGGTAATGTTTCCCACTCTCCTCACATGTGTGTTTTTCACATCACTCGGCCCTCAGGCTCTATTTTTCTCTCAAAACCCTTTCTCACTTTTCTCTCCACGTACACCTCTCTATTCTTTAATCTCTCTTATTTTTTTTTATCCCTCCCCAGATATGGCTGATGGATAAATTGAAAGTGGTGGACTCATGCCCAGCATATTCAGCACGCGGCTATTTTTTTCGCCAGCGGCTAGTTGATGCCCCAGATGAGGGATGGTGGTGCAAATGGATGTGCACTCGATTTGTTGTTGACATCGCTTGGCGTTGTCCCTGGCTTAATCTGCCGACGATGAGCTCTAACAGGTCTCGCCAGTTGGGCATTCAGTTGATTGGCCTGACACACTGTGTCTTTTACTTTCCATTTCGATTCAGGCGTCAGTTCGGCCACGACCAGACTTGCCCGGAAGAGGGGATGGAATACCCTGCTGCATTTCTGATTAAAGGCTCACATCTAGCTCGGTATGCCACATCATGGAGGACGAGAGAGCTTCTGGCCCCCGCTCCCACTTTCAGTTGTGCCCTTTCCAGTGAGTGCATAGCTTGGCTTGATGAAGAAGCACAGACCGGGCCTACTTTGGCATCAGAGGCTTCCAATTTCTCTGAGAGAGGGCGCAGGAACACCTGACTTATCCATGCCCTGAGTTTATTTGCTTTAATCAGTACTTTCAAGTTTTCTTATGAATGTAATAAAAAACAACTTCAATTTGTATTCAAGAGTAGGAGAACTATGTACTGAAATTAGTGAAATTGATGGTTGTGGGTACTGAAAATTTTCTGTTTGGTCAAAAAATGGTCTAAGTTGTAAAAAGATTAATTTGAGCAAAATTAACTTTTATTAAAACTTTTCAAAACCACTTTCGATATGGATCACAACAGGACACGCCTGAGATCTATCACTGAGATGTACAACCCCGGATCCAAACAATTGGAAAGTTGCCACTTGTCTAAATAGCACTGCACGGTAGCTCACAACCGAACTCTTGGACGCAGCAAAGACAAAGATGGCCAACATTATCACATGGACAGAGTTGATTTGGAAGTGTTTATGGCTGGACTTCAGAATGAAGTTGCCTACGTATCCCAAAGATGGGAATCAAGCCTTACGTAGTTCGGTTCAGGTTCACTCGTGTATTAACACTCTCCTTTTGCGCTCTAACTTTTGCCAAGGCCGCCCTTTCTGGGTTTTCAACCTTGCGAGCTCAGTTTTTTCTTTTTTCAAATTTTTTGTGCTCTAACTTTTGCCTAGGTCGCCCTTTCGGGTTTTCGGCCTAGCGAGCCACTCAGGGATAGTATTTCTTCAACTTGTCCATATTGATCGGCTGGGAGAACTCAAGGCCATCTAAATCCATCAGAATGGCAGCTCCACCCAACCAGATAGACTTGATGATGTAAGGACCAGTCCAATTAGGTCTGAACTTGCCCCTAGGGTTGTGGATGGGAGCTCGGTTGTCTTTGAGCACCAAATCGCCTTCTTTTAGATTCTTGGACTTAACTTTCTTGTTGAAAGCCCTGGCAATCCTACGTTGATAACCTTGGACATGATACAGTGCTTTCAGCCATCTCTTGTCGAACAACATGAGTTCTTCGAACCTGCTCTACTGCCAATCTGCCTCAGCTATCTGGCACTCAGCCATTACTCGCAACGACGGAACCTCAACTCCGATAGGCAGAATAGCCTCCATCCCATAAACCAAGGAATACGGAGTTGCCCCAGTAGAAGTTTGAATTGATGTCTGGTAGCCCCAAAGAGCAAACGACAGCTTATCTGGCCAGTCTCTGTAGGTTTCTACCATCTTCTGCAAAATGTGCTTGATGTTCTTGTTGACGGCCTCAACAGCTCCGTTGGTTTGCAGCCGATATGTGGATGACTTATGAAAAGTCACGTTGTATTTCTCCAACAATTCGATCACCTCCTTCTTGAAGTGGGAACCATTATTCGAAATAATCTTATTTGGGACCCCATAGCGACAGATAATGTTGTTCCTGATGAACTTAGCAACATGCGACGCCTTCAACACCGCGTAAGATTGGGCCTCAACCCACTTCGTGAAGTAGTCTATCGCTACCAGAATGTACTCATGCCCGTTGGACCCCTTCGGAGTGACTGCCCCGATTACATCAATCCCCCAGACTGAAAATGGCCATGGCGAAGTCATGTTGTACAGCTTTGATGGCAGATTGTTCATTCGATTTGCATGGATCTGACATTTGTGGCATCGCCGAACAAAGCCAATACAATCCTCCTCCATGGTTAACCAATAATAACCCTGTCTAAGGATCTTTCGGGCTAGCATCACCCCGCTCATGTGCGCTCTGCACTCTCCTCCGTGGATGGCCTCCATCAGGCGCTTAGATTCTTCAGCATCAACACACAGTTTGTGCATCCCAAGATGACCCTGCTTGTACAGTTTACCCCCGCAGACAATGAACTAAGCAGCCATTCTTCGAATTGCCCTCTTATCTTTGGCATTTGCCCCTGGTGGATACGTCTCCTTTTCCAAGAAGTTCCATATGTCGTAATACCAGGGGTTTTGATCTTGTACCTCATCTATGGCAGCAATCAGCTCGTAGGCCGGTACATACCGCTGTTCAATGATGATCGGACGCATTCGGACTCCAAAAGGATGTCTATTATAGAAGATAGAGTTGCTAATGAATCAGCGAACCTGTTGTTCTTTCTTAACAGATGAGCGAAGTTCAGTTTTTCAAACCGAGGAATCAGAACGTCTAAGGTCTGGTGATAGATCTTTATCTTTTCTTCTTTAACTTCCAATCTCTTTTAGCTTGAGATACAACAAGGTTCGAGTCCCCGATGACATCCAACCGTTTTGCCCCTAGCTCTAGGGCGGCTTCCAGTCCAGCAATACATGCCTCATATTCTGCTTCGTTATTCGATACCTTGAACCGGAGCTTGAAGGCTAAGGGTATGCGGGAATTGTCGGGTGCTATCAGCAACAACCCTATCCCGTACCCGTACTGGTTTGACGCTCCGTCAAAGTACATAGTCTAGGTTTCTTCTTTAACATGCAGAATGGCCTCATCTGGGAACAGATATTCTACTACTTTATCTCTCCTCACTGGATGATTGGCTAGGAACTCCACTACCGCTCTCCCTTTCACTGACTTGAGAATCATGTACTTCAGATCAAATTCGGAGAGAAGAAGCAACCAACGAGCTAGCCTACCCGTAAGCGCTGGTTTCTCAAAGAGATATTTGATGGGATCTAATCTCAAAACTAGTATTACAGTGTGAGCTAATAGGTAGTGCCTTAAGTTCCTGGTAGCCCATACCAAGGCCAGACAAGCCTTTTCCAGCGGAGTGTAGCAGGTCTCGTATTCCAGCATTTTCTTGCTCAGGTAGTAGATAGCCTTCTCTACTTTATTCTCAGATTCTTGCGCAAGCATGCAGCCCATCGTCATTTCGGTTATTGACAGATACAATATCAACGGTTTCCCCAGCTCTGGCAGTGACAACACAGGTGGGTTCTGTAGATACTGCTTGATCTGTTCGAAAACAACTTGGCATCGGTCATCCCATTGGAACTTCTTTCCTTTCTTCAGGAGACCAAACAGTGGTTCACAAGTTAAGGTTAATTTTGCAATAAACCATCTTATGAATTGCACTTTACGCAGAAAGCCTCGCACCTCCTTTTCAGTCCTTGGTGGTGGCATTTCTAAGATGGCCTTAATCTTGGAAGGATCGACTTCGATGCCCTTTTGTGTAATTAAGAACCCCAACATTTTCTCTGCTGTAACACCAAAAGTACATTTCTGAGGATTTAGCCACAACCAATACTCTCTGATCCGTTGGAAAAATTTCTTCAAGGCGGTGTAGTGGTTCTCTCTTTCATTGGACTTGACAATTATGTCGTCCACGTACACCTCAACCTCTTTGTGGATCATATCGTGCAAGATCGTGGTCGCAGCCCGTTGATACGTAGCCGCTACATCCTTCAAACCAAACGGCATCACCCTATAGCAGTAAGTTTCCCACGGGGTAGTGAAAGCAGTCTTCTTCTTGTCTTCGAGGGCCATCAAAATCTGATTGTAGCCTGAAAACCCATCCATGAACGAGAGCAGCGCATGCCCAGCAATGAAGTCCACTAATTTGTCGATATGCGGCAAAGGAAAGTCATCCTTCGGACTGGCTTTGTTCAAATCTCTGAAGTCCACACATACCCGAATTCTGCTGTCCTTCTTCGGCACCGGAACTATATTGGCCAATCAAGTAGGGTATTTAGATACCAACAGGAACCCTGCATCAATCTGCTTGGTGACCTCTTCTTTGATCTTCAGAGCCCAGTCCGGGCGGATCCTTCGGAGCTTCTGCTTAACAGGTCAGGCCTCTGGGTCAAAAGGGATCCGGTGCTGTACAATCTCAGGATCGATTCCAGACATGTCTTCGTAGGACCACGCGAAAACATCTTTAAAATCTTTTAATAAAGCAACTAAGTGCTTGCGCTCCTCAGAAGACAACGTGGACCCGATCTGGACCAACCACGTGTCCTTCTCAGTACCAACATTAATTGAGGTGATTTCATCAACCAAAGGTTTTACAAACCTCTCTTGCTTTCGGTCAATCAAATGCTTTAAAACTGGAGGAATTTCTTCATCGTCGTTTTAATCAAAATTTTGAAAATCCTGATTAATGCAATAATCTAAAGGCACAGAAAAGTACTCACAAGCCACAGCAGCACTATTCTCATTAGCAACTTCCAGATCGTCTGATTCTTCGGTTACAACCGACTCAAAAGAAAATAAAAATGACGACCTGGACAGAACAGTGGCATCCGGGTTATCACCCCCGGGAATACCAGACTCCGACTCAGAAGAACTAAAATCTGATTCTGACTCCACAGACTCTGTGGAATTAGATTCTGGTTCACTACCTGATCCAGAACTGCTCAATAAAAAGCCTTCCTCGTATTGCCAAACGAGGGAGGGTGTGATGGATGCATTGAGAATGCCAGAAGATGGGCCCACAGTCACGTCATCCCCGATCATGGAAACTGAGAAGTTATCCCCCAAGCACTTCGGTACGATCTGAGGATTTGAGAGGAGACAAGCCAGCGCTACCCCCATCTCAAGTTCTGTGCTCTTGGACTCATCCTTCTTGCACTGCTCAGCCTCAGCTGGCGGGTCTGTCTGCTCTTCGGCAACTTCATCCCCTGACAATTGCAAATCAAAGAAGATCTCAAAACCCGGCAAGTGCTGCCTCTCTCAATTCAACCATGGCTCTGGAAAGCCGCAGAACAGGAAATCTTTCCCCTTCCGGACGAAGCGTCCGTTTAAGGTCCCCTGGATAGGTCTGTGCACTAACTCATAGTGCTTGCCGGCTTGTTTAGCTCTGGCTCTTCCGGCCATTTTTCTTCCTTTCCTTGTCCAATCCTCCTTGGTAGGTGAGTAACCTAAACCAAAGGCATACGGGTTGTGTGGCACTTCGGCCAATTCAGCGAGGCCTTTCTGGCCACTTCTTCCTAATCCTATCCGGGGCATGTGTTGGAGCTTGTTCATGAGGTAGACAGATTGTGCGCTAACGTACAGCCCCTCATCAACAGCTAGCATATCCTGTACAACCCGAGCCTCAGCCAAGGTGAATCCCGATAGAAAGACATCCTCCACGCCGTGCTCAATCTCTAGAACTGGTATAGAAACCTCTGGCGGCGGATGTATTGAAGAGTTCCCAAAAACAATTGCCACCCCTTTTTTGTGGGGGTACTTCAACATTTGGTGTAAGGTGCAAGAGACGGTTTTCACGTGGTGCAGCCACGGCCGCCCAAGGAGTAGATTGAAGGTTACTGGTACATCCAAGACATGAAACTCAATATCTTGCTCTCCCGGACCAACCTGAGTCTTGATCTGTACCATCCCCATCATCTCCCGACTGGTGTTATCATAGGCCCGTATTATCTGGGCTGTAGGCACGAAATCTGCTGGCTTTAACTCGATAGCATACACCATTCTTGACGGACATACATTGATTGTAGATCCCGTGTCGACCAGGACCATCGGTATCCATTTCACTCTACACTCCACAGAGATATAGTGCGGCTAGTTATGATCAGAGCCCTCAGGCGGTAGTTCTTTGTCTGTGAAGGTTAGGGTCGGTGAAGCTCTGCCCGGGAAAACCAACCCCACCAACTGCTCGGGTGTGGTATCAATTGAAAGTTTGGCCCTATCCATGGCTGTAAGGACAGCCTGTCTGTGAACCCTCGAATTTTCTTTAGCTGTTTCAACACAGCCTCCTCCTCTAGTAGTCTTTCTTTCTGCCTTTCTGCTTCTTTGTCTTTCCCGGATGCCTCCGGCTAGTCCAAATGTGGGGGTTTGAAGTACCGCCCACTCCGGGTCATATGGTCGACCTCCTCGATATACTAGGTGTCATCAGGGAGACTCTGCCCCCAGTCTTCGTCACTATGGGCCAGACACAAATCGTCGTCTCTCCACCACATGCCTCAGCAACTGATAAACAACTATTCGACTTTGCTGTAGCTATTTCCGTGCTCACAGCATATTCTGTCCCCGCAGGGGCCTTGGCCTTTCTAGCCCTGTCTTCATTCTTAATTCTCTCTTGTTCAAAATGCCTCAGCATGTCTTCCTGCTCTGTGTCTGCTGCACACAAATTGCTCAAGTCCCGAGCAAAATTCTTCACACCGGTGCTCTCTGGCGATCCTTCCTTGTTCTCGGCCATTCTGGCCATTGTAGATGTTCTAGTTTCTGACTGCCCCTGCCTTAGCTGAGACTCCTCAACAACATCTGGCTCGTCACTAAGCCACCCTGTAGCATCTGTTGCTCTATTTAGGTCAAACTAGTTGATGCTCACATCCCCCGGATCTTGCTCGTCAAAGAACTGTAGGTTGGCCATGTCCTCCTCCAACTCTGCTAGGTCGTCTAGCCCCTGACTCGGTCCATCCTCCCGGACCACACTGATCTCTGCCCCAGTTGGCAACTCTACTCTCGGCTTTGCCTGGTCTGTTGGCACAATATAACCGCACGGGTTGTATGTTTCCTCAGTAAAGCTCCCAGGTCCCTCAGACTCTGAATCAACATTCCCATTCTGCTCCAAGATAACCCTGGCTTTGTCTTCGATAGTCACCACCATTGGCTTGGGTTGGGTTAGGGTGGTGCTAATCATGCACAAGTCTGTGCTTTCTGGGATGAACACCTCAGGCTTCGGTAGGTGGGAGGGAGTAATGTATATGCTAGGATCGTACTGGACGGCCATGGTTTGGATCAGGTTTATCTGCCTGGGTGGAGAGGGGTTGTTGTTATGTGGTGGGAGTGGGTTGGTGGTGACATTTGGCTTGTGGGGAGGTGCAATCACCTTGTTGTCAATAAGATCCTGGATCTCATGACGCAGCCTATAGCAGAAGTCGGTGTCATGACCGTGCCGTTGGTGAAAGGCGCAATATTTGGCCGGGTTATGAGAAGAAGGAAGTTTGTCTAGTAATGGTCGCGGCTCTAGGGGCTTCAAATGCCCTTTCCTGATCAAGACTCCTAAAGCTTTGGACAAAGGCATGTAAAGTGGGGTGAAGGTCCTCTGGCCCCTAGGCGGGTATTTTGCTGGTTGTATGGTGGCTTCGGATGTACCGGTGAAGGGTGTGGCTGTTTTTGAGGTGGTAGAGGTGACCATGCCCACGTTAGAAGTTCTTGTGGCTGCACTACTACTGGTAGCTGCATTCAAACCACGGGTAAACGCCTTCTTGGCTACTCTCTCTCGTGGTCAATCAGACCTTGCTTCATGGCATCCTCAATCTGTACCCCAATCTCATGCAAATCAGCAAAGGTGGGGAGGGGTAAGACGATCATTTTCTACATCAACTTGGGTTGTAGGTTGCGCACAACCATCCTTATCTGATTTTTCTCAAGCGGTCGACTTGTCATCATGGAGGCCTTGGCTCTTCATCGAGTGACAAAGTTAGAAAAGCCCTCTTTCGGCTCTTGCCTGGTTGCCTCAAGATCACGAGTCGTGACCTCGATTTGAGTATTGTATGAATATTGGGCGACGAAGGCCTCGGCCATCTCCTCCCAACTCCTTTTCACTGAGTCTTCCAGTTTGGCGTACCAAATGGCCGCAATACCCGATAGGGTCCGACTGAAGAGTGATAGTTTTTGCAATCTGGAGAGGCCCATTGTCCATAGGATATTCGAGAACAACCGCAGATGCACCATAGGATCTCAAAAATAGTCAACACGGTCTATATGTGGCATCTTGAACC
Organism: Camellia granthamiana; assembly: GCA_036172215.1. Classification (NCBI taxonomy): domain Eukaryota; kingdom Viridiplantae; phylum Streptophyta; class Magnoliopsida; order Ericales; family Theaceae; genus Camellia; species Camellia granthamiana. Next base: position 161,011,108 of record CM069903.1, on the reverse strand, counting down.
GGTCTGACAATGTCACTGCTGAATCAGTGTAACCATCCTCTATGTCCGGAATGGAGTTAACACCTTAAGCCCTCTTGAACAGCTTTTCCAGCTTGCTCACCTTCAGAGCGGTTGGATCAACCTCAAATTCGAACGGCGTGTCCACTGGATTAGCCGGTGCTTTAGACATCTGAGGTGGGATTGGCGGTGGGACTGGCCCTATTGGAACGTTCGTATTTTCCTGGACGTTTACTATTTCCCTAAATGTTGGAACCCTAGGTAAGGGTGGGAGTGGATGCGAAGCAGATGCTCCAGCTTGTTGTGGTTGCTGCTGTTATTGAAGCCTGGCAATCAGTTCTGCCTGTTGAGCTACAACCTCTGCCTAACGTGCGGTGACCTCCGCCTGACGAGCAGCATCCTGCTACAAGACCTGCATAGTCTCTTGGAGTTGACGCATCATGTCCTCCATTCCGACTGTAAAGTGTGGATCTGACTGAACCGGTGTATGTTCCCTCTCTGAGGTAGAAACAGAAACCTGATCCCTACTGCACACAGGTGGGGTAGACAACAACCACTAAACTGATGATTTGTGCCTAGATGACCTCCGCCTCGTAACCGGGGGTAATGCAATAAACACTAGTTGTCCGTCAACTAGATCCTCAGATCGATGAATTCTCCCAATTCGGGTCCAGGGTGCTTGGGGGGTATCTGCCTCGTTGGAAGCAATGATGCAATACTACCTTAGCAAAAAAGATAAATAAAGCATAATAAGGAAACAATCAATCAAAAAAACGGACAGTATTTCAGCTTAGATAAAGACAACACACAGTTGATATCATAAGCTGAACAAACTGTTCTCAAACACTGATCTCTGCCCCCAAATCACTGCCTCAAATCTGATAGCCCCAAATACTGATGTCTTCAGACTGATACCCAGACTTGCAAACTGATACATGCATTCCTGTAGAGACACACCCTAACAGCACATAGCAAGCAAGTGAGAGCAAAACACCCCTATGGAGGGGTAGGGTTTCCCTGTCCTATTTTGTTAGGAGCTAGGGTTTCACTACGCACACATGCGGTTTCAAACAACTTATACTCGGGTAAGCAACCTGTCCTAGTTTGGAACAGTTTCTAAGGCTTCTGATATGCAACTAGGTCGAATGGTCAAAAAAAGTGCCTCGGCAAAACCAAGGTTTATCTTCCCATCGTGGCAGAGCCTGTAACTGGTCAGCCTTATGGCACGCTTTTCCAAGCATGCCTCCGGCAAACCGTTCAGGAATAGCAGACGACAAACACTGTGACTTAAGCGCACCAATGCAAATACAATGCAAAGAAACACATAAGTGTAGATAAATCAACATATCATGATGTTCGAGCCAAGTTCTCTAAATCCCCAGCAGAGTCGCTAGAAACTGTAGACCGCCCGAACTTCCTCCGCGCGCCCCCCTTTCGGAGAGGGCACGGATTTAGGTTCATAGCTACTACAGTTCGGACTCCTGTCACGGTTCTGTATCTAGTCTCACAAAGTGCAATGTAAGACTGATAAATTACCAAAGAGTCCAAATCCGGTAAATCGTTTTGGAAAATCGATTTTAATCAAGAAGTGCCAAACATGGACTGTTTTTCCAAACTACAGAGTCGCCCCCTAAATATTTTATTTTTTGAGAAATTTAGGAAACCCTGACTCGTGCTAAAGGCCACATGTCCGTCATCACCAAAGTTGTCTTAGCTCGGGAACTTGGGTACGAGGGGGGAAGGTCATGAAATGAGCATCGCCGCTCGCCCGATCAAAGGATCGGCCTCTACTAATCATGATATGTTGTTTTTGAAAACACATGTGTTCTTATTCCAGTTATTTAGCTAACATACTACATGATGCGTACAACATACAAGTATAGACTAGATCGCCTAAATTGGAACAAAACAAGTCAATGTTTGTTTTTCGAAAATGGTTTGAATTTGCCACCCTCGAGTGGGCTTAGAAATGCGGATTTGCCATCAAACAAGGTGGGGCTAAAACATGATGATTTGCCACTCCAAGTGGGCTTAAAACTCTCATTTTGATGAATTGTTCCAATTCAAGTAATGAAGCCTTCATCCACAGGCATTCATGCAGTTTAGCATTTAAGCAAATAGCCTCATGGCAAGCATGCTATCATGGCAACACTCACACACATGCAAGGATGCTAAAGCGTAAACACTTACAGTGTACTCCAAGTCAAAACAGAGAACTAGTTAGAAATCAGGCATGATCCTAGCTATGTTAAATGCCTAATGCAACACATGCAATAATGCAACTAAGTAGGCTCGGCTATCTAATGTGGCATATGAATGCAACAATTGATACATGTATTCAAATATGTATTGAAATACAATGCAGTTTGAATGATGCGCCGAGCCTGGTGCATGCAAGACAAATGAATGATGCAAACATGCAAGCATAAGGTATGCTAATTGAAATATGCCCTGAACTAACCATCGAAAGCAGTTAAATAAAAAGGGAAAAAGAAATGGGGTTGCAAGACATGCACACACGCACGCACCCTTATTACAACAATATGCCCTCTCGACAGAGGGTCCAAATAAATAAGCTAACTAGCTACGCTAAGCTACTTATTACAAACCAACTAATTAACTAACTAACTAATTAATTATTACAAAACCGAATTGAATAACTAGCTAATCTAAGCTAATTAGAATGTTACAAAATGAACTAAGCTAAATTAATTACAGCACATGTAATTAATTACAACTAGCTAACAAAGCGATAAATGGCCTCACGGGCGAGGGAGATATGCATGCTCGGTTGCGTCCTCCCGGAAATCCACTGCCTTGCCTCAAGATGCCTTTGTTTGCACCCTTTTGGATTTCTGAAAATTGTGCCAACTTCCAGATTGTTTCTGACCCATCTCAAGAACATGCTGAGGGATGATCGGCCATGATTGGTGGTAATCAGCCAGCACTGGTGGCCGGTCGGCTGGCTTTGATGGCCGGTCGGCCACTGATTCCCTGAATTTTTCTTTTTGCTGCAACAGAGTACAAACAGAGGCATGGCAGTGTATTTGCAAGGAAATGTGTGTGCAATACTCTCCTTATCATTTCTCAAGCTCAAATGAGCGTAGTACTCGGCTCTCAAGCCACCAATTACGCATCTCAATGCATGATGGCCAAAGAGTCAAGCTTGCACAATGTTAGTGAATGAACAAACAAGACTCGAAGAGTCGTCACCCTATCATGCATGATCAAGGGTGACAACGACTAAGAAATGCAACACGTTTCATCACTTTGAGTATAAAACGTGCCACATTCCTTGTGTTTGGATTAACGTCCGATCCAAACACAATGCAATACAAACAACATGCTCATCTTTCAATGCTAAAGTGGCGTGCACAAGACTCTATCATGTAAGCAATGCATGCAAGACATGTTAAGGGGCCAAGAGCACTAAAGCAAGTGAAGAACATTACACATGAGGCAAGCACTATCAATCTCAAATGGTCAAACCAGCTATGGACAAACCTAAGATACTCCAAAACAGTGGCCAAAACACACTAAAACTTAGGCACAAAAAGCAAGAAATGCATGCTCATTCATTTGCTCGCAAGCAAGGCACAAAGCTTAACTTTCAAACACATTGAAAAAGTGATATATATGAGAGCATGACAGAGATACAAGCACTGAAATTGTATGCCAAATGATGACATATCATGCAAACAACACAAGTATAGCATGTTAGGGTCCTTAGAACTCAAAGCTAGTCAAGGGCTTTACACAAGAGGCATGCAATACATAGCCCAAACAATCAAACCAACTCTGGACAGAGCTCAATCATGCCAAAACAAAGGTTAAAACATGCTGAAACGGTAGCCCAAAAGCTTAGGCAAGCATGCATACGTATTGGAAGGCATAAGGCACAACCCTCCAAAAGCATTGAAAGAGTGGAACATGTGAGAGTGTGACTACACTACATACGCTGAAATCATGTATGAAATGAGGTTAAGACATGCAAACACCACAAGTAAAGTATGCAAAAGGCTTTCAAACTCAAAGCTAGTTAAGGCATTCACACTACAACCATGCACTACAAGTCTCACATGGCCAAGACCACTCAAAACAGAGCTGAGGCATGCTAAAATAATGGCAAAAACATGTTGAGACAGAGCTAACACAAGCTAGGATGATAGGCATAAAGCATGAAGCATGTTAGGCCAACAAGTAGGATTACACTACAAGTATAAGATGCAAGCAACCAATAACCAAACCAACCAAAAACAAAATTATGGCAGGTCCAAAAAGTCACACAAAACATGCTTGAGCTCAGCTTAAAGAAAGGAGGAATACATGCTTATTTGGTAGGCTAACAAGACATGCAAGCAAGACAAAAGGAGAGGGGACCACCCTCGCCCATTTTGAACCTCAAAACCACATTTCCATCACTGAAATTTCTTTGGAATTCAGTGGTTAAAGGACCAAAATGAGATGGTTCCAAAAGCTTTAAAGGATGGCCCAAAAGCTTAGCAAATAAGGCATACAAGGGAGTGAAACACCCCCAACTCCCACAGGGCCTCAAACAACCATTTTAACACTCAAAAATAGAGTTTTTTTGTAGTTGACAACTTGGCCAAAATGAGCATGCAAAGGTGGCCTAAACTAGTATACAATAAACAAGCTTAGAAGGGGAAGAAGCTTACCCTCGAAGACAGCAGCAAAATGGCAACAATTCTGAGCCAAAACCAATTCCAAGACCTTAAATCAAGGTTCAAAGGACCTCAACCCCAAAATGAAGGTGTTTGACTAGGTGTCTTAGTGCAAATGTGTGAAGAAAACACACTTTAAGGCTCAAAATAGCACAATATAGAGAGAGAGTGAGAATTCTAGAGAGAGATGGAGATTTTTGCTCTGAAAAATCTGAACCCTCAAATAGGGAGAGGGAGCTCCCCTTATATAGGAAATGCAAGCCAAAAGCTTGCTTCATGTGTATGGAGGATGAGCTCAGTGTTCAACAATTGGAACAACTAGCACCAAAAATATCTGCAAAAGCAGAAAAAAGGGCCTCGGCCAAAACCTATGGCCGACCGGCCATTAAAGAGGCTGACCGGCCATCAGTAAGGCCAATCGGCCACCACTTATGGCTGATGGGAGAAAGGCTTGGTTGATGGGTTGTAGGGCTGGCTAGCAAGCCACCCTCTTTCTACAGAAGTAATGCTACAAGTTCTTGGTGCATAACCAAGCACAAAACCGACAAGTCGAGAGGTCCAAAAGCAAGGCACTTCGCCAAGAACTTCAGGTGCTCAAAACAAACACGAGCATGGATGATTATCGAGTGTTCAAACAGTCACGTCCAAGTCTTGAGGACAGTCAAAAATGGGGTGTCTACAAGGACACGCCGATGCCAGGGACCAAGATTGATGCCCAGAAAAAGGGGCAAAAAACAATCCCAGTAATCCTACAGCATGGCAAAGAAAAGGAGCACTCACATTGGCCTTCACGGGAGGTCGGGCAAGGAGAGTCGGTCAGAGGTGACTCACAGAAGACACCTCGTACTAGGGGAACATATGTGAAAGAACCCGGAATATCCAAGGGAAGGGTTTGTGTTTTGACACGGTGAATGAAGAGAAGTCCAAGAGGACACACAACGACACTGGAAGTAGCATACCGAAAAGACTGAAATCTGTTGACAGCTGAGCTTCTGGTCGAACTAAGGAGGATTTGAGGGACTACCTCCAGAGGAAGTGGCAGAATGCCAAGGTCACATCCCCCGTCAAACCAAGAATGCTGTTCTCAGTGGAGTTAGATAGGTTTGAGGCCCCAAAAAGGTTCTATATGCCAAGGTTCTAAATTTATGACGGTAAGTCCGATCCGAACTTTCACACCAGTTTATACCTAAATTCAATGGCTTTGTATACTGGGAATGAACCGTTGCTGTGCAAGGTATTTCTCTCATCCTTTGGGGAAATCGCATTGGATTGGTTTCACAAGTTGCCGAAAGGAACTGTGAAGAGCTGGAAAGGCGTGGCCGAGATGTTTGTGGCCAGCTTTGTTACAAACAACTTGCAGCCACTAAGGGTAAACTCCCTGATGGCTCTGAAAATTAACGAAGGTGAAAGCCTCAAGGCTTATGCCAAAAGGTACTATGAGATCTTCAACCGAATACCGGGATGCAACCAGGAGTTGGCGGTCGTGTCTTTTAAGAATGGCCTGGAGGATAATTGTACGCTTCGGAAGTCGCTGGCAAAGACTCTACCAAAGATTGTGGAGGAGCTCATGGCAAGGATCGAGAAATATGCTAGAGCAGAAGAGGATACGCTGGGAACGAAGACGCCGAAGCAGGAGAAGAGAAACGGCTCACAGAAGCGAGGGCAAGGTAATACTGGATCTAACAGGCAAGAATTAGGGCTAAGGGCTACACAAGCAGTCACTATTGTGTTCCGGATCCTGGTTTATAAAGTTTTAGAAAGGATCAGGAACCAACCATATTATAGAGCGTCAGAGAAGATTCCTGGCAAGTTTATGAGGAGAAGCCTTGGGAAGCATTGTGCTTACCACGATGAGGATGGGCACTTGACTCAGGGGTGCAGAGCCCTGAAGATGTATTTGGAAGATCTGGTCAGACAGGGTCACTTGAGGGGCCTAGTAGATGAGGCCAGAATGAGGGAAGAGCAGGCAAGACTACCCCAGGCGCCGGCAGCACCACCTCCACCACAACCACAGCAAGTTGAACCTCGGGTGATCAATGTGATTCACTCGAAGGTTAATGAGAATGACATGCGAAGGGAGACATAAAATGTGAGACACTTATAGCATGTGTATCAGGTCCAGCAAAAGAGGCCTAGGACAAACGAGTATCAGGGACCGATGGTGTCCTTTACTGAGGCAGACCTAGACATGGTGCAGCATCCACACAGCGATGCTCTAGTAGTGACCCTTAAGATTGGAGAATGGCAAGTAAGGCGCATTTTGATTGACCAAGGCAGCTCTTGTGACATCATGTATGTCAGATGCTACAAGGAGCTTGGCCTTCACCGAGATGATTTAGAGCAATCCAACAGCCGAATGATGGGATTCAACAGAACGCTGACATGGCCTCTGGGAGCCATGAATTTGGAGGTGTAGGCAGGAACCAAAAAGGTAAGCTTAGAGTTTGTAGTAATTGACACCCCTTCCCTTTACAATGTTATCTTGGAAATGCCATGGTTGTATACAATGAGGGTTGTTCCTTGAACACTACACTAGTTATTGCAATTTCCAACTGAACAGGCGATTAAAGAAGTCAAAGGGGATCAAGTACAGGCAAAGAACTGCTTCATGACAGCAATGAAATCCAACTGCAATGTGCAAGAGGCAGAAAAAATGGAAATCGAGGACGACAACATAGAAGTTCAAGATGATGTTGGCAAAGAACCAGCAGAGAAGAGTGAGGAAGCCTTGAAGAAAATCTTGGTCCAAGAAGGGGATGAAGAGTGCTTCTTCTTTCTCGGCTCAGGCTTGGTTGAGGATGAGGAAAGGGAGTTAGAGGCTTTCTTACGGGCCAACATAGAAGTATTTGCCTAGACGCCATATGAGATGCCAAGCATTGACCCCAAGGTCACATGCTATATGCTCAATGTAGACAGGTCAGCTAAACTTATCATCCAAAGAGCGAGGAGGCCGACATTAATACATGTTGAAGTAGTTGAGGAGGAAGTAGACAAACTACTGGAAGCCAAATCCATTCGCGAGGTGAACTACCCTACTTGGCTATCCAACACTGTGGTAATGAAAAAGAAGAACAGGAAGTGTAGGGTCTTTGTGGACTTCACCAGCCCGAATAAGGCTTACTTCAAAGACAGCTTCCCTCTACCTAAGATTGATCAGCTGGTGGATGCCCTTTCAGGGCATGGAAGGATGAACTTCCTAGATGCTTACAGGGGATACCACCAGATAGCGATATATCCCCCAGATGAAGAGAAGACTGCTTTCATCACCCTAAAAGGGTTGTACTACTACAGAGTGATGCCTTTCAAGTTGAAAAATGCAGGAGCAACCTATCAGAGGTTAGTGACCAAGATGTCCAGACATCTGATTGGCAAGACAATAGAAGTATACATCGATGACATGGTCGTAAAGAACAAAGAACCTGGGAATCATCTGGCCGACTTGAAAGTAGTTTTTGATATCCTAAGAACATATCGGTTTTGACTCAATGCTTCGAAATGTACATTTGGAATCGGGTTTGGTAAGTTCCTAGGGTACTTGGTCACCAGAAGGGGCATTGAGGCAAGCCCAGATCAAATCAAGGCCATCCTTGACTTAAAGAGCCCGACATCGACAAAACAAATGCAGATGCTGACTGGAAGGGCCGCAGCCCTAAACAGGTTTATAAGTAGAAGTTCAAATAAGTGTAAACCATTTTTTAGTTTGTTAAAAAAGGCCACTGATTTCTTGTGGATAGAGGAGTGCAAAGTCGCCTTGGCCGACTTGAAAATATACTTGACAACTGCCCCAGTTCTGTCAAACCCAATACCTAGTGAAGAACAGTTCTTATACTTGGCAGTTTCAAAGCACACAGTGAGTTCAATGGTAATTAGAGAAAAGAAAGGAGAACAAAGGGCAGTATACTATGTGAGTAAGACCCTAGCAAGTGCAGAGACCAGGTACTTACCCCTGGAAAAATTGATACTAGCCCTGGTGATGGCTTCAAAAAAACTGAATCACTACTTCCAAGCCCACAAGATTGCGGTATTGACTGAGCATCCTTTGAAGTCCCTATTGTAACAAGGAGATCTGACAGGCAGGGTAGCCAGATGGGCTATAGTATTGGGCCAATATGACTTGGAGTTTAAGCCTCGGACAGCAATTAAGGGCCAGGTTTTGGCCAACTTCACCCCTGGAGCCATCCTGGACTCCGGTGAGTCATGGCTTGGGATGTCCAAGGGAGTAGGAAGAAACCCAATTGGGGCCCTAGAGCCCCACTCAGGCGAAACAGAAGAGAGAAGAGAAACCAAATCCTTGAGACATTTACATCTGCGACTCCTTTCGCCTGTTTGTTGATGGAAGTTCAAACCATCAAGGAGCGGGGGCAGGAGTAGTGTAGTATCGCCAGATGGGCGAATGTTAGAGCAATCTATTCGTTTGGGATTTAAGTCCTCAAACAATGAGGCAGAGTATGAGGCATTGATTGCAGGGTGAAGTTGGCAGCAACAATGGGGGCCGATGAAATGGTAGTCTTCTGTGACGCCCAACTTATTGTGAATCAAGCAACATGCGAGTATGCATCCCGAGATGAACAAATGATAGCCTATGTTAAAGAGGTTGTCAAATTTCTTTCCTTGTTCCAAGATTGTCGGCTACAGCAAGTTAGCTGAGATGACAACAGTCACACCGACGCCTTGGCAAACCTGGCTAGTGCAATGAAATCAGGTGAAGCAAGGACCATAATGGTTGATTATTTGTCAGCCCCAAGTGTGGAGCCCCAGATCACAGAGTACGAAACAATGTGTGTGGAGATGGAACCAAGCTGGATGGATGCGATAGTAATATTCCTCAGGGATGGCAAGCTACCAAACGACTGAAAAGAGACACACAAGACCAGATTGAAGTCGGTTAGGTTCAGCCTAACAGCAGATGACCATCTCTACAAGAGATCCTTCACTGGACCCCTTTTGAGATGTGTACATCCCTTCCAAGTTGAGGACTTTCTGTATGAGATCCATGAAAGAGTCTGTGGAAGCCATGTTGGGGGCAGATCACTTGCTCATAGGGCTATCATATAGGGGTACCGGTGGCCCTACATGCAGAAGGATGTTGAAGCCTACGTCAGAAAGTGCGAGAAGTGTCAAAGGTTTACACCTTTGATACATTAACCAACAACTGATTTGAACCTAGTATCCAGGCCTTGGACATTTGCCTAGTGGGGCATGGATCTTGTTGGACAACTGTCCTAAGCGACTGGGCAGAGGAAGTTTCTATTAGTAACAACTGACTATTTTACCAAGTGGGTAGAGGCTGAACCCCTTGTGAAAATTCGAGATATTGATGTAAAGAACTTTATATGGAATAACATCATCACCAGGTTTGGGATCCCAAGAGCAATAATAGCAGATAATGGTGCATAGTTTGACAGTAAGCTAATCAAAAGCTTCTGTGCAAAGTACAAAATCAAGAACTGCTACTCCACTCCAAGTTTCCCTCAGAACAACAATCAGGCAGAAGCATCCAATAAGACTATCTTGGATGGGATCAAGAAGAGGTTGAAAGCAGCAAAAAGGAAGTGGGTGGAAGAGTTTCCTAATGTGCTCTGGGCATATTGGACTATGTCGAGAAGATCCACTGGGAAGTCTCCTTTTGCGATGGCTTATGGCACTAAAGCAGTTATCCCACTAAAAGTCGGCATCCCTAGAATCAAAACCCAGGGAGTGGAAGATGGGACCAACAAGGCATTCTTAGCTCGAAATCTGGATCTATTGGAAGAAAGAAGGGAGAGAGCAGCAATTCGGCTGGAGGCATACTAGTAGCAGCTTACTAGGGCTTACGACAAGAAGGTCAACCCAAGAGAGTTCAAAGTTAGGGACCTCATCCTGAGGAAAGTTGTCGGCAACAAGAAGGATCATAGGGAGGGCAAGCTTGGCCCAAACTGGGAGGGGCTTTATAGAATCATCTCAGTTGTCGGCAATGGGGCATACCGGCTTGAAGACATTGATGGCAAAGAGTTGCCAAGACCCTGAAACACGTGCAATTTAAAGTTTTTTTATCATTAGTTTTTTGTTTTTTGAAGTTTGTGTCATAATTTTATTAGCCGAAGTAATAATAAAATGTTAGTTTGATTTCTATGAATTTAAAATTTGTGCGATAGGACTGACCAGTCCTATGACGATGTTTCCAAATGAAACATGATGAATAACTTAGACTTATTATATAGCAGAGTTGAATTATACTTGCATATAATAGAGTTGAACTAAGTTGGCGATGTTTTCGAATGAAACATGATGAATAACTTAGACTTATTATATGGCAAAGTTGAATTATATTTGTATATAATAGAGTTGAACTAAGTTGGCAATGTTTCCGAATCAAACATGACAAATAACTTAGACTTATTATATCGTAGAGTTGAATTATACTTGCATATAATAGAGCTGAACTAAGTTGGCAATGTTTCCGAATGAAACATGACGAATAACTTAGACTTATTATATGACAGAGTTGAATTATACTTGCATATAATAGAGTTGAACTAAGTTGGCGATGTTTCTGAATAAAACATGACAAATAACTTAGACTTATTATATGGCAGAGTTGAATTATACTTGCATATAATAGAGTTGAACTAAGTTGGCGATGTTTCCGAATGATACATGATGAATAACTTAGACTTATTATATGGCAGAGTTGAATTATACTTGCATATAATAGAGTTGAACTAAGTTGGTGATGTTTCTGAATGAAAAATGATGAATAACTTAGACTTATTATATGACAGAGTTGAATTATACTTGAATTATACTTGCATATAATAGAGTTGAACTAAGTTGGCGATGTTTTTAAATGAAACATGATGAGCAACTTAGACTTATTATATGGCAAAGTTGAATTATACTTGCATATAATAGAGTTGAACTAAGTTGAATTAACCTTGACTTGCCATGTCGGCAGAGTTAAACTCAGAGTGGAACCAAGCTTGATCGCCTCGGCTAGTCTTTAGTTGCATCTGACTTCAACAAAAGACCATAAACGCATAATGTGAACTTAAGTGGAACTTAGGCTCACATTAGGGGGCATGGGGCAAGAATAAAACTTGAGAGCTTGGGACTTGTTGAAATTTTTATAAAATTTACAAGTTGAAGATTAGCCGAGGTAATAATGAAAGATGTATCCGAGGTACATCTTACCCGAGATAACTAACCAGGTTGTCAAGCTTGGAAAGGTTGGAAGGGTGAAGTCTTGATAAAAGATAGTAAGTGGAAACGAAAAAGCAATACTTGACTGAATAAGTTTAAAGAAACAACACTTGTAAAAATATTGCGAAATATTTTTAAGTGTTAGCCTAGGTATTCCAATTGTTGGCCGAGACAAATAGTCAAGGTATATCCGAGGTACTCTACCCTGAAATGATTACACAATTAAGGTGTACTTTGAAGAAATGCAAAAAATATTCTAAGTATAGAACCATGCATAGAAGAAAAGAAGGCATATATTCAACACTTAGAATAAAAGAAGGCATGCATTCAACGAAGAAACTTGTTCAGATACAAAAAAACACTTCGGCCTGGCATAAGAGATTACTTGTCCAAGTTACAAAAGAGAAGTTACAATTGAAAAAGAAAAGTTCAGAGTAAAAGAAAAAAATCCTAAGTACTGGAAACATTGGCGTTTATGTCTGATTGCTCAACCTCAGCTGTTGGTGTTATGTCGGCCTTGGTTGGCAATAAGGCTTCCTTCTCTGCCGCTATCTCAACATCTATCTTGAATAGGGTCTGATCTAAGCTCTTCTCGGCCGCCTGGACTTCGACCTCAGATGTCGTTTTCTTAGGTGAGGTGCTTTTGGAGATCTCGTCCTTATCAACTTAAGTCAAGTCCAAGACTTGCCCATTCATAGTGGAGGACTTGGCCCCAACCGCAGTCTCTTGTTCTTCATCATCAAGCTCGGTGTCATCCTCCTCGGCCTCATCATCCGATCTTTTAGGAGCTGGAGGGAAAGGCACTTGCAATTGGTTGATATCTCAAAAAGGGGAGTCCATTGGGACAAAAAGCTTATTAAGAGCTGTCGTTATAGCTTGACTTTTCGTGCTCCTTTCGGATACGACTAGCCCCATAGGTCGGACTCTCGTGGTTCTGAATTTGATTTCACAAGTGCAATGTGAAACAGTGGAAACACAAAAAGAGTCCAAATTTGGCAATTCTTTTAGAAAATTGATTTGAATAAAAAAATGCCAAAATGGACTGCTTTGTCAGATTTCAGAGTCGCCACCTAAATATTTTTGAAAAATTTAGGAAACCTGAGACTCGTGCCAAAGGTCACTTATCCGTCATCACCAAAGTGTATCAGCTCGGGAACTTAGGTACTAGAGGGGAAAGGTTATGAATTGAGCACCCCACTCGCCCGATCAAAGATCAGCCTCTACTAATCATGATGTGATTTTTATTTACATTATATGCTCTTGTTCCATTTATTAGACTAACATTTACTATGTGACGCGCACACAAGTTATAGACTAATATTTGCAAGAATTAGAACATTTGATTTCATGTTTTGTTTTGAAATTGTTTTGTTGTGAATTTGTCACTTGAAAAAATAATCGCATATAAACATTGCTCAAATTATTCCAATGCAAGCAACTAGCCTTCATCCACAGGCATTCAAACAGTTATATCATTTAAGCAATTAGCGTCATGGAAGTATGTTTTGACATGGTAACACAAACATTCGATGCAACATGCTAAAACATAAAATTACTCACCTAGTACTTTGAGCCAAAACAAAGCAAAAATAATTAGAAAAATATGCATGTTCCTAATTAATGTAATATGACTAATGCAACGCATACATTATGCATTTTATAGGCTCGACTATGAGCATGGCATATGATTCCATTCAAGACATGCGATAAAACATGTATTCAAGTAATGAATTTTGAACATTTGATATTGGGTTAGCATGATGAGCCGAGCCTTGGATGCATGCAAAACAAATGGATGCAAGCATGAATAATGCTAAACAAGACATGATGCCTTATACTAACTATTGTAAGCAAGTAAGTAAAAGGGAGAAAGACGTGGGGTTGGAAAACATACAACTTATTACATAATTGCCCTTATGTAAGAGGGTGCGAATCAAAGTCTGAAAGTTTGAACTAAACAACTTATTACAAAACTGAATGAATAAATTAAAGAATTAACTAGCTAACTATGCTATTACAACAAGGATAACCATGACAAGTAATCTAACTATCTAAGTTTAATTAACTATAACAATTACAAATAAACAATATTAATAATAAGTTAATTAATTACAACATTAATATTTAACAAGACTAAGTATAACAATAATAAATAAATTAATTAATTACAACAATGCATGGAACATCAATACATAAGGGTTGCATACACAAGGTCCAAAAACAGCACCGTCTGCCTTGGCTTACTCTGTTTCACCTTCAGCCACTGCCTTTTGTTTTCTGCAAAAATACATTGTTGACCAAACATTGATGACCGGTTCGGCCCTCAATAAAGCCCGGCTAGGCCTACAAAAGGCCGGTCGTGCCTCAATTTCATGCCAAATTTTGTTTTGTGTTCTGAAGTGAAAATAGTGCAAACAAAGTGTTTTGGACTCTGTTTGTCCCTACTACACTTCTCTGTCATGGGAAAGCCTCGAGAGAAGGTTAAAATCGTTTCCAAAAACCATCAATGAGCAAATTTTATTGCTTGATAACTTCGATGTACAATTTGGACAAAAAAATCAATAAATGAAATGAACAATAACCACCCCTCCCTCCTATCATAGAGTGAACTCAAAGAGGGAGGTAGAGACGCCTCAAGGTTTATCCGAAACATCATGAATTGATGTAAGACAACGCTTGACACAATGGATTCGGCATAACGTCCGACCAAACCCCAAGCAATATAACTCATTTTCTTTATGTGAGTTGGTTCATTTTAAGCCAAATTCATTAGTTTTTGCCATCCTTTAATCCATTAAGTCCAAGATGATTGTTACGTCCACTAGAGATTACGTCTACTAAATGAGAAATATGTCAAATGGGAGGTGATTCTCAACATGAAAAAGGGACTACACCGTTGGCAATGAACCTCCGTAGAGATTAAAGCCATTAAGCGTAAATCGCTAGTTCACGTTTTGAATAACCGTCAACTGATTGAAAACAACTCTCAAAGGAAAAAGATGAATGGCAAGTTGATTATTAAAATGAGGTTCTTAAACATGGAAATGAGTTAAAGAAAGCCAAGAACAATACACAACAAGCTATGTAGGGCAAACTTATGAGACAATAACTAATCTAATCAAAGCATGAACTATTTAAATAACTTAAGACAGCCCTAAAACAGATGAAAACAGTGGCTAAAAATGCATGAAAAGAGCTTAAAAAGCTAAACAACAAAGAGAGGAAACAAGACTAGTAAGCAAGAACCCTCAACTTTTGAAACCTTAAAACATGATTGTTAGCCCTTTTTAAACTCTGAAAATCATTTTAGGGAACAAAGAAAAAGAGTGTAAAAGTAAGGGTTTGAGCTATTGGTAAAGGCGTAGAAAGAGTGTAAACTCTCTCTATCTTTTTGGTAGCTCTCCAAACCCAAACTTAAACACTTAGAATAGAAATCAAAGTAACATAAAACTACAAGAACTATATAGCAAATGAAAGAACAAGAAGCGAAAGATAGGATAACAAGCTTATACCTCTCAAAGAAGTAAGCTTTTTTTTGTGATTCAAACCAAGTCTCAACATACTCTCAAGCTTGAATTATGGTGTTTAAGGCTCAACCAGGGTTCCTAGGCCAAGGTATGAAGATGTATATGGTATAAGTTTAACCTTCAAAATAGAGATATATGGTTGTTTTTATAGAATTTGAGCAAGAGGGGTCATAAATATCTTCAAAAATAGACAGCTGGTAGGCTCCCGCTAGAACAGTGTTTCTCGCTACTAAGGCATGACTGGGCTTCAATAGCTACGGTCGGCCCTCAATGAGGCACGGGCGGGTTTCAATGTGTTCCCCTGTTTTTCTACTTCAGACTCAGCATACGGTGGCATAATGTGTAAAAATGGATTTCTTGGCTATAAATCAGTGTGAATATGGGAGGTCTGGTATTGTTTCGGAGCTTAAACATGGCTCCTTCGTTGAGGACCTCGAACCATGCACAACACCACTTCCATCATCGAGTGTACTAGGCAAAGCGCTCGAGCCTTGCGGAGCGGTCAAAAATGGGATGTCTATAGTTGCCCCTCTTTGACAAAGCTCGAAGTCATGAAATGACGTAAGTGATTGTCAAAGCCCGAAGACGACCCATTTTGACGAGGCTGTAAGACTTGGGCAAACAAACAAAATGCAGATGTAGTCGGTTAAACCCGAGGGTTGCCTACGTATCCCTTTGCAATGAATTAAACCAGCATAGTTCTAGGGTAGAATGCAAAATGATACACAATACAACGAAACAATGCAAATGATATATAATGTATGTATATAACAAAATCATCAAACCACAAGCAGTACTTACCACACAAATATTATAAACGAATGGAGATACAAATCAAAACTATGTT